>JAMRYI010000183.1:0-260086 GCA_029231635.1 Ditylenchus weischeri
CTAAGTAAAGCACCCAAATATATGTTGCAGACCCCAGAAAAGTGCGTAAAACACTTATTAGTCACAACTTCCATACGCTGGCCTACCCTAAGCTAAGTAAACACCCAAATATATGTTGCAGACCCCAGAAAAAGTAAGTAAAACACTTATTGTCACAACTTCCATTTTTGGCTACCCCTAAGCCTAAAGTAAAAGCACCAAATATATATTTGCAGACCCCAGAAAAAGTGCGTAAAACACTTATTAGTCACAACTTCCATACGTGGCTACTAAATAAGTAAAGCACCCAAATATATGTTGCAGACCCCAGAAAAGTGCGTAAAACACTTATTAGTCACAACTTCATACGCTGGCCTACCCCTAAGCCTAAAGTAAAGCACCCAAATATATGTTGCAGACCCCAGAAAAGATTGCGTAAAACACTTATTAGTCACAACTTCCATACGCTGGCCTACCCCTAAGCTAAGTAAAGCACCCAAATATATGTTGCAGACCAGAAAAGTGCGTAAAACCTTATTGTGGTCACAACTTCCATACGCTGGCCTGCCCCTAAGCCTAAGTAAAGGCACCCAAATATATGTTGCAGACCCCAGAAAAAGTGCGTAAAACACTTATTATCCACAACTTCCATACCTTTGGCCTACCCCTAAGCCTAAGTAAAGCACCCAAATATATGTTGCAGACCCCAGAAAAGTGCGTAAAACACTTATTAGTCACAACTTCCATGCAGCTGGCCTACTAAGCCTAAGTAAAAGCACCCAAATTTATGTTGCAGACCCCAGAAAAGTGCGTAAAACACTTATTAGTCACAACTTCCATACGCTGGCCTACCCCTAAGCTAAGTAAAGCACTTAAATATATGTTGCAGACCCAGAAAAGTGCGTAAAACTTATTGGTCACAACTTCCATTACGCTGGCCTACCCTAAGCCTATTAAAGCACCCAAATATATGTTGCAGACCCCAGAAAAAGTGCGTAAAAACACTTATTAGTCACAACTTCCATACGCTGGCCTACCCTAAGCCTAAGTAAAGCACCCAAATATATATTTGCCAGACCCCAGAAAAGTGCGTAAAACACTTATGTAGTCACAACTTCCATACGCTGGCCTACCCCTAAGCCTAAGTAAAGAGCACCCAAATATATGTTGCAGACCCCAGAAAAAGTGCGTAAAACACTTATTAGTCACAACTTCCATACGCTGGCCTACCCTAAACTAAGTAAAGCACCCAAATATATGTTGCAGACCCCAGAAAAAGTGCGTAAAACACTTATTAGTCACAACTTCCATACGCTGGCCTACTAAGCCTAAGTAAAGCACCCAAATATATGTTGCAGACCCCAGAAAAAGTGCGTAAAACACTTATTAGTCACAACTTCCATACGCTGGCCTACCCCTAAGCCTAAGTAAAAAACTTAAATATATGTTGCAGACCCCAGAAAAAGTGCGTAAACACTTATTAGTCACAACTTCCATACGCTGGCCTACCCCTAAGCCTAAGTAAAGCACCCAAATATATGTTGCAGACCCCAGAAAAGTGCGTAAACACTTATTAGTCACAACTTCCATACGCTGGCCTACCCCTAAGCCTAAGTAAAGCAGCACCCAAATATATGTTGCAGACCCCAGAAAAGTGCGTAAAACACTTATTAGTCACAACTTCCATACGCTGGCCTACCCCTAAGCCTAAGTAAAGCACCCAAATATATGTTGCAGACCCCAGAAAAAGTGCGTAAAACACTTATTAGTCACAACTTCCATACGCTGGCCTACCCTAAGCCTAAGTAAAGCACCCAAATATGTTGCAGACCCCAGAAAAAGTGCGTAAAACACTTATTAGTCACAACTTCCATACGCTGGCCTACCCCTAAGCCTAAGTAAAGCACCCAAATATATGTTGCAGACCCCAGAAAAGTGCGTAAAACACTTATTAGTCACAACTTCCATACGCTGGCCTACCCCTAAGCCTAAGTAAAGCACCCAAATATATGTTGCAGACCCCAGAAAAAGTGCGTAAAACACTTATTAGTCACAACTTCCATACGCTGGCCTACCCCTAAGCCTAAGTAAAGCACCCAAATATATGTTGCAGACCCCAGAAAAAGTGCGTAAAACACTTATTAGTCACAACTTCCATACGCTGGCCTACCCCTAAGCCTAAGTAAAGCACCCAAATATATGTTGCAGACCCCAGAAAAGTGCGTAAAACACTTATTAGTCACAACTTCCATACGCTGGCCTACCCCTAAGCCTAAGTAAAGCACCCAAATATATGTTGCAGACCCCAGAAAAGTGCGTAAAACACTTATTAGTCACAACTTCCATACGCTGGCCTACCCCTAAGCCTAAGTAAAGAGCACCCAAATATATGTTGCAGACCCCAGAAAAAGTGCGTAAAACACTTATTAGTCACAACTTCCATACGCTGGCCTACCCCTAAGCCTAAGTAAAGCACCCAAATATATGTTGCAGACCCCAGAAAAAGTGCGTAAAACACTTATTAGTCACAACTTCCATACGCTGGCCTACCCCTAAGCCTAAGTAAAGCACCCAAATATATGTTGCAGACCCCAGAAAAAGTGCGTAAACACTTATTAGTCACAACTTCCATACGCTGGCCTACCCTAAGCCTAAGTAAAGCACCCAAATATATGTTGCAGACCCCAGAAAAAGTGCGTAAAACACTTATTAGTCACAACTTCCATACGCTGGCCTACCCCTAAGCCTAAGTAAAGCACCCAAATATATGTTGCAGACCCCAGAAAAGTGCGTAAAACACTTATTAGTCACAACTTCCATACGCTGGCCTACTCCCTAAGCCTAAGTAAAGAGCACCCAAATATATGTTGCCAGACCCCAGAAAAAGTGCGTAAAACACTTATTAGTCACAACTTCCATACTGGCCTACCCTAAGCCTAAGTAAAGCACCCAAATATATGTTGCAGACCCCAGAAAAAGTGCGTAAAACACTTATTAGTCACAACTTCCATACGCTGGCCTACCCTAAGCCTAAGTAAAGCACCCAAATATATGTTGCAGACCCCAGAAAAAGTGCGTAAAACACTTATTAGTCACAACTTCCATACGCTGGCCTACCCTAAGCCTAAGTAAAGCACCCAAATATATGTTGCAGACCCCAGAAAAGTGCGTAAAACACTTATTAGTCACAACTTCCATACGCTGGCCTACCCTAAGCCTAAGTAAAGCACCCAAATATATGTTGCAGACCCCAGAAAAAGTGCGTAAAACACTTATTAGTCACAACTTCCATACGCTGGCCTACCCCTAAGCCTAAGTAAAGCACCCAAATATATGTTGCAGACCCCAGAAAAAGTGCGTAAAACACTTATTAGTCACAACTTCCATACGCTGGCCTACCCCTAAGCCTAAGTAAAGCACCCAAATATGTTCCAGACCCCAGAAAAAGTGCGTAAAACACTTATTAGTCACAACTTCCATACGCTGGCCTACCCTAAGCCTAAGTAAAGCACCCAAATATATGTTCCAGACCCCAGAAAAAGTGCGTAAAACACTTATTAGTCACAACTTCCATACGCTGGCCTACCCTAAGCCTAAAGTAAAGCACCCAAATATATGTTCCAGACCCCAGAAAAGTGCGTAAAACACTTATTAGTCACAACTTCCATACGCTGGCCTACCCCTAAGCCTAAGGGCTAAGCCTAAACTTGTTGTTCCAAAGGGTAGTTACAACGATTTTTAGAAGGGGGGTGGTATTCTATACTAGCGCCAAATTTTTTTATTGCTCTGTGTAAAAAATCTCACACTAATTCTTGTGATAATAAAAAGAACAAATAGAGCACAATCACGTGTCTAGCTGCTAAAAAAATCTAGCAAGGCAAAGACTGATAGATTTCCTTCTTTCTTTTAATTATCAAGCAAATAATGCTTGCTCTTTGTCTTTTCATCAGTTTGTACTGCTGCTACTTAGCGAAAGCGCAGCCCTCAATCCCAATGTGCAATCAATATACAGCGACCAGGCAGTGTGTTGCTGCTGCTGCCGCCGCCGCCAAAAACTGCCCTGTTAGAGAAATATTTCCTTCAAAGGGAGACCAGGCTATTTTTGGTCTCTGTGTTTTGCGTCTGTCAATAAGGCAGACTTTTTGGCCTTTTTGCTATAGCTGGGTGTGTAGAGAGGAGTAGTGGAGGAAAAAGTGGGATTCACGAAGTATCCCCGTTCAGCTCAACAAGCCAAGATTTCCTCAAGACACTTTCTTGGGTCGATATTTGTACTATTTGGATGTGATTGACCCAAGGACTCTTTTGCTGTCTCAGGTTATTTTTTGGAAAAAATCTGTGCCTGACAAGGAAATCGCCTGAACTGTGAAACGTAAAGCCCTGAGATTTTTAATTGCTTTCAGCATTTTTCCATGTTTTTGAATACGAAAATCATGCGTATAGCCATCCCTGCAATCGATTACAAAAATTTCAATTTTTGGATGCCTTAGTCTCCCAAGCTAAATAGCTAAAAAATTAGTTTGAAGGACTAGGGCATCCGAAAAGTGGTTTTCCGGACAACCCTAAAGAAATATCTATACGCATGATTTTCGTATTCAGCACGTGAAAACACGAAAGAATGTTGTTTTCATTCAAAAAGTGCCTTGCCACACCTAAAGACATGGCTTTTATTATCGTTCAGGGTCTAATAATGCGTTTTGAGTTGATAAAGTGCAATTTCAGGCATATCCAGTAAAGTGCATTTTGGTCTTCTGCTTTCAAGCTAAACCTTTTATCGAAAAAACAGACTGAAAAAATGCACACTAAAAATTTAAAAATGATTGGTAAGCCAAACAGAAAAAGGCACTACATCAAAAATGTAGCAACCGGACAGTGTCGACTAGCGACCGGAATTTGTCGAGCTATTTTTCGACTAACTATTTTCAAGCAGAAACAACCAATTTCGTTAAAAAATAGTTGAAAATGTCGACATGCCAAAATGTTGGTATTTTTGGAACATCCTGTGTTAACATTATCCGAAAATAGTGACTGATTTGCAGGAAAAAGTAGCTGAAAGCTTGGAATTGCTAAAGAACTACGCCGCAAACCCCAAAACATCAGCCATACCCAATGAGGAACTATGGAAGGCGCAAAAAGTTAAACAGGCCATACACCATCCGGACACTGGAGAAAAGATTTTCCCAGCTTTTCGAATGAGTGGATTTGTGCCATTTGGATGGATCCCTGTAAAACTAATTGAAACAAAAAAATGAGTGTACCAAAGGTTTAGGTGACAGGAATGTTACTGCAACCCATCCTGGCCAACTCTGCTTTTCTGGCAGTGGGCTAACCAGGTTTTTTTTATATCGTGTTACATTTCCTCTTTTTTCTATTTCACTTAATAAAAAGGCATCCTTTTGATTCAAAATCGTGTTCTTGGCATTGTGTTTTCGAGGTACTTTTTGCAGATCACTTTCAGGCAATTTACCACCCAATTTGTAGCCAGTGAGATGAGCTACAAAATAAGCGGTAACTTGCTTGAGAGAAAAAATCAAAAAGTAGGTCTAAAAACAGTATAGGGGGAGGTCGGATTACAGTCGACTCTCGATATAGTGACACCCCTCAAGTTCGTTCCCGCCTTGGGTCTGACACTTTTTTAACCTTTTTTTTAAACTCTTTTATTGATTCTGTTCTGATTCTCTGGTCCCAAATATCTTAAGGATTCCGATTTTGCCAATCGTTTATAAAAAAGAAAATAAATTTTGGATTAAAAAATCAAAATCTCGATATAGTGACATCTTTTTTTTTCCAAAAGAGGTATGCTATATCGACTTTTTATTTTTAATCCAAAAATTTATTTTCTTTAAAAACATTGGCAAAAATCCAGAATCTGATATTGGGACCCAGAGAATGTTTAAGTCAATAAAGTTTAAAAAAAAAGGTTAAAAAGTGTCGGACAAACGAATTGTCACTATATCAGTACCATATCCTCTAATTATGCCCCAGTCTCTGAGTATCCCCACCCCAACTTTGAGGTATATATCTAGTTAGAGTCAATATTTTTAAAGCTGTTTTTGCGTTTTCTTAACTCCACAGCTCTACCGATCCCACTTTTGGATCTTAGTTGAGCACACAGAATCTTGAGATCGAATTCAAAAATTTCGATTTTCGGGAGGTTGAAAAATTATCCCCCATGGGGTATAATTAGAGTGAATACGGTAGACTGTATGAGAGGAAATACGGCATCGCCTTATCCCCTCGATTTAGTCGCACAACGCCTGTGTCAACTACGCTAACAGAAACGCGACCAAAGAGCAGCCATTCCAAATATACGTCAAAGCTTATGGCGCAGCAGTTCTAGCAGCTGTTGGAGTATCCTCGGGCCTGACTTATGTAATTCGAAATGCCAATAGCTTGAGTCCAGCCAAGAAATTGATCATCAAGGTTTGTGCCATTGCCAGCCACTAGTCTGGCTTCCACCCTAAATGTGTTGTGCATGAGGGGACCAGAGCTGGAAACTGGCATAGATGTTTATGAAGACAGTGGCAAATGCATCGGCTCTTCGAAAGTAGCTGCCAAAAGGGTGGGATACTTGTAGTTTGATTGACCTTTGATAATTTGATTCCCCATTTCTCAGGCAGTCACAGAAACGGCGATCACTAGAGCATTCCTTCTCCCTCCTACTTATTCCACCCTGCATTATGCCCTTTTAGAGAGGTTCAGCCTTGACTTTAATCTATCTTGCTACATTAATACTCATTCAGGATCAAGGTGATCCAAAGACCGGTGGTCCATCTTTTAGTCAATGCTGTTGTCTACCATTAGTTTTGGCTTTAGTTTGCCGATAACTTTGGCTCTGTTTCCGCAAACTTCAGTGTAAGTTTTGTTTGGTGTAAAGTCGATTCTTGGTATAAGCCCATTCCCATAAGTTCGCACATTCCCATAATTACCTTCATTTTTTTAAAATTTTACTAAATATAGTTCGTCGAGCTGGTTCGAAAAAATACAAGGACTCTGAAAAATGCTGAAACCCTTGTCGTTAAGAATCGCGACTCCCAATAAAAGCATGTCTAAATTTCAACAAAGGGTGTGCTCACCAGTGCTCGGAATTTTTGAATTTCGTCGTACTCGTACTTCGTACCTTCATTTTTTTGCTCTCGTACTGTAGTCGTACCTCGTACCTCTATTTTTTGGCTCGTGCTTCGTATTGTACTCGTACTGACCTTTTTTTTTCTCTCGTACTCGTACTTCGTACCTCTAAATTTTGGTCTCGTATTTCGTATTCGTACTCGTAGTACAGCTAAAACGATTCGTACTCGTATTCGTATCGTATTTTTGTCGTGGCACATTTATACTTTTGTCGTATTATTATTTTTAATTTTGTTTATTTTCAATCTTTTTATACATAGTTGGTTAAATTAATTGAAGTACTTGCTTATGAGAAAAAGAATATATAATAATAAAAAGGGTTAAATTTTTGTTACAAACTGTGAATGACTTGACTCAATTGTTGAATGACAAGTATTCCTAGTTCGTAAGCGCTTGTCTCCAAATTTATAGTTTAAAACAAATAGCAACTGAAATTCATAAAAGTGGAAAAATGATCGCATGCAAAAAACTCGAGTGACGGTACGATTCGTACTTTGGTTCTCATACTTTGTACTGTAATTAGCGTTCGTACTTCGTATTCATTACTCGTACCGACCTTTTTTTGTACTTCGTATTCGTACTCGTACCGACCTTTTTCTCTCGTACTTCGTATTCGTACTCGTACCGACCTTTTTCTCTCTCGTACTTCGTACTGTACTCGTAGTACAGTACGATTCTGAGAATTACGAGTACGAAGTACGAGTACGACTTCCGAGCACTGCTCACATCGATAGCCGCATGCCTTAACGGCAAAAGTTTTAACACTTTTAGAAACGACCGGTAAAATCGGAATCCTAGAAATTTTTCGGAGACCACGTAGAAAAATCATAATTGGTAAAACAATTCAAAAATTGAGCTAAAAAAGTGTCGGACCCTAGGCGGGACCGAACCTATGAGAGTGTCACTATATCGAGAGTCAACTGTACAGTCAATAATTCTGTTTCGCAAATTTTTCAAGTCCCAATTTTTTTGGTTTCAGATAGCCGTGAGTGACCTAGAAAATGAGCTTCAAAAGAACACTGCCGACTCCATTCTATATTATAACAAAGGATTGTAAAAATAGTAGTAACAAATTGTTTTATTGTCTATAAACAAAGTCACTTTACTTTTACTAACAAGCGAAAAAGTCACAACAGAAACACGGTTAAAAGATGCTTAAATAAGATCAAAAAGAGGTGTGTTTGGTAGTAGTAATGGTAGTGGGTCAAGTCTCCATTGCTGACCGTTTTCCTCGCCCCATATCTTCCTCAGCTTCCAGACCCCCGCCATTGCCGTTGTTGCTGGTGTTGAGTGACCTGACTGTAGCAGGCTTTGAAGGTTTTCAACCTCGGTCAGAGTTCTGGCGTTCTTGATCATTGCCTGAAATAATGCGCAAAATTAAAAGAAAATTCATCGAATTCGTAGTAATTTTGGATTTCGAAATATTTTTAGAGCCAAATTAAAGTTGAGATACTGCTAAGCAGATTCGAACTAGACCTAGAAAAAAACAGTTGCAAAAATTCATACAGAAATTTATAGCACTTTTTCATTTTCCATAATTCAAAAAATTTAGAATTTTATTTTTTATAATACATTTAAAGGTAATATTCGAATTCTGTCTCAATTTTCTGAAAAATGTACCCAAATTTTATATGTCCCCAAATTGCTGAAAAATGTCCCCAAATATTCTAAAATATGCCCCCAAATTTGTTTTTTTATTTTCTGTTTTTCTTTTGGGACAGTTTTCGGGGACACATTTTAGAATATTTGGGGATATTTTTCAGAAAATTGGGGACAAAATTAATAACCACCCATTTTGAAATCTATGCATTTTTGGATTCAATATAAAAAATTGATCAAAAATAAATCAAAATCAGAGCTTACATTGCTGTCTTTCCACTGGAAAGACAATAAAGCAGAAATTTTGAAAATTTGAAAATTTTGATACATTCGACTCTCGATTTAACACACACCCTAGGGACCAAGTCCAGGTGTGGAAGGGACAGAAGAAAAACTTGGAGCCGCTAGTTGAAATAAACCTACCGTATTTCCTCTAATAGGCACACACGTGGGTTTATTTTTCAACCCCCCAAAAATCGGAAAAATTTGGTATCAATCTCGAAAATTTTGGGTGCTCGACTGAAATCTAAAAAAGCGGAATCGGTAGAGCTCGTGGGAGTTAAGAAAATGCAATAAAAAGTTTTGCAAAATATTTTCTCTCAGCTAAGATATAGGTCCTTAAAGTAGGGGTGTTATACAGTCGAGTCTCGTTTAACCGACACTTCAATTATCCGACACGCTCAGTTAACCGACACTTAAAAAAAATTTGGTTGGTAGACAAAGAAATCCCACAAGCCTTACCCTCGATTGACCGACACTCGATTATCCGACACCCTCAGTTAACCGACACTTAAAAAATTGCTGGCAGACAAAGAAATCCCACAAGCCTTACCCTCGATTGATCCCGACACCCTCAGTTAACCGACACTTAAAAAAATTTGGTTGGTAGACAAAGAAATCCCACAAGCTTTACCTCGATTGACCGACACTCGATTATCCGACACCCTCAGTTAACCGACACTTAAAAAAAATTTGGTTGGCAGACAAAGAAATCCCACAAGCCTTACCCTCGATTGACCGACACTCGATTATCCGACACCCTCAGTTAACTGACACTTAAAAAAATTGGGTTGGCAGACAAAGAAATCCCACAAGCCTTACCCTCGATTGATCCGACACCCTCAGTTAACCGACACTTAAAAAAAATTTGGTTGGCAGACAAGGAAATCCCACAAGCTTTACCCTCGATTGACCGACACTCGATTATCCGACACCCTCAGTTAACCGACACTTAAAAAAAATTTGGTTGGTAGACAAAGAAATCCCACAAGTCTTACCCTCGATTACCCGACACCCTCAGTTAACCGACACCCCTCGGCGGGTTTCTTTCAATGAAACTACCCCTGATAAACCGACACCTTGTATATTTTCGAAGTTTTTTCAAACTCCCGCCAAATTTTAAAAATTCCTTTTCAATTTTTCGATCTTTCTCTTGCTTTGCCGTTTTTTAAGAAGAACGCAAATTGAAAGAAAAGCAGAAAAAACTAACATAATTCTTTTCCATTGTTGAATGAATACGATTTGTTTAGAATAAATCTAAGAAACTCGATAAACCGACACCCTTGAGATTTTTTAGTCTAAAAGTCTCGCTTATCCGACACCCTCAATTAACCGACACCTAAGGCCGGTCCTGAGGGGTGTCGGTTAATCGAGACTCGACTGTAGAGGACTATAAAAACCCATTTACCTTAATTTTGGCCTGTTCCTCAGCCGAGCGTGTCTTCATCTGAGCCGTGCGATCCTCATCTGTAGGCAAAGCCTTGGACTCTTTGACCACCTCCTGTCGCAACTTCGCCCCACTGCTGCCTTTAAACAGTTTTTTTGCGACTTTGCGTTCCTGTAAAAAGCATAGTATCTGTTCAATTTTGTAAATTAAATATGGTTTTGTAAGTTAAATTATAAGAAAATAGAAAGAAAAAAGATGGGCCCTAGTATACAATCGTGATGCTTTTTCTCCTTAGTATCCATGTTAATTTTTTGAAAAACTGTTTGGAAATTTTTCGTCTTCTTTTCTTGTACTACTTTTTGTAAGAGCTATGAGAATTTACTCACAGTCAAACCTGGATAAATCGCCACTCCCGATCAATTGCCACCGAATCGGAGCCCCATTTAAACCAACAAATTGAAGTAACATCATTGGAATTTCCAAAATTAACGAGAAGGAGCAGGGTGAAAAAATACCGATTGTATACTGGGGTTAAAAGATGCTTTTAAATCTAGGTTAAAGCACCGACCTCGTCTTTGATGCGACGGAAGTCGAGCACTCGCACTGTCTTCAGCTTAAATATGACATATTGGCGGTAATGCTGTTTGTGGGTCAAAGGGTTGCCAATCAGGCTGAAAATTGTCAGGGGTTGAGTAAATTGTTCATACTTTAAACGGGCATGCCCACGCTATTGCAGGTGGTGCCCGGTAATTCAAAAAATTTTCCCTAATCATTGAACTTCTGTACGGATTTTTCAACTTGGTTTCTAACAAAACAAGGCCTAGAATTTAATTTTAGGTATAGTTTTGTTGGAAACCAAGTTGAAAAATTCCTAAAGAAGTTCAATGATTAGGGAAAATTTTTTGAATAGGCGGGCACCACCTTCAATAGCGTGGGCATGCCCCTTTAACGGACCATGAAACATGATAAGCACAGCAATTTGTGAAATATGAATTCGCGCGGGACCACCATAATTTGGTCAATAATATTTTTTGAATTATTTTTTGCGTGCATTTAAATTTTGAATCTTACTTATTGCTCAATATGGAACAGTTTCCCACTGTAGATAACTGTAGAGCAATGGAAGTAGCCTAACTGGTCCGATCTGGCAATGTCAAGCAACGTTGGGCTCGACTAGTGGATGGTTCAAAATTTTGAACAAATTTTAAATGCAAACAAAAAATAATTCGAAAACATTATTTATCAAATTATGATGGTCCCGCACGAATTCAAATTTCGCAGATTGCTGTGCTTATCAAGCTGCATGGTCCTTTAAGGGAATTTAAAATGCCGTTTTCACTCTAAAATCTCCCTTAAATAAAATTTGAAATTTAGTGGTCCCCGTCTTTTTGGAAATTCAAATTTCAGCTCTTTGACAAAAATTACACACTTTAATTATTTTTGAAAGCTTCCACAGCTTTGAAAAAACGTGCGTAAGGAAAATTCTTGGGCCGTCTGGCAAACTATGAAAGCAATTTTGTGGGCATGCAATTACGGCAAAAAAATGAAATCAGACGTTGGATTAAAAAAGATCGAAAATAAAGTTATTTAGGGTACAGTTTTTTTGAGAGGCGAATTATTAGAGTGAATACGGTCTAGCTTGGACCAAATGGAATGTACCTGAGATATTCCAGCTTGTGACAGCTAAAATTGGTTAGATTTAGATGAAAATAGCCAAGACGGTACTTCTCCGGTTTAGGTCCCCCATTTGTATTTTTTCAAACGTAATACATTTGACAATCAATCATTCGTATAATTTCGTGGATCCGGACACTGGAGCGCATACGCAAACAGTAGAATCTACATGGCAAAAGTTCAAGCGCCGGCACAAGTACGAATATGGAACGCATCGATCTGTCTTTCGTAGCTATGTGTCTGATTTTGTCTGGCGCAGAAAGTTCAAGGGAGAACATATCATGTTTCATTTGTGGTCTCAAATTGTATTGTTATATGAATGTGAATAAAAAGGAATTTTGTTATGCATTCGCCAAATTTGGGGGTGGGTCTAAACCGGAGAATTTGGGGGGAAGGGGGTCTAAGCCGGAGAAGTACCGCAAAGACAACATTAAACAATTGAGCTTACCTAGCCAGGGAGTCAATATCGCCCAGTTCAGCAATATTGTTATTGGTCAAAACAAGGGTCTTCAGATGAGGTATTTGTTCACCAATTTTTTTGTCAATTTGTCTGTAATAGTATTATGTGTGGTTTACAGAGTGGTCGAAGAAATTCCTAGGATTTCAAACGGCCATAACTTTTTTCATAATTCGTTTTTTGAAAATATATTTTTACAGATCGATTTCTTGTCGCAGACAATATCATTTCAGTGCATCATGTCGAAAACACGATTTTCGCTTGGTCCCCCCTGTGGTTTAGGTCCTGTTCTCCTGGATGGGCAAGGCCCAAACAATAGAGGGACCAATTGAAAATCGTGTTTTACACATCATATACTAAAAAAATAGACGAGAAAAATCGATCTGTAAAAACATAGAACTTCATAGAACGAACTATGAAAAAAGTTATAACCCTTTAAAAATCATAGGAATTTCGTGGATCAGCCTGTGAAATTTTTAAGATGGGTAGAAAAATAGACTTACTGGATGTGATTGTTGTGTAACAGCAGAGTTTCCAAACGGTTCAAACGAGGCAGATTGTCCAGTTTGCGGATGTTGTTGTCCGACAAGTCGATCACATCGAATTGGTCCTGTAAAAACAAGTGGTTTTTATTTGAGTATATAGTTGACCATACAGTCAAACCTCGATATAACGAAACCCCCGATTTAAAGGGGCATGCTCACCGCCGATGGGAATAATTTGAAAGGCGGGTACCAGGTCAATACAAAAAAATATTTTGAAATACAAGTTTGTTGACTACTCTTTCGGCTATAATTGATGGAAAACACGTAGATCGTCAACCTGTATCGGTGGCTCAGTGGCATAGCGGCGGTGGACTGTGAAAGTAGGTCGTCGCTTCGATGCCCACTGGAAGCACTGTTTTTCCTCGACTTTTACAAAATTGTATCGGTGTAATTCTCGTTTGAATTTCGCTGGTACCCGCTTTTTAAAATTTAAAGGTGCATGCCCACGCTAATAAGAGGTGGTGCCCGGGAATTCAAAAATTTTTCCTAATTGCTGGACTTCTGTACGAACAAAACAAGGGCTAGAATTTAATTTTAGGTATGGTTTTGTTAGAAACCAAGTTGAAAAATCCGTACAGAAGTCCAATACCTAGGAAAATTTTTGAATTCCGGGCACCACCTTCAATAGCGTGGGCATGCCCCTTTAACGAACCTTTTTGCGATGCCTATTTGGCCAGCGATTACGTGAAATGACTGATACTCTACCCTCGACTCAACGAAACCCTTGATGTAACGAACATTTTTGCCGGTATATGTTTTGTGAACAAATACCTTGGTGACACCCAGGTTTTCAATGGTGGGGATTTGAAGGTTGCGGAGCGAAATTTCCCTTTGCCTCACAGTGTTGATAAATTGGTAAGAGTCGTTGATGACATCCACTGAAATGCGAACCATACTTGCTGTTGCTGAAAATCGAAGATTGGAATGCAAATGCTGACTATTTACTCAAATACATCTGACCATTAACATATTTAGATACAAGAATATATATTTTTGTAAAAACACTTTTATATACAAATAATAAATTAATATCTGTGATTTGAACTGAGCATTGTTACAAGCTAAGATTAGATTTTGTTTGTCCAACACAAATATCCGATAGTTGCAATGGCTACTAACCAGATGCCATATGGTAAGTACTGTTTCACAGCGGCTCCAACACTGAAAAAATGACTTTTGAATAGCTAATATTGCGTCAAAATTTAGGCTGCACATAGAAATAGGTTGTTGCACTTTTCGACCCTGAAATGGATCTTTTTCTGCCGGAAATGGCACTTTCCTGAAATTTGAAAAGCTTTGTTTTCGGGGTTTTATTACTTTTCAATTTTTTGACCAGTGTAGCCCAGGATCTCAGCTTTCTTAGCTATCAACTGACTGAATGAGATTTTCAAAGGTGGAAGAAAAGGTCTTTAAAGGGACCAAATTTTTGGAAAAATTTGTTCTGTTCAAAGACCTTTTCCTCCAACTTTTGAAAATCTAATTCAGTCAGTTGATAGCTCGTAAGAAAGCTGAGATCCTGGGCTGGCGCTGGTCAAAAAAAAATTGAAAAGTAATAAGAAAACCCTGAAAACAAAAGCTTTTTCAAATTTCCGGCAGAAAAAGATCCATTTCAGGGTCGAAAAGTATTTCAACCATGGAAATATTGAATTCTGAACAAAATATTGCCAAGGCCTTTTTTATGGGTTATACTTTTTTTTGTACCAAATTTCAAATGTCCCAAATTTACTTTTTCTGTCCCAAAAATACTTTTTCCTGTCCCAGATTTTCATATTTCTGTCCCAAATTTGGTTCTTGAAACGAAATCAACAATTTTTTATGTAATTCGGTCATTTTTGTGTGAAATTCAGGGGTAAGACCAGATGGCTTGGGACCCACTCCGGAATGGTCAAAAGACCAAAATGTTTGGGTTTTGGGAGGTTTACTGAAGGGGAAGGTAAACTTTTAGCAAAAAACCGATTCAGCGAATCCGATGGGCTTGATTGCTCAGAATTCTACCCTGAAACGTCGTGAACCACTCTAAACCAGAGTTTTTGGGTTGCTCAGTGTTTATGGTGGTTTGGGGTAGTTTGAGGTGGTTTACGATGTTTCAGGGTAGAATTCTGAGCAATAAAGCCCATCGGATTCGCTGAATCGGTTTTTTCGCAAAAAGTTTACCTTCCCCTTCAGTAAACCTCAAGGTTAATCGACTGGTGGGGGTCAAGGCTAATTTAGCCATAAACGTTAATTAAAGGTAGTTTTTTTAAATTAAACCCTACCCAACCGTGCGGCCTCTGAATAGCATATAGGCACACAAGTTGACCATATTCCAGTCAGACCTGCCATCGTATTTCATTGAGTTCAAGGCTAAGGCCACATGGGAATGGCAATTGTCCCAGAATATGTTGTGCTGTAATTTATTACATACAGTCGAGTCCCGCTAACCCGGCACCCCAATAACCCGGCACTTTTTAAAAATTTGGTTGGCTGGCAAACAAAATCAACAAAGTTTACCCCCAGTAACCCGGCACCCTAAGACTGGTCCCGTCCAATAAAAATTACCCCCAATAAACCGGCATCTATCATAGTTTACAACATTTTTCAATTTTTCTGTATGCGGTAGGCCCCAGTATTCAAAACTATGCTCAACATCTTCTTGTTAGTGTGACCTTTTCCATTAGTGGCCCTCTTTTATTCCCTTCCCCTTCCTATACAACCCTTTACCCCTCTTAAAATAGTTGAATAAAGGGTGATTATATAGAGGGTCGATTAAGGCCCGATCAAATAATACCACCGCTAACCCGGCACTTTTTGCCGGTCCCAGTGGTGCCGGGTTAGCGGGACTCGACTGTATTTGCAAGCGCCCATAAGGAACTACTAACTGGTGTAAAAAAAGTTGAGGGACAAACTTTGAGCTATTTGTTTGGAACAATATTTATTTCCAAATTATTCCAAATACACTATGACGTAGCATTTTTCTTCTCTATCAAATAGGGGGTTTGCTTTTTATTTGTGCCAGACGTTATGATGAAAGGCAAAGCAAAGAAGAAAGTATGTGAATAATCATTTTTGTTCACTTCTTATTTTTCTGTTTTTAACTGCTGCTTTTTCATAATCCATTTATATCAGGGCTCGTATCTCAAATTTTCAAAAAAAAGGGACATTTGGTCAAAAAAAGGACATTTTGACCATTTTTGAAGGAAAAAGGTCATTTTATCCAGTGCTTATTGCCATTTCGAAGCGAAAAAAAAAGATTTTGACTAAAATTTCAAAAATAAAAAAAGATTTGGGGTCCCGAAAAAAGGACAAATCTTTTTAAAAAGGACATATACGTGGCCTGATTTATGTGTTTAAATAGCATAATCTAGCTTGTTTTCAGCATGTCGAAAGATTTACGCCCTGCCATTATTCACCTGTTCCAGCAAGGCCACAAACAATCAGAAATTGCGGTTTTGCGTATCGCCAAATGCTGGAGAAGAAGGTGCTACCATGGGCAGAGGCCAATCTGGACGACAACTGGTGCTTCCAACAGGACGGTGCTCCTTCTTATCGAGCCTATGAAACCCAGGCCTGGGTTGTCCAAAACCTTCCTGACGCCATCACCGTCGACCCCCACCAACCGGAGTGGTGAATGGCCGCCCAACTCTCCGGAGCTGAATGTCATGGACTACTTCGGCTGGCCTTACCTTCCGTCGAAGGCCTGCTCTAGGCCCCACAACCCGGCACTAAAAGCATCTCTGGTTCGGGAATGGGACGCAATTTCCCAGCAACACATTCAGAATGCTATCGACGACTTTCCAAAACGACTGCGCAAGTATATTGCCGCTAATGGAAGTCATTTCTTTGAGTAGAGTGAAAAGCAAACCCCCCTATCCGATAGAGGAAGAAAAATGCTACATCATAGTGTATTTGGATGTTAATTTGGAAATAACTTTTTTTTCTGTTTTCACAGTTCTGCTCAGTTTTCGACGACATTTTTTTGATATACAGTCGAGTCCCGCTAACCCGGCACCCCAATAACCCGGCACTTTTTAAAAATTTGGTTGGCTGGCAAACAAAATCAACAAAGTTTACCCCCAGTAACCCGGCACCCTAAGACTGGTCCCGTCCAATAAAAATTACCCCCAATAAACCGGCATCTATCATAGTTTACAACATTTTTCAATTTTTCTGTATGCGGTAGGCCCCAGTATTCAAAACTATGCTCAACATCTTCTTGTTAGTGTGACCTTTTCCATTAGTGGCCCTCTTTTATTCCCTTCCCCTCCCTATACAACCCTTTACCCCTCTTAAAATAGTTGAATAAAGGGTGATTATATAGAGGGTCGATTAAGGCCCGATAAAATAATACCACCGCTAACCCGGCACTTTTTGCCGGTCCCAGTGGTGCCGGGTTAGCGGGACTCGACTGTATAAAGTCAAAAACTCGATTTTCGCTTGGTCGCCCCTGTAGTTTTGCACTTACCCATCCATAGGCCATCTACAGATCAAGACCTAAACAACAAGGGGGACCAAGCGAAAATCGTGATTTTGAATTTACATACCAAAATAAAAATTGTCGTCAAAAACTGAGTAGAACTGTGAAAACAGAATTTCGAAAAACGGCCTATAAGAATAGTTATGCCTGTTTAAAAGTGTTAGAATTTCTTGAATACCCCCTGTATGTGGTAAGTGCATTTTTATCAAACCTTTGAAAAGACCCACCATGTGACTTTTGTACTCTTCGGAAGCCTGTTCAACAGCTTTATCATAGGCACTTACACCACCGTTCAGTTTGCTTGCTGAAAGCTGCCAGTAAGACGTGGGCCATCCGAATGCCATGTAATTCTCCTATAAGCAAGTTACATTTTATTTGAGCTGATTAAAATTGGGCTGCACTCACGCTAACATAGTAGCTGCCTGCAAAATCCCGAATAATTCCTCTACTTGTGGCAATACCCATGTGTCCTACGAAGGGAAACAGCCATCTGAAATTTGGATTTTAGACTATTTTTGGAAGCAAAGATCAAAGGAAAAAGAAGATACAATATTTTTAGCTAAAGACTAACGATATCAAGGGTATAGGCGTCCAGACAATACAGAACGGAAAAAGGTGTTCCTTTGGGCGAATCTCCATTATTACTTCGGTATTGACTCAAGCAGGGAATATTTGAAAAAGTGTCTAACCAGCAGAGAAACTACAGGTAGTTAAGCTTGAGAAGATCGTTGTGAGACATCGTCTGGCTTGACGTGCTCTTATTTAAGTGCAAATATTAATTATAATATGCTAGGCATTTTTTTCTCAATCAGCGAAAAGATAGCTAGAAAGAATGCATACGACTTTTAATACAGGGGTGACGGTTTTGGTATATGCGGCTATGCGGCTGCGGCTATGTTCAAAATGGCATGGCGCGCGGCTATGCGGCTATTTATTCGTATTACTAAAAAAGAAACAAACTTTTAACTTATCATAAACGTTGGAGAGATCTTTGTGAACAGTGGAATATCTTGTTCACCAGCAATTTTAAGTTCCCACAGCAAACTCATTTTAGCACTAAAATAATGGATAACATAAGCTCGTCCAATTTACAATTGACAAGGTTGACATTGACAGAGACAAATAAAAATGGACATCAAAACACCAGTAAAATAAGCGTAATTTCAAAGCTTTAATCAAAAGGACAAATTGCGGCTGCGGCTATTCCAAAAACGTTGATGCGGTCATGCGGTTGCGGCTATATTCAGAAAATTGAAGAGGCTAGCCTTGCGGCTACGGCAATTCTCAGCCAAAATACTTTTAACTTTTAAATACAGGAAATCAAACTATGCGTTTTGTGCAAAATTTCACGCTGGACAAAATGGCTGAAAAAATGAGCAAACAGAACGGATAAAACATCTTCTGAAGTTGTGCCACAAACTTCTTCAACTCTTTTCAGCTTTTAGCTAATCCTCGATTCTAACACCGGATTCGTGCTCAACGTAATCAGAAGCGGTTGCCAAAATTCGCCTTGGTCCCCCCTATTGTTTTTTAATTAGCTTTGAATAGGGACTTTGCTTTAATTTTTTTCTGCGGAAAAGTTTTTTTAATGTTCTTTTTGCAGCAAATGAAACCACAGCATTTCCTTATTGAACAGTCATGTCTCAAGCAATCGCTCGACTTCAATGCCATAGCTCTTCGTGATCTCTTTTCGATGACCAACTGCGATGTGATCTCGGCACCGGAAATACGAAATTTAATGTTCAACACATTCTATTCTACACATTATTGTCATTTGTGTTGCTGCTGCTGTGTTTTCCACATATCAAATAAAAATATTAAAATGTGTAATGTGTAAAAAACAACAGAGGGGACCAAGGCGAATTTTGGCAACCGCTTCTGCGATAGAACCTGAATATTTACCTTCTTTACGTCCTTTTTCTAAAACTTCCTTTAAAATTTGAAAAAAAATCTTAAATTTCAATTCCGCTCAAGACAATAAACATTCACTTTACTCTTTTTCAGGTATTTTCAGGAATCAACGGGTGTCAACCTAAAGTACAGGGTGGTCTTTTATAATCTCCCTAGTTTGTTTTCGCCATAACTTTTTGAATTCGTGGTTTTTTGGCGAGATCTTTTTTGTATTCGAAAGAGCTGCTCTGCGCCGAGCGATTGGTACCAAACATGCTTATAACATTTTATTCGAAACACCAAAAAAAATAACCAAAACAAATCAACAACAATTTCAACAAATTTCGGATATTTTCTGAATTTCTAATCTCGGTATTTCTGTTTTGTGCTTCGTCCGTTCACGGCAAGGCTGTACTCCAATCGGCGTTCATATGCTCCAATGGCTCTGTCAATCATGTCCTGAGGCAGTTCTTCATTCTTCTTTGGAGAACATTCATGTTGGCGATTGGAGTTGTGTAGACCTTGCTCTTGATCCAACCAAAGTCCATCGGCGTCAAATCGGGCGAGTAAGGCGGCCAGGCGATCGGAGCAGGCGCATTTGGCGATCCTCGGCCCATCCAGCGTAGCGGAAACGTCGATAAACTTCGATAAACCATTTTACGCACTAAGATCGTTGCTGAGGCAAAAAAGACATCTAAAAAGACACATTTTTAAACAAGCTGTAGCTGATCAACAGAATCATGACAAAAATCAAAATTTGGTACCAATCGCTCGGCGCAGAGCAGCTCTTTCGAATAAAAAAAAGATCTCGCCGAAAAACCATGAATTCAAAAAGTTATGGCGAAAACAAACTAGGGAGATTATAAAAGACCACCCTGTAAATCAATCAGGGGTAGACTGGCACGATCGGAATATGTGTATTTTACTGACTAATATATGCTTCCCGAATTAACCCTGACTTATTAATGATCCCAGAAAGTTTACCTGACCTCCGACACTTAATAGACTCCTGCTTCCCAAAAAACCCCGAAAAGTGCCCGAAAAAAGTGAAGTGAATATTAAAGTAGAGAACTTTCGCTGGGCAGCCTTTAAAGTTAACGTGCTCCGAAAGTTATGTTACAAAGGCCTAGCCATATTGTCTTGGGAGTGGAGCACGAAGGCACATAGAGAGTGACACTTTGACAGCATACATCCTGACAAAGTCAACAGTTTAAAAAAATCAGAATTGACGTTACATCCGTCCATTACCTTGTCCAGCTGTATGCAGAGACAAAAGCAAGTATAGCTTGGATTGTTGCCTATTTTTTAGTGGTTGCGTACGTAAAAATATTGGACCGGCCCAACAAAAGTTATTTTGAAAAAGTGGCTTCGATGGAGCAATGGACGTGCGTTCGAATTTTATGACCCAAAATGGTGATTCCACCGATTCCACCTGAGATTCACCCTACTTATTTTGGCTTGTTTGACCCATGTCTAGGAATAATTGGGGTCGCTGATTCCGAATCTGGCGCTAAAAAACTCGAATCACCCGGATAACAAGCAAGAAGTAGGGTGCCACTCGTAAAAGCCCAAATGCACACCCCCCTGAGTGCACCCGCCTCTAGTGCACCCCCAAGTGCATAGAAATTCTGAAATAGAAAAAGGGTAAAAAGTTAAAAAATGAGGCTTGATAATCAATAATTATTTATACAACTCAAAGTTTAGATTGGTGTAGTTAAGATGCATCCACTTAAACTAGAATAAAAATTTTTAAAATATTAATTTTGAACATTCCTTGACGCTAAGCATGCTGTTTGAAGATCAGCGACCAAGACACCTAATCTGTCAGTCACCTAGATGATTGGCATTCATCAATTAGTAATCTTTTAATAGATAAATAAAAAAGCAGATTTGGTAAAATTTAGTCTTAATTTTCTGTATCATTATTAGTTGGATGTAAAAAATATGGGATATAAAATAGTGCCGGATGTGGAATACCGTTTTCCTGTCTGATTATATTCCTCCACAAAAATGACAAGATGTATATTTCTATATATTAGGTTGATCCAAAAGTTCTTGGGCACCTTGAAAAAATTTATTTTCGATTTTTTATTAACGTGTTAATATTTTAGCATGATGTTTATCATTCCAATGTTTGCAGATCTAATTCAGAGGAGATATCACTCGAAGTCACATCAACAAAACAGCTCTCCAAAATCTTTATTCAACAAAATAATCTCCCTCAACATCAACAACATTTTGCCATCTTTCAGGCAATCTCCCAATACCTTTAACAAAGAATCTAATCGGTTTCGAATCAAAATAAACTTGCAGATCTGTTAAAATTGCTTCTTCTGTTGCGTATTCTTTGCTGTCATCTAAAAAAGACAGATGAGATGAAACGACGAAAAAGAAGCGAATAAAAAATCGAAAATAAATTTTTTCAAGGTGCCCAAGAACTTTTGGATCAACCTAATATATAGAAATATACATCTTGTCATTTTTGTGGAGGAATATAATCAGACAGGAAAACGGTATTCCACATCCGGCACTATTTTATATCCCATATTTTTTACATCCAACTAATAATGATACAGAAAATTAAGACTAAATTTTACCAAATCTGCTTTTTTATTTATCTATTAAAAGATTACTAATTGATGAATGCCAATCATCTAGGTGACTGACAGATTAGGTGTCTTGGTCGCTGATCTTCAAACAGCATGCTTAGCGTCAAGGAATGTTCAAAATTAATATTTTAAAAATTTTTATTCTAGTTTAAGTGGATGCATCTTAACTACACCAATCTAAACTTTGAGTTGTATAAATAATTATTGATTATCAAGCCTCATTTTTTAACTTTTTACCCTTTTTCTATTTCAGAATTTCTATGCACTTGGGGGTGCACTAGAGGCGGGTGCACTCAGGGGGGTGTGCATTTGGGCTTTTACGAGTGGCACCCTACTTCTTGCTTGTTATCCGGGTGATTCGAGTTTTTTAGCGCCAGATTCGGAATCAGCGACCCCAATTATTCCTAGACATGGGTCAAACAAGCCAAAATAAGTAGGGTGAATCTCAGGTGGAATCGGTGGAATCACCATTTTGGGTCATAAAATTCGAACGCACGTCCATTGCTCCATCGAAGCCACTTTTTCAAAATAACTTTTGTTGGGCCGGTCCAATATTTTTACGTACGCAACCACTAAAAAATAGGCAACAATCCAAGCTATACTTGCTTTTGTCTCTGCATACAGCTGGACAAGGTAATGGACGGATGTAACGTCAATTCTGATTTTTTTAAACTGTTGACTTTGTCAGGATGTATGCTGTCAAAGTGTCACTCTCTATGTGCCTTCGTGCTCCACTCCCAAGACAATATGGCTAGGCCTTTGTAACATAACTTTCGGAGCACGTTAACTTTAAAGGCTGCCCAGCGAAAGTTCTCTACTTTAATATTCACTTCACTTTTTTCGGGCACTTTTCGGGGTTTTTTGGGAAGCAGGAGTCTATTAAGTGTCGGAGGTCAGGTAAACTTTCTGGGATCATTAATAAGTCAGGGTTAATTCGGGAAGCATATATTAGTCAGTAAAATACACATATTCCGATCGTGCCAGTCTACCCCTGATTGATTTACAGGGTGGTCTTTTATAATCTCCCTAGTTTGTTTTCGCCATAACTTTTTGAATTCGTGGTTTTTTGGCGAGATCTTTTTTGTATTCGAAAGAGCTGCTCTGCGCCGAGCGATTGGTACCAAACATGCTTATAACATTTTATTCGAAACACCAAAAAAATAACCAAAACAAATCAACAACAATTTCAACAAATTTCGGATATTTTCTGAATTTCTAATCTCGGTATTTCTGTTTTGTGCTTCGTCCGTTCACGGCAAGGCTGTACTCCAATCGGCGTTCATATGCTCCAATGGCTCTGTCAATCATGTCCTGAGGCAGTTCTTCATTCTTCTTTGGAGAACATTCATGTTGGCGATTGGAGTTGTGTAGACCTTGCTCTTGATCCAACCAAAGTCCATCGGCGTCAAATCGGGCGAGTAAGGCGGCCAGGCGATCGGAGCAGGCGCATTTGGCGATCCTCGGCCCATCCAGCGTAGCGGAAACGTCGATAAACTTCGATAAACCATTCTACGCATTGAGATCGTTGCTGAGGCGAAAAAAGACATCTAAAAAGACACATTTTTAAACAAGCCGTAGCTGATCAACAGAATCATGACAAAAATCAAAATTTGGTACCAATCGCTCGGCGCAGAGCAGCTCTTTCGAATAAAAAAAAGATCTCGCCGAAAAACCATGAATTCAAAAAGTTATGGCGAAAACAAACTAGGGAGATTATAAAAGACCACCCTGTAAATCAATCAGGGGTAGACTGGCACGATCGGAATATGTGTATTTTACTGACTAATATATGCTTCCCGAATTAACCCTGACTTATTAATGATCCCAGAAAGTTTACCTGACCTCCGACACTTAATAGACTCCTGCTTCCCAAAAAACCCCGAAAAGTGCCCGAAAAAAGTGAAGTGAATATTAAAGTAGAGAACTTTCGCTGGGCAGCCTTTAAAGTTAACGTGCTCCGAAAGTTATGTTACAAAGGCCTAGCCATATTGTCTTGGGAGTGGAGCACGAAGGCACATAGAGAGTGACACTTTGACAGCATACATCCTGACAAAGTCAACAGTTTAAAAAAATCAGAATTGACGTTACATCCGTCCATTACCTTGTCCAGCTGTATGCAGAGACAAAAGCAAGTATAGCTTGGATTGTTGCCTATTTTTTAGTGGTTGCGTACGTAAAAATATTGGACCGGCCCAACAAAAGTTATTTTGAAAAAGTGGCTTCGATGGAGCAATGGACGTGCGTTCGAATTTTATGACCCAAAATGGTGATTCCACCGATTCCACCTGAGATTCACCCTACTTATTTTGGCTTGTTTGACCCATGTCTAGGAATAATTGGGGTCGCTGATTCCGAATCTGGCGCTAAAAAACTCGAATCACCCGGATAACAAGCAAGAAGTAGGGTGCCACTCGTAAAAGCCCAAATGCACACCCCCCTGAGTGCACCCGCCTCTAGTGCACCCCCAAGTGCATAGAAATTCTGAAATAGAAAAAGGGTAAAAAGTTAAAAAATGAGGCTTGATAATCAATAATTATTTATACAACTCAAAGTTTAGATTGGTGTAGTTAAGATGCATCCACTTAAACTAGAATAAAAATTTTTAAAATATTAATTTTGAACATTCCTTGACGCTAAGCATGCTGTTTGAAGATCAGCGACCAAGACACCTAATCTGTCAGTCACCTAGATGATTGGCATTCATCAATTAGTAATCTTTTAATAGATAAATAAAAAAAGCAGATTTGGTAAAATTTAGTCTTAATTTTCTGTATCATTATTAGTTGGATGTAAAAAATATGGGATATAAAATAGTGCCGGATGTGGAATACCGTTTTCCTGTCTGATTATATTCCTCCACAAAAATGACAAGATGTATATTTCTATATATTAGGTTGATCCAAAAGTTCTTGGGCACCTTGAAAAAATTTATTTTCGATTTTTTATTCGCTTCTTTTTCGTCGTTTCATCTCATCTGTCTTTTTTAGATGACAGCAAAGAATACGCAACAGAAGAAGCAATTTTAACAGATCTGCAAGTTTATTTTGATTCGAAACCGATTAGATTCTTTGTTAAAGGTATTGGGAGATTGCCTGAAAGATGGCAAAATGTTGTTGATGTTGAGGGAGATTATTTTGTTGAATAAAGATTTTGGAGAGCTGTTTTGTTGATGTGACTTCGAGTGATATCTCCTCTGAATTAGATCTGCAAACATTGGAATGATAAACATCATGCTAAAATATTAACACGTTAATAAAAAATCGAAAATAAATTTTTTCAAGGTGCCCAAGAACTTTTGGATCAACCTAATATATAGAAATATACATCTTGTCATTTTTGTGGAGGAATATAATCAGACAGGAAAACGGTATTCCACATCCGGCACTATTTTATATCCCATATTTTTTACATCCAACTAATAATGATACAGAAAATTAAGACTAAATTTTACCAAATCTGCTTTTTTATTTATCTATTAAAAGATTACTAATTGATGAATGCCAATCATCTAGGTGACTGACAGATTAGGTGTCTTGGTCGCTGATCTTCAAACAGCATGCTTAGCGTCAAGGAATGTTCAAAATTAATATTTTAAAAATTTTTATTCTAGTTTAAGTGGATGCATCTTAACTACACCAATCTAAACTTTGAGTTGTATAAATAATTATTGATTATCAAGCCTCATTTTTTAACTTTTTACCCTTTTTCTATTTCAGAATTTCTATGCACTTGGGGGTGCACTAGAGGCGGGTGCACTCAGGGGGGTGTGCATTTGGGCTTTTACGAGTGGCACCCTACTTCTTGCTTGTTATCCGGGTGATTCGAGTTTTTTAGCGCCAGATTCGGAATCAGCGACCCCAATTATTCCTAGACATGGGTCAAACAAGCCAAAATAAGTAGGGTGAATCTCAGGTGGAATCGGTGGAATCACCATTTTGGGTCATAAAATTCGAACGCACGTCCATTGCTCCATCGAAGCCACTTTTTCAAAATAACTTTTGTTGGGCCGGTCCAATATTTTTACGTACGCAACCACTAAAAAATAGGCAACAATCCAAGCTATACTTGCTTTTGTCTCTGCATACAGCTGGACAAGGTAATGGACGGATGTAACGTCAATTCTGATTTTTTTAAACTGTTGACTTTGTCAGGATGTATGCTGTCAAAGTGTCACTCTCTATGTGCCTTCGTGCTCCACTCCCAAGACAATATGGCTAGGCCTTTGTAACATAACTTTCGGAGCACGTTAACTTTAAAGGCTGCCCAGCGAAAGTTCTCTACTTTAATATTCACTTCACTTTTTTCGGGCACTTTTCGGGGTTTTTTGGGAAGCAGGAGTCTATTAAGTGTCGGAGGTCAGGTAAACTTTCTGGGATCATTAATAAGTCAGGGTTAATTCGGGAAGCATATATTAGTCAGTAAAATACACATATTCCGATCGTGCCAGTCTACCCCTGATTGATTTACAGGGTGGTCTTTTATAATCTCCCTAGTTTGTTTTCGCCATAACTTTTTGAATTCATGGTTTTTCGGCGAGATCTTTTTTTTATTCGAAAGAGCTGCTCTGCGCCGAGCGATTGGTACCAAATTTTGATTTTTGTCATGATTCTGTTGATCAGCTACGGCTTGTTTAAAAATGTGTCTTTTTAGATGTCTTTTTCGCCTCAGCAACGATCTCAATGCGTAGAATGGTTTATCGAAGTTTATCGACGTTTCCGCTACGCTGGATGGGCCGAGGATCGCCAAATGCGCCTGCTCCGATCGCCTGGCCGCCTTACTCGCCCGATTTGACGCCGATGGACTTTGGTTGGATCAAGAGCAAGGTCTACACAACTCCAATCGCCAACATGAATGTTCTCCAAAGAAGAATGAAGAACTGCCTCAGGACATGATTGACAGAGCCATTGGAGCATATGAACGCCGATTGGAGTACAGCCTTGCCGTGAACGGACGAAGCACAAAACAGAAATACCGAGATTAGAAATTCAGAAAATATCCGAAATTTGTTGAAATTGTTGTTGATTTGTTTTGGTTATTTTTTTGGTGTTTCGAATAAAATGTTATAAGCATGTTTGGTACCAATCGCTCGGCGCAGAGCAGCTCTTTCGAATACAAAAAAGATCTCGCCAAAAAACCACGAATTCAAAAAGTTATGGCGAAAACAAACTAGGGAGATTATAAAAGACCACCCTGTAAATCAATCAGGGGTAGACTGGCACGATCGGAATATGTGTATTTTACTGACTAATATATGCTTCCCGAATTAACCCTGACTTATTAATGATCCCAGAAAGTTTACCTGACCTCCGACACTTAATAGACTCCTGCTTCCCAAAAAACCCCGAAAAGTGCCCGAAAAAAGTGAAGTGAATATTAAAGTAGAGAACTTTCGCTGGGCAGCCTTTAAAGTTAACGTGCTCCGAAAGTTATGTTACAAAGGCCTAGCCATATTGTCTTGGGAGTGGAGCACGAAGGCACATAGAGAGTGACACTTTGACAGCATACATCCTGACAAAGTCAACAGTTTAAAAAAATCAGAATTGACGTTACATCCGTCCATTACCTTGTCCAGCTGTATGCAGAGACAAAAGCAAGTATAGCTTGGATTGTTGCCTATTTTTTAGTGGTTGCGTACGTAAAAATATTGGACCGGCCCAACAAAAGTTATTTTGAAAAAGTGGCTTCGATGGAGCAATGGACGTGCGTTCGAATTTTATGACCCAAAATGGTGATTCCACCGATTCCACCTGAGATTCACCCTACTTATTTTGGCTTGTTTGACCCATGTCTAGGAATAATTGGGGTCGGTGATTCCGAATCTGGCGCTAAAAAACTCGAATCACCAGGATAACAAGCAAGAAGTAGGGTGCCACTCGTAAAAGCCCAAGTGCACACCCCCCTGAGTGCACCCGCCTCTAGTGCACCCCCAAGTGCATAGAAATTCTGAAATAGAAAAAGGGTAAAAAGTTAAAAAATGAGGCTTGATAATCAATAATTATTTATACAACTCAAAGTTTAGATTGGTGTAGTTAAGATGCATCCACTTAAACTAGAATAAAAATTTTTAAAATATTAATTTTGAACATTCCTTGACGCTAAGCATGCTGTTTGAAGATCAGCGACCAAGACACCTAATCTGTCAGTCACCTAGATGATTGGCATTCATCAATTAGTAATCTTTTAATAGATAAATAAAAAAGCAGATTTGGTAAAATTTAGTCTTAATTTTCTGTATCATTATTAGTTGGATGTAAAAAATATGGGATATAAAATAGTGCCGGATGTGGAATACCGTTTTCCTGTCTGATTATATTCCTCCACAAAAATGACAAGATGTATATTTCTATATATTAGGTTGATCCAAAAGTTCTTGGGCACCTTGAAAAAATTTATTTTCGATTTTTTTATTAACGTGTTAATATTTTAGCATGATGTTTATCATTCCAATGTTTGCAGATCTAATTCAGAGGAGATATCACTCGAAGTCACATCAACAAAACAGCTCTCCAAAATCTTTATTCAACAAAATAATCTCCCTCAACATCAACAACATTTTGCCATCTTTCAGGCAATCTCCCAATACCTTTAACAAAGAATCTAATCGGTTTCGAATCAAAATAAACTTGCAGATCTGTTAAAATTGCTTCTTCTGTTGCGTATTCTTTGCTGTCATCTAAAAAAGACAGATGAGATGAAACGACGAAAAAGAAGCGAATAAAAAATCGAAAATAAATTTTTTCAAGGTGCCCAAGAACTTTTGGATCAACCTAATAGCATTTGGTTCGGCTGTGTGCTGTGTGCTCGTTGCGCCAGTTATAACTTTTTTCTAGAAATATTTTATTGGGAGAGCTTGTACTCATTAGAACGCCTTTTTAGGCAGGAGTACACTAGTTCAAAAGAGCCAACACGTTTTATCGGTGTCTAAGCATGTTTTAAATGCTGAAAACGATAGAAAAGTCAAAAAACGAGTGGGTAAGGACATTTTAGAAAATTTGTTTTGACCAAAATTTGACTTTTTGCCTTGGAGGACCAAGGTAAACCAGCCTGAAAGGGTATCCAAATACGCCCAAAAGGATGGGATTTAAACATAGTTTTGTTAACTGGGGCATAAATTTGCATCTAGAGTCACTTTCGAGTGATTTGTATCTGTGGTATATGGGTGTGCGCATGGTTGATTTTGGGTCACTTATTAAAAAGTCCGTGGGGGACTAAAGAAGTGCCGAAAGTTTATAAAAGGCGCCTGTAAGACGCTTATCCACCTTGTAATATGTATTGGGTTGGTGCATAATTAACGTCGGGTTTTTTATTTGCACACTATTCAACAACAACCCAAATACAAGTCCGCCTATAACATTTCTGAATATTATTCTGGAGCATATTCACCCTCTACATCAATAACAGCTTCCCATTTGCTGGGTAGCCGATCAATTCCGCGAGCGAAGAAGTGAGCATTTTTTGACGTAATCAGAAATTGTGGCCGAAATTAAAGCGTGGATTACGTCAAAAAATGCTCACTTCTTCGCTCGCGGAATTGATCGGCTTTTGGATATTTGGGATTTTGGATATATTTTGTCACCTTTGGGGAGATGGAGGTTGTATTTAGGCATACAGTCGAGTCTCGATACAACGAACCCCCGGAAAATTCGTTCCCACCTCGGGCCCGACACTTTTTTTAGCTCGATTTTTGAAGCTTTTTGCCAGTTGTCTTCAGCCAGTCTAGTCCGAAATATTGCAAGGATTTAGATTTTACCGATCGCTTTTGTACATAACAACAGTCTTGCCGAAAAAAGGTGTTCAAAAGGTGTTTTCAAAAAAGGTGAAAATAGGTGTTCGTTATATCGAGACCCGTGGGTCTTTTCGGCAAAACTGTTGTTATGTACAAAAGCGATCGGTAAAATCTAAATCCTTGCGATATTTCGGACTAGACTGACCGAAGACAACTGGCAAAAAGCTTCAAAAATCGAGCTAAAAAAGTGTCGGACCCGAGGTGGGTTCGTTGGGGGTTTTTTGGGGGTTCGTTGTATCGAGACTCGACTGTATCTGACTGTATCTGACTGTATCTGACTGTATCCGACTGTATCTGACTGTATCCGACTGTATCTGACTGTATCCGACTGTATCTTGATTTTGCAGCAGATCGACTATGGTCCCATCCTGTCGAGCAACAAATGGTTTTTGCACTTCATCGGTTTTGTTTTGAGCATTGGCAGAAACGTTAACAAAATAGCAAATAATCGCTAAAAAATTATTTTTTGCTATACAGAATCGCACCATAGTCGATTTCCTGCAAAATTACTTGATTCGCTGCAAAATTAAGACATTTTGAAGCAAAAATATTTGCTTCAAAATTAAGATAATTTGCTGCGAAATTCAATGTATTTTAAGACAAACAACTAAGAATGATAAACAAATCATTCCAGCCAACAAATTTTTAGTTGCTATTTAACATCAAAAAGTGCAGGATACCCGAGCACCGGTGCAGAGAACCCAGTAACATTTTTTCTTCAGCTTAAAAACGAAAGTAATGACACCTCCACAACGTACAGATTACATTTCACTCGCCACCGATGAAGAGTATTATGCTCGTCTGGACCAAAGAAATGAAAAAACTGTAAGAAATAATATAAATTGCTGGTATAGTCGACCCTCGATATAAGGCCACCCCCTCAAGTTCGTTCCCACCTAGGGTCTGACACTTTTTTTCACGGTTGCAGTATAGAATCCTCCTCCCCCCAAGCAGAGTGATCAGATGGTGGAGATAACCTCATATTCGTGTTCTCGACCCCGATTTCATGAGAAAGTCGGCTGTTTTTTTAATTCTGAGCAAAAAATTTGGTCAAAATTAGAAATTCAAATTGGCGCCTTTTGAACTTTTTAATGGAGTATGGGGTGTATTGGGAAGGGAATAAAAGAGGACCAATTTCAAATTTTGACTAAAAAACCATGATACCCCCTGTGGTCCGAAAAATTTTGTTCGCTCAGAATTAAAAAAACAGCTGACTTTCTCATGAAATCGGGGTCGAGAACACGAATATGAGGTTGTCTCCTCCGTCCAACCTCTCTGCGTGGAAGGGGGGATTCTATACTCAAGCCTTTTTTTACCTCTATTTTTGAAATCTTTTGCCGAAGCTGATTCGTCAGTCTTATGCAAAATATTGCCAGTCACCCATAAAAATATTAGTAAGTAAGACCCGCGCCTCTCGATATAAGACCACCTTTTTGAAAATTATGGATGACTGGCAAAATAGGAATTTTTACGATATTTCGGACTAGACTGAAGAATCAGGTTCGGCAAAAGATTTCGAAAATCGGGGTAAAAAGTGTCAGACTGCAGGCCAGAACAAACTCTCGCGGGTGGCCTTCTATCGAGAGTCGACTGTAATATATAATTATAATTTCAGGCGAAAATCGTCCGTTTGCTGTTAATAGTGTTTGTGCTAGGAACGAGTCTCTATCTTACCATCTTCTACTTGATTCCACAAAACAATATGCATTCGGAGTCCTTGTAGAGTCCTTGTTTAAAAAGTCTTTCAATTCTCCTTAACAAACTGAACAGCTTTTTAAAAAAATGCAATAAATTGTTACCATTTCTTATAAAAACACAGTCTAAATAAAAAATCAAATAAGTGAAAAAAAATTCAACATTTTTGCCTGTAATTTTGAAGAAAACTTTGTTACTTCATTTTTAGCCCTTTTTGGACCATTTTGTCGCCCAACTTATTCTAAACAACTTTAATTTTGGTCGACGTATTTTTTCATTAAAAATTTGGCCCTATATGAAAATGGGATTGTTTTTTGCCTTGGTCCCCCTGTTGTTTTTATGAATTGTGTGCAAAACACTGGAATTACTTGGAGAAATTGGTTGACCAAATTGTTATGATCTATCCGTAATATACAGTTGATGAATGTCTGTTGTAGATTTGAATAAAGATTTGATTAAAAATTCATAAAAACAACAGGGGGGACCAAGGCAAAAAAAAACAAAATTTTTGAATAAGCGCGAATTTGAAAAAGTCTTGTTGGAAATTTTAAAAAAGTGAGTTTTTTTTCATCTAGGAGCTTTTAAGTCAAGCGTTTCACTCTTATATGCAAACAATATACTGAACGACGCAGATTTGAAAGCGCTTTGATACTAAAAAAATATTTAACATGTTGAAGCAAAAAATTTGACAAATAGGCTTCTAACTGGTGGAAAGAAAGTTCGTAATGGGTTTCTGAGCCAATTTTTTCAATGAAAATCTTTTTAAAGTTCCAAATATACAGGGTTGAAGCATTTTAGCTCCTCTTTCAAATGGTATATAACATAATACATCTGCTTTAATGTTTAATCGGTATAATGGGAATAAGAAATACAGGGCAGAAAAATGAATCATCCGCCAGCTTTTTGGTAGTTTTCTTTGTTGCTTCCCTTTCTTATTAAAAATTTTGCTTTATTCCATTTATTCAAACTAAATGGGTGATTTGCGTCCAGCTATTGTACGCCTTTATCAAGAGGGTAAAAGAGTGATGGAGATTTCTCGACTCCTCAACATACCCCAGCCAACAGTCAGCCAACAGTTATATTCAAAATGCGATTGATAGTTTCCCTAAACGGTTGCGTAAATGTATTGCTGCTAATGGTGGTCATTTTGTGGAATAGATATATATTATGTTATATACCATTTGAAAGAAGAGCTAAAATGCTTCAACCCTGTATATTTGGAACTTTAAAAAAAAAGATTTTCATTGAAAAAAATTGGCTCAGAAACCCATTACGAACTTTCTTTCCACCAGTTAAAACAGAAAAAAACCTTTTCTTTTAACTTTTTTCGCCCTTAACACCTAAAAGCCAGTTTGTACTAGTTGCGAGCGTTTTGTTCAGAATTTCGGTGTGATGACGTTTTACCCCCAATGTATCATTTTTCAAATTCACCCTTTTTAGGCGCCAATTCAAACCAAAACATTTATTTTTGTTTTACATCTTCCTTCTCCCCTAATGAATCAATGTCATGCCTCAAATCACCGTCTATCCACCTAAAAGCCTGTCTACAATGGATCCGTTCGACCGTGACTGTGCCGTTCGACTGTGTCGTTTTGGTGTCTACAATGAACGGTTGAACGGAACGGTCGAACGGCACAGTCACAGTCGAACGGCACAGTCGAACGGATCTATTGTAAAAAGGCCTCGCACACTCGCAATTACAGTCGAGTCTCGTTTAACCAACACTTCGCTTATCCGACACTCTGGATTAACCGACACCTAAGGCCGGTCCCGAGGGGTGTCAGTTAATCGAGACTCAACTGTAATTGCGAGTGTTTTGTGCAGAATTTCAGGCTGAACAAGATAGTAGAAGAAAAATTTTCAGAAAAAGTGCTCTTACCATGAAACTTTCAGGGTTAATTGTATGAAATCGGACACTTTCGTGTTGTTTTAGCTGTTTGATTCTAGTTTTTTATACGAGAGCAATTTTGCGCAGCTGAGACACCTATCTGTTGCATAATTCAACGAGCTTTCAAAGAAATACAAACTAACGCAAAAAACAACTTTTCTGCAAAATATCAGCATTCTTCGAAAATACTATCAAATAAAAAATTTAGTTAGTTTTTATAAGCATCGAAAAATCGTTGGTATCACCGTTTATTTTTCAGAACTTAACTGCAATAGAAAGCGCAGAAATTGCACATAATTCTGAATCAAAAAATAAGATAGTGAGTCCTAAGGCCTTGTTCACAATGGCGGACTGTAAATTTAGCAACCCTCACTCGGAAATGGCCATAACTTTTTTTTTAATTTTCCGAAAATTATTCTTTTGGTGCCATCTTGTAGCTGAGATGTAGGGCTACTAAATAGGCTATCGATCAAGTTGGTATGAATTAAAAAATGTTGAAAAAAGTCAACAATCCTCACTGACAGTCCGCACTCTGGGCAAGGAGTGGCCCCGGAGTGACGATTGTGAGTGAAGATTGTTGACTTTTTTCAATTTTTTGGCGTTCTGTATTTTCATGTTTTTTTTGTATTTTGAGACACACGGTTGAGTCCGTCTCCACGTTAACTGTCCTAAATATACCAAAATAAAATTTTCTGTCTGAAAAGCATGAAAATACAGAGCGCCACAAAAAGCGCGAATTTGAAATAACCCAGAAAAAGCCTAGGCTCCAAGAAATTTCTTTATTTTCGGACTACTTTTTCTTAGGGCCCGGCCATACTTACCTGCAATTTGCAAATAAATTGCAAGTTTGTTGGGAAACTTGCAATATGCAATAATTTGCGGCAATTTATTGCATATTGCGTCTATACTTTTTGCATATTGCATTGCAATAAAATTGCGCAATTAGATTGCCGCAATTTATTTGCATGTTGCGTCTATACTTTTTGCATATTGCTGCAATTTATTTGCAGATTGCAGATTGCATGTTCAACATGCAATTTTTTTTTGCATCTTTGTTTATGGTGTACTTTTGTACTTTTTCGTTCAGTTTTTACTTATTCTACATTTTTCTTCTTTAGATTCAATTCGTGCACAAAGAGATATAAGAAATGCCGTCCGCGCTTGAGGATGCTAATGCTCTGTTCGGAGTATGTTATTGCTTTTAGTGATTCCTGTTTTTATATTACTGTTTCAGTTTGCTCACGCGACCTATGATGCTGGTGAGGATATTGGGAATAAGCTTGGGAATAAGCCGTGCACCGTGCTCGCCTATCGTATGTCGGTTTTTATCGAATGTCGGTTTATGTCAATTTTTCCTTCTGAGCTTCAGTTACTTTCTCAAAATCCATCGGGAAAATGCAATCTGCATGTAGTAAATGTAGAATAAGTAAAAACTGAACGAAAAAGTACAAAAGTACACCATAAACAAAGATGCAAAAAAAAAATTGCATGTTGAACATGCAATCTGCAATCTGCAAATAAATTGCAGCAATATGCAAAAAGTATAGACGCGACATGCAAACAAATTATGGCAATTTAATTGCGCAATTTTATTGCAAATTGCAGATTGCATGCAAAAAGTATGGCCGGGCCCTTATGACTTGCTGCCTTGCAGTTTCTGCGCTCTGTGTTACAGTCAAGTTCTGAGAAGTAAACGGCGATATCAGTAATTTTTGATGCCCACTCGAATGAACTGAAATTTTTTGTTTCAAAGAATTTGTGAAAAGTGCTAATAACCAACTAAAGAAAATTGGACCAAAAAAGGAAGTCACAAAGTTTTCTTCAAAATTACAGAAAACGTCTTTTAATTACTTACTTCTAATTAATTCTAAAAAATCAAAAATTGATACATTTTAAACCGTCAGAGCTTTGACCACTTAAGTTCTAAATCAGTGCAGTAAAATCATAGAAATTTTGGCTCTATATGTGTTCTCACCCTTCCCGAAAAAAAACTGCCTTGGTCCCCCCTGTTGTTTTTTTTGCAATTTTTCGAAAAATTTGCCTTGGTCCCCCCTGTCGTTTTTTTGTAATTTTTTTAATTTTTTGGTTTTACTCCACTGATCTTATTTGTGATATACAAAAAAATGAACACGAATGCCATGAAAATGAATGTGTTTGAGCATATTATTGATGTTATAAGTTGCATGGTGTTTGAATAGTTGTGTGAATAGTTGCACCCCCGCCTGGCGGCTCCGCCGGCGGCCCGCATCCGTTTGACTTATTTATATAAAATAAAAGTGCAGAAAATTAATATTTGAAATTTCGCTTTATTTTAAAAAATGGTTCAAAAACAATCTCGGCGGGATTTGAAAATTTTGCTGCCGTGCAACTATGGTTGTGTGATGTCAGAAATTGTGGAAAAATTATTTAAAAAAACGACAGGGGGGACCAAGGCAAATGTTTCGAAAAATTGCAAAAAACAACAACAGGGGGACCAAGGCAGTTTTTTTTCGAGAGGGATGCGAACACATATAGAGCCGAAATTTTTAAATTTTAAAAGAATTGTGTTGATTTCCATCCCAGTAAGGCCAAACCAGAAACGTCCATCTATGACCAGTCTGTCAGCCAACTTCTTTGATCCTCTCAAAAGAGGAAACACTCAGTCTCCCTTGTGATCTAATAACTTTATCTGTTGCAGCTTTTACGCTCTGTCACGTGATATTTTTAGAAAATGTCCTATAAAATTTTTTAGAAAATTACAAAACCAAGCCACAACCACATGAATTTTCGTCCCAAAGCCTTTCTTTTGTTGAAATTCGAGGTCAAATTGTTTTGGCTTTAATTTTGCTAAAAATTCCTGATATGGGGGAACCGTATAAGTACCATAATTTGTACATAATTTTTTTGTTTATAATATAAATATATACAGAATACTTTATTTTCAATATTTTTTCACTTTATTTCAGCAAAGACAAGCAAAGACAAAAAAACAATATCCTATATATATGAAACGCCAGTATTTCAATTTCAGAAAAAGATGTTAATATTGGAAAAATCGAAAAAAATTGAGTAAAATATGCTAATGAAATTTTCAGCAAAAAGGCGTAAACCACCCCCACGACTAGACAAGGGGAATGCTTTGAACACATCTTTTTTACGCAATATCCGCTTGTATCTCCTTGAAAAAGACCTCATTTAGGTGCTTTTCATACATTTGTATGCACAAAGCTCAACGATTACTCTTTCCAGCAAAAGTCTTTAGTGCTGAAAGTTTATTATTTTATTTATATTGGGTATTAACATAAGTTTCAGGAACGCTCGTGTGACCATCTTTCGGTATATTTTTTTTTAATCTGATCTCTAAAACTCATGTTTTGTTTATTGTAAAAAAATCTGATATAACAGCTTTGGTTGCACTGTTTCTTTTTTCGATCATTGGACAAGGTTGTTGACCTTGTCTATAAGGTCATAACCTTTGGCCTCTGTTAGTTTAGGCCTAAAAATAATTTTTCAAAATTATTTTTTAATGAATCATAATTGAATCATAATAGTCGGTCTATACTATGGTGCATAATAGATACATAATCCATAATAGACTCTTTCGTTTGGCTGAAATAGGCTGTAATTTAGGGTGAAAATAGGTAATTTGGCGTAAAAATGATATACTTTATCAATTTCCAACAAAAAAACCAGAAATTTAGTATTAAAAACACGAAAAATGGCTTTAAAGGCACTTTCAGGCAAAAAAAATAAATTCTAAAGTTAACTGTAGCTACATACATGCCCTTAATAGATACATGGTCCATAAAAGTCGGAACTCGAATTTGCATAAACGCTTTTTTCCTAGGCAAACCTTTGATTCTTCAGCGTGGTCGATTTACTCATAAAAGTGCTCTTGAATTATTAAAAATTTTGTCAAATTTTGAATTCCGCTCGAGACAATAAACATTCAAATTTGAAAATCAAATCTTTATTGTCTTGAGCGGAATTCGAAATTTGACAGTGTTTTTAATTATTCAAGAGCACTTTTATAAGCAAATCGAGCATGCTGAACATGGATCCGGTGACAGAATCAAACTGTCTGAATTTTGCCAGGTTCACTCAAGGTTCAAACCTTGAGGATATTAATTTGAAAGGTTCTAACCTTCTATGAACCTTGGTGATCTCTGAATGAACCTTGAATTCACATGTTATGAACCTTGGAGTAACCCTATTCTGGCCTATTGGGTAGGTTCAAGGTTAGGAGAAGGAAGCGGCAAGGTTCGTGGAGAGTACTTTCTAGGTTCATGTGGTATGAACCTTGAAGCTTCCTTGCGTGAACCTTGAATTGTTCATTAATGAACCTTGCACTGAACCTTAGTGAACCTTGTTAATATAAGACCCTATTTGCCTATTTGCTGCGTATAATACCGTATTCAGAACACCTCCCTCTATTTTGGCCAAGGTTTTATAGCTAAAGCCATTTTTAATTCACAATTCTATCAATTATACATGGTGTCAAAACTTTTTTACCCACGTTTGTTTTGCTCATAACTTAGGTTGGGCCGTTCTTTTTCAATGGCAACGTTAATGCCAGAAATATTTGGTAATGATCCAAGTAATGTTATTCCGGCCGTCCAGCAATGGCCGAATTTTGAGAAACTCGTTTTTATGCAAAATGGAGCTCTATGACATTGGTGATTGGAGGTTCGAGCTCTGTTTAACCGCTATTTTTCGAGTCGATGGATTGGTCGGAATCCTGCTCCGATCAGAAATTAGCTGATGGGCATGAGCGTTGCCATTGAAAAAGAACGGCCCAACAACACAATAATAGCCAATACCCGCCCACACAGTCACCCTTGGCCAATGAAGGAGTTCCTTGGCATACTAATGCAGAGATTTTATAAAAGCCGCAATAACTCGGCGATCAATGATCAAAACGAGCCGATTTTTTTAAAACTGAATCCTGAAATCTAGGCTTTAAAATGAGCTGTTTGCCAAAAATTTTACACGCAAATAAAAAAAGTTATAAGCAAAACAAAAAAGTTTTGACACCCTGTATAAGTTGAAATATATAAGCTCGTGGGTTTTAACTAAAAAACTAGAAGTCGGCAGCCCGCCACGCGGCGGAGTAAGGTAGAGTGCGTGTACCACTTGAGTAACAGTGGCCCAGTATTACCACTGTCTGAGTATCTCCTAAGTATCATTGCCCTTTCACCTGAATTTTAGGTTGCAGCAATAGGGCGGCTGCGTTTTCGTAAAGTTTGAGTACTCTCCAGGTGGTTCGGGTATTCTCGCGTTAGTTAAAATATCTTAAAGTTGCTGGGCTACCCTCTGAGTGGTCGGTGTACTTTTAGGAGGTTAGGTTATCTTTGGTGGTTGGGCACCATCTACGTGGTTAAGGTACCATTCAGCTGTATTGGGTACCATCCAGGGGGGTTTGGGGACACTCGTCTTTGACTCTAAATTTGCTTTAGAGTACCTGTGAAGAAAATTTGATTAGCCCTGAACATGGCTCGATCCTCCCTCAAGCATGGTCTAATTTATTACTGAGAATCATTACCTGAGTTGCACCACCTGGCTAGCACTATGCGGTTATCTTTACTTGAGTGCAACCGCTTAGGTTAATCCATCTGAGTAGCACCACTCGGGTAGTATTAGCTGGCACCACTTCCTGGATCCCACTTGGGTACCATTACATCAGATACTACTAACTGGGCAGCAACACTACTTGTTTACCATCAGCCGAGGCAGGCTACCTACGCGTACCCCTACCCAGGCAGTGCCATCTGGGTAAAACTACATCAATACTACCCGATGCGAACAAAATTTTTCGAACTTTTTCCTACAAACTGTCTATAAAACAATATGTAGCCGCGGTTGCCACGGTAGGCTCAACTCATTTTTGCCCGAATTAATTTTCAAAAAAAAATTGAATTTTTTATTTTTTTTCGGGAACGTTGTATATAGGGGTAAAATTATTGGTTTTGTTGTAAAAATGATATCAAAAATAGTGTTTTATCAGTAGAAAGAAGAGTTATGAGTCATCCTATTAGCATATGTTTATGCTTCTTTTTTCTCTTAGTTGATATAGTTCTTTTGAAATACAGCTGGCTATTTTGAAGAAAGAAGGAAGGAAGTCACTTCCCCTTTATCATTTGATTTTGTACAACACTTTGTCGACAAGTCCACCCTAAGTGGGACTACCTCCAGTTTCGCCGCTATGTTGCCACCTGCTATATGCAAACATATGGAATTCCACCCACAGGACCCGGCCGAAGATCATCCAAAGATAGACTTCTAAGCGAGTAAATAAAAGTGTGCGGCTTGACGGGTACAGTCATTGGATTGCCACAACAGACTTACCTCTTCACTGCGGGGTTTGTGATGGGAGAACCAACAAGAAATGCGAAAAATGTGATGTAGGCCTGCATCCTGTACCTTGCTTCAAAGAATTCCACGTGAAAAACTAACGAAAATAGCAAAATCTCATATTTTTCATTATCAAATGCTATTTTTGACAACATTTTTATAATAAAACCGGTACTTTTACCCCTGTATATGATGTTTCCAAAGAAAAAAAATTTTTGAAATTTTTAGGTTAATTTTCATACCCGTGGGAAAAAGGGCTTAAATCTAACGTTTAGTTTATTGACCGGAATTATGCTGTGACTGGTCTTCCTAGTTTTTCGAGACCTCGTTGTTTGGAATTTTTAGATTTTTCACTTGTTTCAACTTTCAACAATTGAAAATTCGGTTTTTGAAGCTTTTTTTGCAAAAGAAAAATCAAAGTGTTTAAAATGACTGTGTTCACATAATGTCTCGAAAGCCCAGAAGTTAGTAGCCAATCTCACAAATTGTTGTTTACTTCTTTGCTAATTTTATTTAAATCTGTTTTTCTGGGACCTGTTTTTCTCAGCTTTGACTGCTTGACATTTGAGCAAATGCTGCTATACAAATGTTGAAAAGCTATTACTTATTTTCTTCAATTCTTACATCACAACTCGAACGCAGACTTTGAAAATGTTTCGAAAAAAGAAAGAAAAAATGAGGAACTGAAAGTCAAGTAAGAAGTCCCTGAGGTGTGGAACAAAAACCACATTATGCACTTTGGAGTTCGTCTAGCAAAGACAACTTTATTTAGCTAAGCTCAATTACCGTATATACTCATTAAAGCCCCATGGGGCTTTATTTTTCAACCTATCTCTAGACATGGGGCTTTATTAGAAGGTGGGGCTTTAATAGAGTATACTAGAACGCGCCGCTGCGCCGATGGCGCATTGTCCCAACTTCTATAGGTGGTTCAGAAGTATCCAAGTTGTTCGGGTGCCCGCTGGTGGTTCGGGTATATCCACGTGGTTGGGGTGCCCGCTGGTGGCTCGGGAGTATCTACGCGGTTTGGGTATCCGCTGGTGGTTCAGAAGTATCCAAGTTGTTCGGGTACCCGGTGGTGGTTCGGGTATATCCACGTGGTTGGGGTGCCCGCTGGTGGCTCGGGATATCTACGCGGTTGGGGTATCCGCTGGTGGTTCAGAAGTATCCAAGTTGTTCGGGTACCCGGTGGTGGTTTGGGTATATCCACGTGGTTGGGGTTCCCGCTGGTGGTTCGGGAGTATCTACGTGGTTTGGGTATTGGCTGGTGGTTCAGGTATCCGTTGTTCGGGTACCCGGTGGTGGTTCGGGTATATCCACGTGGTTGGGGTTCCCGCTGGTGGTTCGGGAGTATCTACGCGGTTTGGGTATCCGCTGGTGGTTCAGAAGTATCCGTTGTTCGGGTACCCGGTGGTGGTTTGGGTATATCCACGTGGTTGGGGTTCCCGCTGGTGGTTCGGGAGTATCTACGCGGTTTGGGTATCCGCTGGTGGTTCGAAGTATCCAAGTTGTTCGGGTACCCGGTGGTGGTTCGGTATATCCACGTGGTTGGGGTTCCCGCTGGTGGTTCGGGAGTATCTACGCGGTTTGGGTATCCGCTGGTGGTTTGGGTACCCACTAGTTGTTCGGGTACCCGGTGGTGGTTCGGGTATATCCACGTGGTTGGGGTTCCCGCTGGTGGCTCGGGAGTATCCACGCGGTTTGGGTATCCGCTGGTGGTTTGGAAGTATCCAAGTTGTTCGGGTACCCGGTGGTGGTTCGGGTATATCCACGTGGTTGGGGTTCCCGCTGGTGGTTCGGGAGTATCCACGTGGTTTGGGTATTGGCTGGTGGTTTGGGTACCCGCTGGTTGTTCGGGTACCCGGTGGTGGTTCGGGTATATCCACGTGGTTGGGGTGCCCGCTGGTGGTTCGGGAGTATCCACGTGGTTTGGGTATTGGCTGGTGGTTTGGTATCAAGGTTGTTCGGGTACCCGGTGGTGGTTTGGGTATATCCACGTGATTGGGGTGCCCGCTGGTGGTTTGGGTACCCGCTGGTGCATCGGGAATATCCACATGGTTCGTGTTCCCTCTGATGGGTTTGGGTGTATCTTCGTGGTTTGGGTTCCCGCTGGTGGTTCTGGTACCGCCGGTTTCTCGGAAGTTTCGGGGACACCTGCCGGGATTGCTAAAGCTCCATCGTTGGAAGTTGTCTTGGACTCGATTGATCGCGCATGGAACGAAATTTCAAAGGAGATTAATGTCAAGTCTTTCGCAGGTTAGATTATCTTTTATATTTGAGAATTGTAAACTCTCTTTTAGCGTGCGCTCTCACAACGGCTATTGACGGCTCGGAAGCCGACAAAATCAAATGCTTTAAAACGGATGGATCCATTGGCGCCAAGGGACTGGACACTCTTCGAGATGGTTAGCACGACTTTGAAGACGCTGGCATCAACGAAAGTGAAGAGATTGATTTTGAAAATGTTAACCAAGATGAAATGCTTGTTTTTGATTGTTATAATTGTTAAATTGTTTATTTTATTGAATGAAACCTTTTATTTCCAGGTGGGGCTTTATTTGTGGGACATGGGGTTTAATCAGAAGGTGGGGCTTTATTAGAGTATATATGGTATCAAATTTTAAGCTGATTGAGTAATTTTTCAAAATTAGTCAATTAAGATATTATGTTACGAAAGCTACGATACGTAACTAACGCGTTTACCTTGCCCGTGTGAAGTATGGGCAATGTAGGAAGAATTATAAGTTTAGCGGCACCGGTGCCAAAAAGTGGTAAGTATGGTTATTTTATGCGGCTCCGGTGCTGACCTGCTGAAAAAAAATTCATCCCTAAAACACGCTATTTACTAAAAAATGTTTATTTCTTGAGTATTCAAAATTTCAACACAATTTTTCTACTGTTCATGATAGCTTAAGCTACAACATTTTACTAATGAAAAGTATTTACTTTCTTTGTTTGCTTCTCGAATAATTTCTGTCAGAATTGCTCTAATGTTTCTTTTCCATTCTTCTTTGCTTTTTGTAGGAACATGTTGGAACTGTTGAACATTCAACATAATAGGCCACAAAGGCAAAGCCCCTTCGGGGGCGCAGGGGGCTTGATTGGTTAGAGATGCGCGCACTCACTTACCTTAGACATAATTCCGAGCAAGACTCTTGATCAAAAATGCATCTAGAGGCTCTTTTTGCCCAGCTCCAGTGACCAAAACATGGTAAAACAGCCAAATGGTCGAAATTTCAAAATGCCCACCACTCAATTTTTTATTGACCAGAACACAAAAATAATGTCTGAGGTGATTTTAGGTTGATATAGGGTGTTTGAAAACACTTTAAAAAAATTCATTTGGGGGTATACTCAGGTAGGGTCAAATTTTCAAACAACAGGGAGGACCAAAACAAATTTAAAAAAACCCTAAAAACAACAGGGACCAAGGCATATTTTTTTCGGAGGTAACCTCAACACATATAGGGCCCATACTTCGACGAGAGATTTGCACATTTTGACGGGTGTTTTCAATTTTATCATAAGAAATGCGTTCAAAAAATTTCTATCCCACAAATACCTACTCATCTGCTTTGCGTGAAACTCTATATAGATATCTCACTAATAGCCCAAATATATTTTGCTTCCTCCACACATCAAAAAGCACAAATCAGGTGCGGTCTGCTTAAGTTAGCAAGTAACTCTAGCCAAATCCTCAGATTTGAGACCACGAGCACATCAATTCATCCACTTCCTGCGGCTTAAATCTTCCGAGTATTTTGAGCATTGGAAGCAAACATTCCCACACTCAGTTTCTGATGCATTAAATTAGTGTTTTGTAGTCTGTTTACTAGACCTGCCCCCTAATTCACCTTTTAATCACTGAGCTATTAAGCTGTATTGGGCACTTCTCCGGCCGAACTTTTTTTTTGGCCCAACAACCTTTTTTACGTCTCAACTAAATTATTCCCATGAGAATTTTATTCTTCTTTATGTGAGCAAATGGTCGTAGGCTTGGCCCTCCTTCTTACTACTACTAATGGACTACTGCTACTAGTAGCATGTGGGGGCGGTGAACGGCTCGGCTGAGCCAAGCAGAGAGTAAATAAATGGAAATTTCAATAAATAAAATACTTTTTGTTTTAAAGACTGCCCTTTCTTTGTCATTTGTCGTATGCTAATTTGCGGGCATGTGCTTTTCACTTGAATGCTTTTCGGTTGGTGAAGCTGGTTGGTAGGCTCAAGCTTAACTTGCATGTTAGCAATGGCTAGTACCATAAATTTTGGTTTTAATAGAAAACTTTTGGTTTAGAAGGTTTATTTTGGCTACTAACATATGGTTACCAAAATATGCCTTGGTCCCTTTTGTTGTTTTTGGGTAGAAATGCATTGGTCAACCTATTACATTTTTTATTAAAAATGTACTGACAAGCAGTAAATATTGGGAGCATATAGACTTTGTTAAGATTTGGAAATTTTGAGACAATTTAACAAAAGAGAAATCAAAGAATATTTTGGGGTACTATTATAGTTCACTACCCCATACTCGGATTTTTTGAAAAGTGACCCACTTCCCAACCTCATTTTTTTCTGCTCAACACGATAAAACAAGCATTTCTAAACACCTTTGATCAAAAATTTTGCCTCCCACCCCTAAGGGATGGATGCTCTTTTTAGGGTTTTTAGTTTAGTTTAGGAGCATTTTTGGGTGATTTATCACATTTTTCTTGCTGGAGCTGGGCAAAAAGAATCTCTTAATGCATTTATGATCAAGAGTACTTCTCGGAATCATGTCTAAGGTAAGTGAGAAGGTAAGGTAAGTGAGAAGATAAGAGCAGGGAGCTTGGTTGCTTGGGGTTGAGATGCGCACACCCACATACCTTAGACACAAATCACTCGAAAGTGACTCTGGATGCATAAAAACAGTATGCATACCCGAGTTTCTTTATGCGGTAGGCCTTAGAAAGTGAAAATGTGTTCAAAATCTATCATTTTTGCCTTCATTTCACTTAAAAGGCTGAAATTTAGTGAAAAATACCCTAAAATGACCTTCCATCCCTTAGGGGTGGGAGGCAAATTTTTTTTGGATACAGTCAAACCCCGGATTAACGTAAAACTCGGATCAACGTAACATTTTATACGATTTGTTTGGTTTTGTTAATAATTGCTTTTCATGTACCCTCAGATTAACGTAGCTCTTAGCCAGTCTTCCCTCTAAAAGACCCCCACATTAACGAATTTTCGAACGAGTAGTCGTCTTGTCACAGAAATTAAGTAACATTTGACCATTTTCTCTTTCTCAAAAATGTAAAAGTCAGCACAGGATGCGCATTATGATAATTTGTTCGAAAAGACCAATTTTTGATGCTTCAGCTGCCAAAGCATCTCAGCAGGCAATTTGGCCTCACAACTTTGACTTTCCAAAAAATTCTGAAAAAAATGAATGCGGTCAAGCGAACCCTACTGTATTTGTATCTAAGCCAGGTGGATGAGGCCATTCTGCGATGGTTTAAAGCGGCGAGCGGAAAAGATGTTCTCATGTCTGATATATTCTGTAGGCAATATAGTTTGCTATTTTTGTTCTCCTTTTTATGCTTGAGAAAAAAGAAGATGGAGAAAAAGAGATTAGCTGGATGGAATCAAAGAAAATTGTAAAATACTTTTTTTTAATTTGTGTCAAGTAAGAATGGTATTATATAGAAAACTTCAGATTAACGTAAACTTTAGACGAAAAGATTAAGCGACACTCGCATTAACGTAACCCAGGATTAACGTAACATTTTTTTCGGTCCCTTGAAGTTACTTGACCCTAGTATAGAATAGCCCCCCCCCCACCCAAAACTTATGCCTTCTAAAACTTAAGTAAAGAGCACCCAAATATATGTTGCAGACCCCAGAAAAAGTGCGTAAAACACTTATTAGTCACAACTTCCATACTCTGGCCTACCCCTAAGCCTAAGTAAAGAGCACCCAAATATATGTTGCAGACCCCAGAAAAAGTGCGTAAACACTTATTAGTCACAACTTCCATACGCTGGCCTACCCCTAAGCCTAAGTAAAGAGCACCCAAATATATGTTGCAGACCCCAGAAAAAGTGCGTAAAACACTTATTAGTCACAACTTCCATACGCTGGCCTACCCTAAGCCTAAGTAAAGAGCACCCAAATATATGTTGCAGACCCCAGAAAAGTGCGTAAACACTTATTAGTCACAACTTCCATACGCTGGCCTACCCTAAGCCTAAGTAAAGAGCACCCAAATATATGTTGCAGACCCCAGAAAAAGTGCGTAAAACACTTATTAGTCACAACTTCCATACGCTGGCCTACCCCTAAGCCTAAGTAAAGAGCACCCAAATATATGTTGCAGACCCCAGAAAAGTGCGTAAAACACTTATTAGTCACAACTTCCATACGCTGGCCTACCCCTAAGCCTAAGTAAAGAGCACCCAAATATATGTTGCAGACCCCAGAAAAGTGCGTAAACACTTATTAGTCACAACTTCCATACGCTGGCCTACCCTAAGCCTAAGTAAAGAGCACCCAAATATATGTTGCAGACCCCAGAAAAGTGCGTAAAAACACTTATTAGTCACAACTTCCATACGCTGGCCTACCCTAAGCCTAAGTAAAGAGCACCCAAATATATGTTGCAGACCCCAGAAAAAGTGCGTAAACACTTATTAGTCACAACTTCCATACTCTGGCCTACCCCTAAGCCTAAGTAAAGAGCACCCAAATATATGTTGCAGACCCAGAAAAGTGCGTAAAACACTTATTAGTCACAACTTCCATACGCTGGCCTACCCTAAGCCTAAGTAAAGAGCACCCAAATATATGTTGCAGACCCCAGAAAAGTGCGTAAAACACTTATTAGTCACAACTTCCATACGCTGGCCTACCCCTAAGCCTAAGTAAAGAGCACCCAATATATGTTGCAGACCCCAGAAAAAGTGCGTAAAACACTTATTAGTCACAACTTCCATACGCTGGCCTACCCTAAGCCTAAGTAAAGAGCACCCAATATATGTTGCAGACCCCAGAAAAAGTGTAAAACACTTATTAGTCACAACTTCCATACGCTGGCCTACCCCTAAGCCTAAGTAAAGAGCACCCAAATATATGTTGCAGACCCCAGAAAAGTGCGTAAAACACTTATTAGTCACAACTTCCATACTCTGGCCTACCCCTAAGCCTAAGTAAAGAGCACCCACATATATGTTGCAGACCCCAGAAAAAGTGCGTAAAACACTTATTAGTCACAACTTCCATACGCTGGCCTACTGCTTAAGGGCTAAGCCTAAACTTGTTGTTCCAGACCCCAGAAAAAGTGCGTAAAACACTTATTAGTCACAACTTCCATACGCTGGCCTACCCCTAAGCCTAAGGGCTAAGCCTAAACTTGTTGTTCCAGACCCCTAAAACACTTATTATTAACAACTTCCATACGCTGGCCTACCCTAAGCCTAAGGGCTAAGCCTAAACTTGTTGTTCCAAAGGGTAGCTACAACGATTTTTAGAAGGTCTGATTTGGGGGGTGGGTATTCTATACTAGCGCCAGTTACTTTCAGTCCAGTGTTTGACTGTACCATATCTGCACTAGACCTTTTTATTAATTTTTATTCTCGAGAATAAGAAATATCACAAATTTTCAAGGATTGTTTGTTTTCTAAACTGGCTTACAAGGCAGCACACAATTTGTTGTTGTTATCCTCGTGTAAGGCAAGCTCGTAGAGCCGAGGTCTGGTGACTGAACTCCAGCCAGGTGTTAGCCACCGGCAAATGGAACATATATCAAATCCAACACTACAAACTCATAGGGTCAACGTCATGTTAGACAGCTAGACGAACCACACTATCTTATTTATCTAAAAAATTATCAGTTTTCTTAATCTTATTTCTGTAGCTGTCTAACATGGCGTTGACCCTATGAGTTTGTAGTGTTCAATTTAATATATGTTCCATTTGCCGGTGGCTCATAAACTTACCTGGCTGGGAGTTCGAGGTGATCACCAAGACCTCGGCTCTACGGTGAGGCTTGCCCATTGCACTTGAGGCGCAGGCTGACCTGTATGGCGGCTCCAAACTGGGGTAGGCCAACAGCTAAATTTTTGCGTGTGTGGGACGGCGTTCGCGCCTCCCACTTATATGACTCAAAATTTTGTCGTCTCATGTTTGGACTAACTCAATTTTTTACAGCAATTCTAAGATATTCTGTGTTGACTGCATGCCAATTTGTCTAATCTCTCTTTAAAACAACTACCAAATTAGTAATTAATGCCTATCAAATCAAAATCCCTGAAGATAGTGGTTGTTGGCGATTGTTCTTGTGGGAAAACCTCACTTATAGGTCAGTTTTTTTAAGAGTGTGATTAAAAGTTTGCTTCAACCATTATTCGGCTTTAAGTTGCTCAAGCCAGTGGAGCGTTCAGCGAACAATATATTCCAACCGCCTTTGACGATTTCGTAGTAGAAGCATTGGTCAATGGCAAAACAGTAAGCTTTAAAAATTTTGTTTTTATATTATGTTGTCCAGATATTTGTGCTGTTTTAACAATCTTAAATTTTTCGGACCACCTATGCAATTTCCGAAAGAAAAATTAGTTGATGTGTTCACAAAAGGTTTTTGAATAAAACGCAAATGTGCAAAATTGAAACTATTGAGAATGTCTAGAAATAGACTGGAAATGACCATTTTTGAATAAACGGCACTCATGTCGTTCAGTCCCCCCCTCCCAGGGTGACCAATTTGCCGTTATTTAGTGGCATTGCCGTTATTTCGCACAATTTTGCCGTTATTTTTTTTCGAAAATAATGACATTTTGACTACAGGGTGGCGCAAAAATCAGGCACTTTTAAAAAATTGACGTACGTAACCCCGTGCCGGTCGGTTTCCGATTTTTGGGTGGCAAGCCCACGGAAACCTCCACAATAATAGCCGGCTGTGATGAAGAGCACAAGAACAGAGCTCCTAGGTAGCTTAACTACTGTCATCGATTTTCCTAGAGTAATCGATGGGGCAAGGAGCTACCTACGCATAATCTTTTCAATTGCCTGCGTTTTTTGCGCCACCCTGTAGTTTTGGATTACTAAATTAAAAAATGCCGTTATTTTTGGATTCTTCTATTTGGAATGCCGTTATTTTGGAACATGTTGCCGTTATTTTCAAAATTTGAGTTGGCACCCTCCCCCTCTCTTTTTTGAAATATTTTTCAAAAATTTTTGTTGTTGAGCAGATTAATTTTCAACTGCATTTTTTGGTTGATTTTTAAGCAATGGAATTCCTCCGTGGGCTCAATCTTTATCAGTTACTACCTTTTGTGCACCAGAAGAATGACAATGAATTTTGGGGGAGACTAAACGACATGAGTACCGAATAAACTAGCTAAAATTTTATTTAACTAGTTTTGTAATGTTAAAAAAATTGAGAGTGGTAAAAAAATACAATTTGTTTCTTAAGGAAATGTTGACAGTATGCGACACTGCTGGAGCAGAAGACTTTAGCTCTTTGAGGCCATTAAGCTACCCGGATGCAGATGTTTTTATTGTCTGCTACTCTGTGGACCGTGGTGACTCTCTCAAGTCCATTCGCGAAAAGTGGATTCCGGAAGTAAGTTTTTATTTTATCTTTTTTTTTATATAGGGTATGGTAAGTCACTAGATATATAACTATTGATTTAAATAAATTAATTTATCTTACGATTGGTAAACAAATTATGGCCCTATACTATTAGGTTGATCCAAAAGTTCTTGGGCACCTTGAAAAAAATTTATTTTCGATTTCGTATGTAATGTATGTATGTAAATATTAGAAGTATTAGTAGTATTAGAAGTATTAGTAGAAGTATTAGTAATATTAGAAATATTAGAAGCAATTTTAACAGATCTGCAAGTTTATTTTGATTCGAAACCGATTAGATTCTTTGTTAAAGGTATTGGGAGATTGCCTGAAAGATGGCAAAATGTTGTTGATGTTGAGGGAGATTATTTTGTTGAATAAAGATTTTGGAGAGCTGTTTTGTTGATGTGACTTCGAGTGATATCTCCTCTGAATTAGATCTGCAAACATTGGAATGATAAACATCATGCTAAAATATTAACACGTTAATAAAAAATCGAAAATAAATTTTTTCAAGGTGCCCAAGAACTTTTGGATCAACCTAATAGAAGCGGGTAGTCTTTTCGCTTTGGTTCCCCCTGTTCTGTTTTTTTCATTTTATTCGACATTTTCAACGACAAAATTCATATCAACAATAACAACAACGGATCTAATCATAAATTTTGGTCATTTTTGGACATCAGTAGATATAAAAAATGTCGAATAAAATGAAAAAAACAGAACAGGGGGTACCAAGGCAAAAAAACTACCTGCTTCTTGGATAGAGCCCAAATTGTTTTTGAACAACAAAATAACTCATAAAGCGGAACTCTTGGTTCCAAAATGTAATTTTTTTTTATTATTTTCTCTAATAAAGTTGTTCTCTGAAAGTGACAAAATGTAGCTATTTGGATGCAACAAAATTTCTGTCGTATTTTTGGCAAACGCAAATTTGTCTCCAAGCAAAAAATAACAAGCGTAGGTGTTATAAGTTACAACAAGCTCTGCAAGAAGGAGTTCTGCAAGACAAGTTCTACAAGAAAGTAGGGTTGGGTGATGGTTTTCGAACCGGTCATTTAATATTTTTTAGCCGTCAAGTAAATTTTGGGTGAAAATGATTTTAATTTAGGTTTGATAGTTGGCTCTCACTATACAGTTAACTCTCGTTATACACTCAACTCCCCAACGTCAAAACTTCAAAAACGTCTGAATTCGGAAAATTTGGAAGCAAAAGTATTTGCACAAGAAAAAAAGGACTTATTGTAACTCAAAAAAGGGCTTATAAAAAAAGTTATGTCGATTTAAAAGTGGGCAAAATTCTTGAAACACCCTGTATATAAGGTTCTACACTAAAATTCTACAGATTGTTGTACCCGGCCAAAAGTTGGCTGCTTCGGGTGAAGACCAGCGCACTCCACATTGCAAAGGATTGGAGAAATTGTAGATTATCTAATATTTTATGAAGTTAGAAAGCTCGAACTACACCTTTCCCAATCCCTTGCAATGTAGAGTGTGCTGCTTTTGGCCACAAAGCGGCCAACCCTTGGCCGGGCACAACAATCTGTAGAAGCTTTTTGAGAAATTCGACAGAGAAGGAAATTTTCCGAAAAAATCAGCTTGGGGGACCAAGGCATCTTTTTTTCTAGAGATGCGAATGCATATAGAGCCGAAAATTGGAAAGAATGATACTTTCGGTCGATTATTTTGATTAGTATATACAGGGTGATCCAAAAAAACCTGCAAAATTTCAAAAAATTTGAGTAGGTAGCCCCTTGCCCTTGCCCTTGGGGTTTAATTAATTGACAATTCAGACGCATGCACTACATTTATTCTGCTTTATCCCAACAACGACTGACAATGCAACAACAAAGTATAACTGATTATTCAAAATGTCTTCCTTGAGTCTTCCTTCCACTGATAGAGGCTCCCCTTTGGCGCAGATGAACGAAGGCAGCACGAAGATCTTGCTTTTTTATAACAGGCATTACCTAAAAAGCACGAATAACAACAATCAACGAGCAAACAACCCGCAAGCAAACAGTAAAAAAGCAAAAAACGGTCAAAAGTGACATTTTAGAGTGACATTTGTCACTTTTAAACACTTGTCAAAATAAAATTCACGCAAGATTTGCCTAAAACAAAAATCGCAGGTTTTTTTGGGACACCCTGTACTTAACATACAAACAAATGACAACTGAACAATTTTATTTTCAGATCAAACACTTCTCTCCTAACACACCAATAGTTGTGGTTGGCAACAAAAAAGACATTCGAGAAGCCGAGAGCCTAGCTACTTGCGTGGACTTTTGCGAGGCTGAGAAGCTAGCCAAAGACTGCTCCACTTTCAAGGCCATTGAATGCTCAGCTAAATGTAGGGACAACATTCGAACAGTTTTTGAGGTGGCCATTCGGGCAGCTATAGCCCATCGCAACCGAAGAAACAACAAAGTGGTTCAACAGCTTATGAAACTAAGACTAGTCTTTTGAATTTTGAAGAATGAGTATTTTTTGTCGAAAAAAAAATGATTTTACTGAGACTAGATAACACTACTGTATCTACAACACATGCAAAACTTCATGTATATTAGGGGTGTTTGTGTATATTGTTACCTCGGGTTTGCTTTATTTATATTTGTAGTGATTATAATTTTAATTTTTATGATATAGAAGTGTTGTTTGACAGTATATTTTTCAAATAATAAAAAATGTTAAAAATTTCTTTGGCTTTAATTGAAGAATCGGTACCATTTTTGCCGTGGTCTATTTACCCCGATTCGTATTTTTTAGCTTGTGCTTGGGCGTCGGGTAGGATTGCGTACGTTAAGATGAATTTAAACATGTTTTTTAAACTACAACAACAGCGAAAAAAGTGTTTGAGTCGGTATCAGTGTTCCCATGATGTGGTTTTTTCCCATTCTCCGCTCCGAGCCGAGAGCAGGAGCAAAAATTTTATAGCAAGGAGCCAAGAGCAAAATCAGGAGCGCAAATTTTAAAACTAAGAGTCAAGAGCAAGAAAATCCCTACCTCAACAAAGAAATAAGGATTTATTTTGACTTTGTAAATGAAAACAACCTATTCTTAGTATCAGTAGAAAGCTGAACTCTTGGCGGTCATTTTTAGTTTATTATGAGCGTAAATGCAGTAGGACAATCAGGGCGCACCACTTAAAAACCTGTGGGTAATTGGCTGAATTTTCATCATGACAATTTGTTACCTTCTGAGCCCTTTTTTAGCCCACATCATCTTAGTGCACAGCAAAAACAATTGACACCATCGTGTTCAGCATGAAATTCTGAGTCAGGAATCTCAATTACGCCGCTTGGGAGCCGGAGTCTTAAGGGGGGAGGCGTTCACAAGAGGTGACAATTATTAAAGAGAGGCCGATTAATGCACTCATTGGGTTGGGGTGGGGGTAGGCGGTGGTGGAGTGGTTTGTTGTGGTTTTTTTACCTCGGGGGCGCAGGGGCCTTGGGAGTTAGAAATGCGCGCACCCACTTACCTTAGACATAATTCCGAGCAAGACTCTTGATCATAAAATGCATTTAGAGGCTCTTTTTGCCTAACTCCGGTTAAGAAAACGAGGTGCTCGAGATGCTTTCCCAGGCTTCGACGATCCATTGGAGGTAGATGGTCATTGGAGCAGCTTTCAGATTTCCACATTTTGTCACTTCTTTCTTGCCATGCATCATCCTGTCTTCGTAGAGCTGGCGGATCTTTGCTTTGAACGGAGCATTCCAACAAACGTCGGGGGCCTAAACAAGTTATAACCACAACAACAAAGACTGTGGACAGATATTATGTGATAACGGTGTAGATAAAACGCTTGAGGGTGCCCGTCTATTAGAGAGTATCCGTCTATTTTTCAACCCCCCTCGGGGAGTGCCCGTCTATTAGAGAGTGTCCGTCTATTAGAGAGAATACGGTAAGTATAAAAAAACTTGCTGGTGGGGTGGGAAAGCGCTAGTTAAACAATAATCAAACACTACACTTCAGTAAAATGTAGAGTTGTCAAAAAGCCCTGTTTGCAACCTTCGATAGAGACTCTTCCGGCTTCTTCTTGATTCCCACATATTTGTCGATTTTCTTGCGCGCTTCCGTCCTGATTTTCTTACAGAAATTTTAAAAACTGAAAAACTATGAGGATCTACTGATAAGTAGATCAAATGTGCACCGTTAGATGATACGCCATATCTGTTGCATTTCCACCATAATGAGCCGTACAGAGCTTGCAGGTCGGAACAATCGCTTGCTTACCATTCACCACTTGCTCGCTCTAGCAAAAAAATGTCCAGCACCAATTTTTTGCTCTAGCCATTTTGCTCCTTAAAAGCATCGGGTAAACGTCCTGCTATTAAACCGATTCTTCAGTTCTCACGGTACAAGAAAACGACTAGGAAACAATGAAATATCGTAAATGAAACAGAAAAATTTGAACGAAATAGAAGAAAAAAAAATAACAACAAAAATATTTTGCATTTTTCTGTTCAACCTTGAAAATTTCTTGACTGAAATTGCCAAGATTGGCCCAATTTTCAAGTCAATCTTGGCGCCAATATTGGCAACGCTCAACCCTAGTAAAATGTTTACTATTTTTTTAGCTCCTGGGGCGGAGGGGGTAGGGTTCTGAATGCGTTGTTTTCATAATTGAGTAGCGCCCGAGTTTTTCCCAAACCGTGGATTAGTCGAAAATCCACCAAATTAGTCGAATCGAATTTGATTCGACAACCCTAAAAATAAACCACTGATTGTTTTAAGATGCACAAAAATGCAAGCAGACAACTTTGCTACAAACTACAGTCTAAATATCCTATCCAAATATATTTTATAGTATCTTGTATCTTAGAGTCTGAATCGATAAAACAACAAAATATAATCAATTACTAAGCACTCCCATCTACTCCAAAGATCATTTGATTGCTTGTCTACGTGACTTTTATCAAGTTTTTCCCACAAGAACAAAATATTACTCCTCTGTTCACCTCTGATCAAACCATCAAATTGTCTACGTGCATTTTTATAACAATAATTTTTTTTTATTCAAGCAATTTTTGTTGTATTTAAGCACAGAGTATTGATACTAACCAATCCATATTTTAGTCAAATAAATATGTGCAGCATCACCCCAAGATTTACATCACCATCTATCCAAGCCAGCCTAGAGCCCGCCTTATTACAGCTTAGGATGGACCACATTTTCTCCCAGGCTTTGGACATCCCTGGATGTTCGGTGCCTTTTCTCAGCCATAATTCATCAAGGCTGTTTTTGAGTTTGCTGAAAAACTCAGCTATTATGGCACTAGCCAATCTACCTGGCCTTCAAGTCCAAGGCTACTTCATTTTTTGCCTAGTAATACTGGCTGGATGGATATCTTTGGTGCTTTATTCCACATTTGTTGGGCCTAATGCTAATTCTTTTCTGAATATGCTGAGCCTGCGGACCTCCACGCAAGAGCTACTAGATATGCGCAAACGAGGCTCTAGATTGGACGTTTTGGATGTGTTCAGAGTAGTAGCTATCTGCTGGGTGGTGGCCAACCATCTGGGCAGTGAAGGCAGATTGGACGTTTTGGACAGACTGCCTAGTGCTGACATTTTCAAAAAAGCGGTACATGACCACCCTATATTTGGAGCCCTTCTTGGCAATTCAGCATTAGGCGTGGAAATATTTTTGGTTCTATCTGGTCTGCTAGCAGCTAAATCTTGGAACTCTAGAGCTGATTTGAAGTTTGACAAGCATTGCTTTTCGTTTTTGGTGAGAAGATGTCTCAGACTGATGCCAATTGTAGCAGTATTTGTTTTTTTGGCTACTGGACCGTTGGTGCAAAGTGTTTTGCCGAAGTGAGTTTAAGATCTTTTTGAATTAATAATTTTGGTTGTAAATTTACTTTTCTGTACGCTTTGTGGAATTATAGATTTTTGCTTTTTGTTTTTAAATTGTATTTAAAGTCTCTTCCTGCTCCACAACAGATAAAATCCTAATTCAGGTTTTTGCTAAAAAAATTTCTTTGACCTTAAAATTTGGAAAAAGTGACATGAAGTTAGGCTCTTATGTAAGCTATGCTCCTCATAAACCAGAAGGAGAATAGCGTGTTTTATTTGATTACCTGTTCATCTTGTAAATCGAAACCGTGTTTCCAGCATATATAATAGGTTCAATTTACCGGTCGGGTGAAAAACCTGACGAGTCAGTTAGCCTTAGCCCCTTTTATTTTTGAACCTCTTTTTTGTTTTTTTTTCTTTTTGAAGAAAAAATGCCAAAAATGAAATTAAAAAAAAACTAAAACAATTAAAATTAACTATTAAAGGGGCATGCTCGCCGCCGATGGAAATATTTTGAAAGGACAGTATCCCAAGTGCACCCCCTTCCTCGAAATTTTTTTTGTACTTTTAAATAAAAGTACCCATTTTTAGCTGAAAATTTTTATTCTGAGGCACCCAAGTAGGCGAAAATTTCTCAGCAATCTGAATTATAAAGCAGAGTTTGAAAAAAAATACTTAGTCGCTGAGATATGACCTTAAGTTGGAGTAAAGTTAAATGGTCATTTTTTAAAATATTGACACTCCGAATATTGACACGTTTAGGTCATATCTCAGCGACTAAGTATTTTTTTTCAAATTCTGCTTTATGATTCGGATTGCTGAAGAATTTTCGCCTACTGGGTGCTTCAGAATAAAAATTTCCAGCTGAAAATGGGTACTTTTATTTAAAAGTACAAAAAATTTTCCGATGGGGGGGGTGCACTTGGGCTTTTACGTTTTGAAAGGCAGGTACCAGTGTAATTCAAAAGAGAATTGTAATTGAAAAGAAAATTTCAAAAGAGAATCATTTTAGTAAAAGTCAAGGAAAAACGAAAGCTTCGTATAGGAATCGAACCGACGACCGACTTTCACAGTCGGCGGCCGCTTAACCACTGAGCCACCAATGTTATTAAAAATTGTGAGTGGTTATGGCTACTTATCACAAGATGGGTGGTCAACAAGTATGCATTTCAAAATAATTATTTTTTGAATCGACCTGGTACACGCCTTTCTAAATATTCCCATCGGCGGCGAGCATGCCCCTTTAACTAACTTAAAAAACTCAAATAAAAATTTTGTGAAAAATTACCTTAGAAGATCAAGGCAAACTGAATGACTGCCCAAAAAGTGCTGATTTTTGACAACTCTGACTTGTAAACCCTGAACTAACCTCTCATTTTGTAGGTTTCACTCCACCATGGTATCCTCATGCACCCCTCAAACCCTGCTCTCTCACCTAACACTAACTTCCAACTGGCAGGAGGCACCCACTTGCCTCGGATACCTGTGGTATCTAGGACTAGACATGCAGCTATACCTCATCGCCCCTTTCTTGCTCCATTTCCTGCACCGCCGCCCCAGACTAGCTATTGCTAGCGTTGCCTTTTTAATCAGTGTATCTGCCTTTCTGAGAGCCCTTTATTGTCAGATCTACGGAGTGTGCAATTCTAGCGATGTGGACATCCCTTTCATCTCTTTTCCCAATCATAGCCCAGAAACCACCAGCCTCATCTACGATGGTCTATGGCAGATGTATTCAAGACCCCACACCAAATGCGCTCCTTTTTTAATCGGTCTTCTGCTGGGTCATTGGATGGACAAAGAGGAAATGCATGTGAAAATCAGCCCTTTGAACACTCGCTTTGTCTTTGGTGCAGCATTATTGGGCGCAGTAGCAGTGATTTATGGAATACTGCCTGAGTATTGGTAGGATTTCGGACTTTTTACAGATTTTTTTTTATTAAAATTTTGACTTAAGGTATCCAAATCAAGGCAATACCTTGTATAATACCCTGTATACAGCACTATTTCGCACTGTGTTTGCAGCTTGCATAGCTACCATGATTGCTGCTCTGTTTTTGAGCATTAAAAGGTTAGTAAGGTTGATTGTAGTCTTTGAAGGAGGCGCTGAGGATAACCTCTCCAAAAAAATATTGGCTCAATACGTATTCGCGTCCACCCCAAAAAATATGACTTGGTCCCCCGTGTTGATTTTTTCGGGGTTTTTTTAAATTTTGCCTTGGTCCCCCCTGTTGTTTGAAAATTTTATTTTTTCAAAATTTTTTATTCACCTTATTTTTTGCATTTATAGAGAAATTAGATGGAAAAAAGATTTTTTATGAAATACTATATATTTATTCATTTTATGCACAATAGACATTGTCTGTCCTAGAGGCACATAAACACTTAGGACATAAACACTCAGACATATCAACGGACACATAGCCTAAGATTCTTTTGAAATTTTTTTATGATAGGGCTAAAATCAGGTTTTCTGTCCATTGCTTAACCGAACTGATCGGTGAAAATGGCAAAATAAACCGGAAGCAGAAACCGGAAACAGGAGAAAAACCAAAATGGTGCCCAAGCCGGCTAAGTGACCAAAAAAATATTAGAAGAAACCAAAACCAGAAACTAGATAGGGCCGGCCCCACCTAAAATTTTAAGCTATTATAAAAATCCCAAATAAAAATTAAAAAAAATTGCAGAACTGAATTAAGCAGGTATTGGGCTATCGCTGCCAAACTCACCTTCAACGTTTATTTGCTCCATATGCCGGTGGTCTATTTGGTAAGAAATAGAAAGTTTTTATAACCCAAAATTCACACCTTCCTTACTTCAGTTCAACCACGTAAAAGCATTCCAAGAAGCGACATCTGTGCTCGGCCTACTTATAGCCCTACCTTTTGCTGTTTTGATCAGCTTTGCTGCTGCTTTCATTTTCTACTGCTTGGTAGAGTCCCCGTTGGGGGAGACTGTCCAGTAGATTGCTTCAGAAATTTAAGCTATGATAAGAATAGACACTTTCTGCATGATTTTAACACTAGTTTTCGATGGAAGCCGGTGGTGTATTTTGTCCATCGAAAACACTAGTCAGTGGGATTACGGGTGACAGTTTTGTGAACTTCAAAATATGTGTTATAGCTTTTTTCAGATGTTTTATGTTACAGTCAACTCACGATTTAACGAACTCCTCAAAAGTTCCTTCCCACCTAGGGTCCGACACTGTTTTTAGCTTAATTTTCGAAGGCTTTCACCAGTTATCTTTGGTTAGTCTAGTTTGCACTATCGCAAAAATTTCGATTTTGCCAGTCGTTTTTGTAAATAATAACAGTTTTACCGAAAAGTCCCGCGATCGAGAGGCGAGGGTATTTTCGGCAAAACTGTTGGAATTAGAGATGATGGCTTGACCTTTTCGGGACGGGACGGGTCAGAATTCAAACTTAAAAATTTCGGGACTGGACACCGGGACCGGACAGGTGCCAAAAAATTTCCGGGCGGGATTCCGGGACGGGACGATTCTCTAAAATTAACGGGACGGGACGGAATTGTGCCGTCCCGTCCCGTCATCATCTCTAGTTGGAATTCACAAAAATGATCGGCAAAATCAGAATCCTTGCGATATTTCGGACTAGACTAACCAAAGACAACTGGCAAAAGCCTACAAAAATTAAGCTAAAAAAAGTGTCGGACCTAGAGGGGCTGATTCGTTAAATCATGAGTTGACTTAACAGCAGTGATAAAAAATGTGATTAAATAAATTGTTTTCATAAAAGAAAAGAAACCACGTGAGACCTGCAAAACAAACAAACAGATAAGTGCACAACAAAATAATAAAAATACGCTTGCTGATTTTACAAAGTGCTCTCTGTACTTCAAAGTTTTTTGTTTACTTTTTTTGCATTTAAAAATTCAATTTTTTGCATGTTTTTAGATAAACCTTTAAAAAAATCTCCGTTTTAGCAAATGGCAATTTTGAATTTTCGGATTTGTAAAGGGTAGCTTTTTTGTATCAGACCTTTTTCGGATTTTTCTACGTGCATTTAAAATGTTGAAATTTTTTATTATTGGAGGTAAATCTCAAACCCACATTGAAAGGTTAAAGAGCAATAAAAGTCGTCGGCTATAGTGAAGAATAGGGTTCCAAAAATCAGCTTGGTCCCCCCTGTTGTTTTTTCGTGAAAAACAGCTTGGTCCCCCCTGCTGTTTTTACAAATAAAACAACAGGGGGGACCAAGCTGATTTTTGGAACCTTATTCTTCACTAGCGCCAAAGTCGTCTACCTCGTCCTGCCAATGCCAAGCAATATCATGATCGACTAGTCAAAATTTGAACTGTTTAGAAAATTTGGGTACATGGTGTAACATGATTTTTGGACATACAGTACAACCTCGATATAGTGGCACCCTCGAGAACAGGCCTGGGCGGCCACTATATTGGAGGGGCCACTATGTCGTGGTTTAACTGTAAACACCACCTTTGCTAAGCCGACACCCCCACAAGTTTGTCCGCCTAGGGGTCCGACACTTTTTTGCGCCCATTTATTGAAATGTTTTGCCTACTTGATTCGCCAGTCCAGCCCAAATATCACAAGGATTCTGATTTTCACCGGTAATTTTTTTAAAAATTTTTTAATTTTGTATAAATAGATATATAAATAGATGCGGGTTTATAAATGGATGCGGGTTTTAACAGAGGGACACTATCGGTGATATTTTAACAAGCAGGAACCAAGCTAGGGGCCACTACTATGATTTAACCAACCAAATCGAGCTCAGGGGAAGGCCACTATATCGAGGTTCGACTGTAACTTTTTTGTAGATCGAATTTTGAAATTTTGTAGACGCAAATCGACTTAAAATATTATAAGAGCTTTGAATATAAGGTCGAAAACACGATTTTTGCTTGGTGCCACCTGTGTTTTGTGTACTGATCTGTGGATGGCCTTTAGTGGAGCACCACTAGGGGAAAAATATCGATTACAATGTGCGAGTTGAACTTTGTTTATACGCATTTTTCTCTTTTCTATCACATTGTTTGTGTGAGAAACAGGCTTTTAATACCAACTACCAGCCAGCAGACAATCACAAAAGTGAATGTGCGAATAACTGACTGTTTGTCTGCTTAATTTCTAGCAGCAGCAGCAGCAGCAGCAGAACTATTTACTATTACTGCTGCTGTGTCATATACAAATAAAGGCTTTTTAACTTCCTACTTTTTAAAAGGCGATAGATCAGTGGTTTGTTTGTTGTGAGTGTAATAAGACTGGTTTGTGGGTGTGCCCCTGACTATTATGTGCAGTTTTTGCGTACGTAGCAAGAGCAGCAGTTATTTATTTACTTGCTATCAATTTTGCTGTATCTGCTGATAAAACTAGTATAAGGTTTAGTACAAAAGTCGTAGTAAAATTATATATATATTTTTTTTTAATGAGACCACAACCTACTGCGGTACTCTAATGTTAAATTCTCCTGTAAAATTTTACTTTGGTCCTCTGTAGTTTTCTTTTTTCCGCTCCAATCACCTTCTGCAATTTTGATTCAAAATTGTATTCTTGGCATTGTGTTTTTGACCTCCTTTTTGCAGACTCCTCTCAAGCAAGTTACCACTCATTTGGTAGGGCAGGAATTCGTTATCCGGTAACCTCCCAAAATTGTGTTTTGACTTCTTTCTTGGACGTTTCAAGCTGTGAAACATATGAAAAATGGGTTTTCAGGTGGCGGAAAAACATTTCCCGAAAAAAAAATTTTGCCCAAAATTTTCATTTTCTTCGTTACGTTCAGATTCGTAACCCAACAATAACATATGATACTATGCTAAAGTGCGGTGCACAATTATACGAACACCCCTAATTTCGCGTGTTTGAAGATTTTTTGAAACAACTTCTAAAATTCAGTGTTGCAATGTGAAAGAGCATAGCAGAAAACGCTGTTTCCAACCCGAAATTCAGATTTTGTATCGGTGCTACAAAAGATTTGGCTGCGAATGCAAAAATTACCGGTGCATATTTATACGAACACTTAGAACAAAGCACTATTTTCTGTTTTTTTATCTTATATTTGTGTTTGTTAAGCATTCAATTTCTAATTTTTAGTTTAATGCCTCGTGGAAAAAAATCTTTCGGAGCGTGAAAAAGGACAGATCGAAGCTTTTTCTCGTGTTGGGCTGTGTTTAAGAGCAATCGGCAGGGAGTTGGGTCGAACGGCTTGCGTTGTCAAAGCGTATCTGAGCAATCGGCAGTATGGTGCCAAAAAGCGTAAGGGAAGAAAGAGAAAGCTGAGCAAGCGAGATGAGCGTCGAATTTCGAAAGAAGCCTCCAATTCCACGAAGAGCGCAAATGAAATAAAGATTGAACTGGATCTTCAAGTATCACGAGCTTTTCACTTTTTAGTCAATTTTACCATATTTTAAGTGTCAAAAACTACTGTTCTTCGGTCACTTTGGTGAAATAAAAATCTTGTGCATGCCAAAATGAATCCTGCTCCTCGTCTTTTTTCCTCGCCACATCAAAGGTCGACTAAAGTTTGCTCGTGAAAATATGTCTCGTGATTGGAAAACGGCAAGCTGTCCACCAACTATTTTCTGTTTATCTTTTCTGTCTTTAGGTCATTTTTTTCTGATGAGAAAAAGTTCAATTTGGATGGTCCGGGTGGTTTCAATGGTTACTGGAGAGATCTTCGAAAAGAGCCGCTTTACTTTTCAAAGAGAAATTTCGGTGGTGGAAGCGTAATGGTGTGGGCTGGTGTGTCTTTTGTGGGTTTCCTTGATCTTCGCTTCACCTCGACAAAAATGAAAAGTCTGGACTACATCGACGTGCTCAGTACAAGTTTGGTCCCTTATCTCAGCAGCTTCCGTCGTTTTCAGCTTATTTTTCAGCAAGACAACGCATCAATTCCTGTGAGCAAGCAGACAAGAAAGTGGTTTACTGACAAAAATATTGTTCTTCTCGAGTGACCTGCTTGCTCACCGGATCTAAATATCATGGAAAAATTGTGGGGAATCTTCGATTTCATTAAACTAAATCTTCTGGAATTACAGTCGCCATGTTCCACAGAATGTGAATTTTTCTGCACTTACTTTTTGATTAATCGATGTGCCGGGCACACATTCGAAAATATAACTAATAAACAAAAAAACAAAAAAAACAGATATACAAAAAATTCATAAAAAAATAACAAAAACAGGGTGACAAAAAAGTATATAAGCGAAAACCTAGCTTAAATGCCTTCAATATCCAATTTTCGCGTAAGAAATTAAAATCTGAATACACAGACAGAAAGAGCATGAAAAATTGATATATCAAGATGAATATCAAAAACGGTGATTGTTTTGCAGTTCAATTAGAAAAAAGACAACGTTTGCTACGCTTTGAAAAAACGTTGCCCTAGTATTAGGGTCGAAGTAAATACGATAGTCTGGCGTTAGTAGCGAATGCTGAAATCCTTTCACTCTGGCCTTAGGTTTTACGTGATAAATTATTGCGATCAAGGTGACCAAAACGACCCTTGCTCACCGGATCTAAATATCATGGAAAGCTTGTGGGGAATCTTGTTCCGGCGAAAACTTGTGGGGGGAATTGGACCGCATATTGCGCACAATTTTGCCTAAAACACAATTTAAAGGTGTATTTACTTCAAATAACTTGACTTACTACGTAAATTCATTTCCACACTGCTTTTTTGCGAATACGGACCCTAATCACCGTGCTCGACTTTTTTGAGGCTTAAATCCTCATAGGCAGAAAGAGAAATATTTTCAAAAAAATTAAAAGTTTTCTGGAAATAATTTTTTAATTTTGTCATCACACTGAAAACATAAAAAAACGAGTACAAAAAAAGTAAAAAAAAGGGGTTCAGGGGTTGAGACGAAACAACGCCTATTTTTTTCAAACCCATAAATCTCATCATTTTTGAAATCATTCAATAAAGTTCGATAGCTCGTTGGAAAGCAGAGATCTTGCGCTACACGATAATGTTAAAAATTTTAAAAAATTGACACAAAAATGTAGAGAAAAATGCAACTATAAAATTAGCGGGCATTTTTAAGAAATTATCTGGCATAATTTAATATTACCCAAAAAAATAAACATTTTTTTGTTGAAAATAATAATAATTAAGGTGGGGTGAAATCGGAAAAGTACCAAAAAACCGATGACTAACAATTTATTTCCTTGTTCAACAAATTAAAAAAAAAACGCATAGCTAGCTGTTTTGTTGACTAATGGTCATCAGGTTGTGTGCTTGTGTGTGTGATTCACACACACTTTTAAAAAAAAAAGTGCTGCTCTAGCAGCACCACTACTACAAAAATGTGTGTGATCGATTAATTTAGTAAATGAACGTAGGCGGAATAAGCACCATCTGATCAAATTCTCCCCTCTATTTCCCTAGTTTGGGGGGCAATCAACATACATTCAACGAACACCATTCGCGCTATTCTCTAGACTGAAAATCAGCAATGGTATTGGTTAGAGTTCAGAGATGTGGACCAAATTTTTAGGCATTAAAATATTCCTTTGCTCTCAAATTTCATTGCTTTGGAATATATGCATATTTGCTTGAAAGTTCTCTAAACCTCTAATATTTTTTTTAATATTTAGTATGCTCTTTTTTAAGAGTTTTTCCTTTATCTTTTTTATAAAGTAGAGGAATATTTAAGAAAGGAATTTATTTTTTGTTTTGCTTTTATATACTCCTTAAAGCAAAATTTCACCCTGTTATTGTTTTTTTTATTGAGCTTTATATGGCTTTGCGCTAATCCTTTAAAAATTGTTTTTTGTTTCGAATTGCTTTTTTTTGTTTCCAACTTATACTTTTTATTAGTTTAGACTTAAAATCTTGCTTAAATGCTCACAGACATTTATAGATGAATTTTTAGTGTAGGACATGATTAAAAATCATATCTAACAAGGGAACCGATTGAACTGTACGAATCGTTTTATTTTGATAATCTTGCTGAGAATATTCGATTTACTATATGAATTTCGGCGCTCATATAAACCCTCCTTACACCCCCCTTCCTTCCCTCAAGATATGTTTGGATACAACATTTGACATTTTTTCAGTGGGATGGTGCTGAAAAAAATGTTTTACAAAAGCTCAGCTCCAGCAGCATCTGTGTACAAAATCTTGCAGCCATCGGTCTCTGAGTCCAGTGATGCCACCGAAGTCCCCTCAACTGTCTTAAAACCTTTTAAGCATCAGGTAGGAGGGCATGCGGGCATATTCGCAGTGGATGACAAGCACATTTGCAAAGAGTATAATACATGGGAAGCCTCCTTCTATAGTGACATGCCCGAGTGTCTCAGAGAAATGACTGCGGAGTGCTGCTATCAGGCTGAAGTAAATCCATTTTTTAAGATTTGAAGAAAGCTTACAAAAAATTACTTCAGCTAGTTTTTGATGAATGCCTGGGCGAATATTCCTTTGAGGTAGTCAATAGCTGCAAACCTAGCAAAAGTTCCACCAAGAATCACCACTGTCAGCCTGAGTCTTGCGTCAACTACAGGTGTTTCACATAAATTATTTAAAAACATTGGAAAAAATTAGGGCTCTAGTGGAGAATCCGTGTCCAAAATATGCCTTGGTCCCCCCTGTTGTTTTTCTTATCAAAAATGCCTTGGTTCAAAACAAATTTTTCAATTTAAAAACAACAGGGGGGACCAAGCCCTTTTTCACGAAAAAACAACAGGGGGGCTAAGGCATATTTTGGACACGGATTCTCCACTAGCGCCCAAATTAGAGTTTTAAATAGAGGCATATTTTACATGAACCCTATATATTTGCATTTTTTGTAAATTAAGCACCATCTCTATGTAGTATTGGGATGGGTGGGTGGTTAACGCATTTGAGTACATGTTTGGTCACAAGGAAAAACTTTTTTTAGTGTAATAATTTTATTTGCATGTTTATACTCATTCGAAAGCTCTTTCGATGGCGGAGGACCTTTCACGATTAGATTTGAAGATTGTTGTGAAAAAAATTGAAGATTTTGCCCTTTCAAAGTGAAAAGTGGTGGTTTCAGGGTTAATCTTATGAGTGCCCATTTGGTCACAAGGAAAAACTTTTTTTAGTGTAATATTTTTATTTGCATGTTTATACTCATTCGAAAGCTCTTTCGATGGCGGAGGACCTTTCACGATTAGATTTGAAGATTGTTGTGAAAAAAATTGAAGATTTTGCCCTTTCAAAGTGAAAAGTGGTGGTTTTCAGGGTTAATCTTATGAGTACCCATTTGGTCACAAGGAAAAACCTTTTTTAGTATAATATTTTTATTTGCATGTTTATACTCATTCGAAAGCTCTTTCGATGGCGGAGGACCTTTTGCAATTAGATTTGAAGATTGTTGTGAAAAAAATTGAAGATTTTGCCCTTTCAAAGTGAAAAGTGGATTTATATTTGAATTTCAAAATACGATATAGGCGCCGATAGGCTCCTGCTGTCCCTTGTTACAACAATATTAACATTAAAATGCCTCGATTCAGCTCACCAAGCCTCGGCTCTTGCAAAGAAGAGAGTGAGGAAATGTTTCGAGACGTCAACTCAGGTCTGCCTAACCCCTGCAACCCCTGGGCTTTTCACTGCATATTAAGGACACACAAAAAGAAACAAAATGAAGTCAAATCTCCTAAAAAGTAAAACTTATACTAACAAAATCATTATTATCATGAATCAGTTGTAGATTTCTGATGCTAGAAAACCTGGCAGCCAAATTCACTCGTCCCTGCATTGTAGATCTGAAGCTGGGCACTAGGTAATGCAAAAAATTCATAAATGTTTTAAATCAGTAAAAATTTTCATTTCAGGCAGTATGGAGACCAGGTGAGTGCCTAAAATAAAGTTCGAAAACTCATTTTAAAAAATTTTGAACAATAGTATTTGTCTGTGAGTATTGGAAAGAATACGAAATAAAGTAGAAAATTATGTGAAAATAGCTCACATGGTACCGTATTTTCTCTAATAACTGCCTATAAGGAGTTAATTTTCAAAGCCCCAAACATCGGAAAAAGTTTCAGATCAGTCACGAAGTTTTTGGGTGCTTAGTCAAAAGCCTTTGCACGGGTCGGCCCGGGCTGGCCCGGCCCGTGATTTTTAAAGCCCGGGCCCAACTTTTAAAATTCTTTTCGCCCGGGCCCAACTTTTAAAATTCTTTTCGCCCGGGCCCAACTTTTAAAATTCTTTTCGCGTCGGTCCTGCCTGCGCTCGAAAAACTCCGGACCGGCCCGGAAATTCTTGGTCTTACAAGTATACTTCATTTCAAAATTTTTCCTTTTTTTAAGTTTTATAACAAAATGTAGCCCGGGATTTTAGCTTTCTAAAAGGCTATCTAACTCAACGAAAAATTAGAAAAGTTGGAAAAAAGGGTTTTTGTATATAGCAAATTTTTCAAAAAAATTCGGTTTATACAAAGACCTTTTTCTGCAACTTTTTTAAAATCTCATCAAGTCAATTGATAGCTTGCTAGAAAACTAAGATCCAGGACCAGTGTTGTTCCGGCGCCGACCACTTTTCAAAAAAGTCCCCAGCGCCGGCGCCGAGCGCCCCCATAAAAAATTTTTGGCTCCGGCGACGGGAAAAATTTTTAGCGCCGGCGACGGCGCCGACGCCAGCGCCGGGATGAAAATTTGGGTTTCGCTGTATATTTAAAAAAATTGTATTTTTATTGACAGGTATATTGACAAGTATAATGTTTCATAATTTTTACAGAAAATTCAAAGGTACATTTAGATGTTTATAAATTTTTGATTAAAATTAAGCAAACATTTCAATTTTATGAGATTCGGGCCGGAATTGGGTTTATGACCACTAGTATTAAATGTAAGCTGTGAGAATAATCTTTCAACTGATTCTGAAGTGGCTGGCATTGGTAAAACCACAAAAGCTAGCTTTGCAATCTTTTGAATTAATAATTAATACAAAATAATTCAATTTTTTGCTTCTTACGCTTTTTTCGGCCCAAAAATCTAACCCAGACTCCCCACTTTTTTTTTCGATACAACATCAAAATAAGAGTTAATTTCTGCAGATAAAGTAGAAAATGTTTCGGAAGTCGATTGGGGATTTTCAATTTCTACTGTCCCAAATCAATGTAAATCAATTTTTACTATTAATATGATTTGATGCCTTGGTTAAATTTAATAATATAGTAAACTAGAAGATCGAGCAAATGTATAACATAAAAAAATTGAAAGAAAATGCAGCATTAAAATACAAATACTTCAACTTAAATTAAGAAAAAGTGGGTTTTTAATATTGGACGGTAAAATTTCGGAAACAGCGCCGGAGCCACAGTTGCTTAAAAAACAGCGCCGGGTCAAAAAATTTTAGCGCCGGCGTCAGCGCCGGCGCCGAGCAAAATTTTTCATTGGCCCCAGCGCCGGCGCCGAGCGCCGGGTCGGCGCTGTTTTTTGCCGGGGCAGCGCCGGCGCCGGAACAACACTGTCCAGGACTAATTTTGAACAAAATTACTTGAAAAATTCTTTACGACTTGACTGGCTGAATCAGTAATCTTACTGGCGAAATTAGTTAGAGCCATTCGTGGATTGGTGAAAGAGAGTCGAGAAAGCTTTTCTGCGGAATAAATTTACTCTGCTTGTGTTAGGATGTCTTTAGGGGTCGCACTATAACGGAGTTTGACTGTAGTTGACTATGCTTACTATACGGGCAGGCCCGGCCCGAGCTGGGCCGTTCCCAAATAAAAAATTAAGCGCCGGGCTGGGCCTGGCCCAGATAAAAAAATGTGCGGGCCGGGTCGTGAAAAAGTGGGCCCGTGCACAGGCTTGGCCCTTATACGTTCTTTAAAAAAAAATTCAAAACCTCAAATTTTTTTTATTCTTCTAGGTTTTACGTCAGAATCTTTTTTGCTTCGAATTGGCAATGAGCACTGGATAAAATTACCCTTTCCTTAACAAATGGTCAAAATGTTCTTTTTTTACCCAAGTGTCTTTTTTCTGAAAAAAAATATATAAAAAAATTAAGATCCCTGTATTATACTCATAAGCTAGATGTAGTTTATATTTTATTTAATATCCTGAAAACCCATTGAATTTTTGGGGAAAATAAGGTCAAATTGGCTGAGTCTATTTTTTGTCGGTATTCACTACGCTTCTAATTAGAAAAAAATCGCAAAACAACAATTGCTGTTTAAAAATTTGATTATTTATGCACATTAATATCAAATAATTATTAAAAAATATTTGACATTAATGTCTTCAAGTAATCAGGATTAACAAAATTAGGTGACTGAGCAAAAGAAGTTGCTACAAATCTTTAAATGTGCTACCACTACCTCAAAAGATCTGGGTCTCAGGATCTGCGGTATGTGATTTGACTTTAAAGTACTCAAAACATCCAAAAAGCACGTTCAATTTTAGGCCTTCAATACTATGATGCTAAATCAGGCATGTATCAGTGTGTGGACAAGTATGCGGGTCGTACTTTTGACCAGAAGGCCATGCGGAAGATGTTAAAAATGATGCTTAGCAATTCTAATGGTCTGATAAGGGAGAAGGTTTGTCGAAAACTACTCGAAAAGGTTGACAAAATGAGAAAGGTGAGTTTTGGAAATGCAATATTCCAAATGCAATAAATCCTAAATACTAATAATCGTGGGCCATTTTCGGATCCGACAACCACCCTATAACCCTTAAAGATTTGTGGCACTTCACTAACGGCAATATACGAGAGGAGGACAGTTTTTACCTTGGTCCCCCCTGTCAATTTTTTGTGATTTTTTTAGGCTTAGGCAAGGTTAGGCCAGCGTATGTTAGGAACGGAGTCAAACATGAGTCTAAGATATGTTTGAGTCCGTGCTTACAAACATAGTGACCGCGATAAGCGAAAATTGGACGGCGTCCCGTCCGCCGTCTTGACGTTTTTCGCCGGCCGTCCGACCGGCCGTCCTTAGATTTTTGCGTTCGGCCGGCCGTCCAACCGGCCGTCCTTCAAAAAAAATTTTCGCCGGCCTTCGGCCGGCCGTCTAATTTTTTAATTTTGGACGGCGGCCGTCCGACCGTCTCACTTTTCGGCGCCGTCCGGACGGAGACGGGGACGGGACGGGCCCGGAGGACGGCGCGGTCACTATGCTTACAAACACTGGCCTACCCTTGCTAAGCCTAAAGCCTAAAAACCACGAAAAATCAACAGGGGGATCAAGGCGAAAAAAAAACTATTCTCCTCTCGTATATAGCCTTGGGAACATGAGCACCTATGGAATTTGATAATTTCAAAACCTGTCAAGACAGTAAGAACCATATCGCCCTTTTGATTGTGAAACTACCAACTGCGGCTCACAAATTTTGATCTACTAATACTATAGAATCCTAGAACTTCTAGCAACCTTTCATACCCAAGTGGCCAGTAACTTTAGAACAGGGCTCCCAAGCGTTCTGATTTTTTGAATTTCTTATTTTCAAAAAAAGGCTGCACTAAATCGAGAGGCGCGACTTTTCGGCGAAACTGTTTTCATTCACAAAAACGATCGGCAAAATCGGAATCCTTGCGATATTTCCGATCAGACTAGCCAAAGACAATTGGCAAAAGTTTTCAAAAATAGCTGTAAAAAAGTGTCGGACCCGAGGTGGGAACGAACTTTTTAAGGTTACACTAAATCGAGAGTGGACTGTATTAAAAAAAATTGAAAAATTAAAAAAAATAAAAAAAATTGAAAAACAAAAATGACTCAAGTGAGGATCGAACCTGTCACATTAAAAAAACAGAAATTGCACCTTTAACACTTCACCACGCAAACACATCACCACGTTCTTTATCTTTTAAATATGTTCTGGGTGTTAAATTTTGCAACATTCAAAGTGGAATATAAGGTTCTTTGATAGCGCGCGGGGCGGTCATGCACTTCCCGCGTTAGCCACAAGATTGTACTATCAGAAAATTTCTTCAATAGAGAAAAAAACATTTGCAGCCAATCGCGCGTCAAAAGAATGCTCAGGTTGACACTTGGGTCGACACTAATTGTGAACGTGCTTGGCCCTATGTGACAATGAGGGGGGGGGATGTGGTTTGCTTTGGCCCCTCTGTTGATTTTTTTTTGATTTCGTAGTCTTAGGCAAGGGTAGGCCAGCGTATGTTAGGGACGGACTCAAACATGAGTCTAAGATATGTTTGAGTCCGTCCTAACATACGCTGGCCTACCCTTGCCTAAGCCTAAAGCCTAAAAAATCACAATAAAAGTAGATATAACTTTTCTTTGAACAATTCTAGGGCATGTAATGTCCTTAAAACTACTCATTGGATAGTCTTGGCTTTCAAAATTAGACACAGCTGGCTAAAATCTTTCAAAACTACATGAACATCTATTTAGATGATCTCCAAATTAGATGGACTCCGACTCTTTGGCACTTCTTTACTGATAGTGTTTGAGGGCGAATATGGGTTAACAGAGCATAATGTAGGATTTTTTTCAGCTTTTTAGCTTTCAATCCTAAAAAGTTACAGGAACCAGAAGCAAGATTGATTGATTTTGCCCATGCTATATTCCCAACATATGCCACTGAACACCAACACATGTATGTTGGGCCAGATATGGGTTGTCTTTTGGGTCTAGACAACCTGATGATTATTCTAAAAAGTATGCTGGAAACTAACTCCTAACTATTGCTAATGTATAATTTTAAATTGTATGAAGAGATTTTATATGTACAAACACATTGTTTTAATATACAGGGTAGTGCATCACAAACACTTTACTAAATTTTGAAAGCTCAGATCTACCTTAATCAAGTTATTTGGACCATTGCCGTCAACGACAATGAAAATTAAAGAATTAATTGCCTAATTTTTTCAGTCAAAAGCGTGGGGGGTGGTTAACGTATTTGTAAAGGGGGTAATTTTTTTCGCCCGTGCGGCCGCCCGGAAGGGGGGAGGCTAATTATCCTTTATGAATCCTTCAGATGCTATGTAAAATGGTGTGACGGAATGCATTACCAACTGCGTTGTGCGAACACGCCTAAAAATCCGAAATGTACACGTTTTGAAAGGCTGTGCCCTTCGTGGTAAAAATTTTGGTTTGCCTTGGTCCCCAAAAGTAAAAAATTTAAAAATATTCAAAATTTTTTCTTAAATTGGCGCCAAAATATTTCCAAAGGGAATAAGGGCTGTATTGGGAGAAAGGAAATAAAAGTGGGCCACTGATAATCGAGGGCCTACTAACAAGAAGATATTGTACATAATTTTGAAAACTGGGGCCTACTCGTTTACCGAGTATTTATTCTAAAATAACCACTCTCTCTAATAAACCCACCCCCTCAACCTTGTAGGGTCTGTATCTGCAGAGTCAATATTTTACAGAGCTGTTTATTGCGCTTTCTTAACTACCACTAGCTTTACCGATTCCACTTTTTGGATTTAGTTGAACCCACAAAAATCTCAAAATGACTCTAATAAACCCACCCCCTGGAAGGGGGTTGAAAAATAAACCCACCGGCGGTCATGTTAGAATAAATACGGTAGAGAAAAACTGGTATGCATGCTTTTTTATGAATCCAGAATCACCCTTCGGGCCAAGGGGGGTTTGATGGGTTAGAGATGCGCGCACTCACTTACCTTAGATATGATCCCGAGCAAGACTCTTGATCAAAAATGCATATACAAGCTTTTTTTGCCACGACCCATGTTCAAAAACATGGAAAAGAGCCAAAGAAAAGCTTTGCCGTTGTAAAAAAAGTTACATGCATTTTTTTACAAAAATGTTGTAACCAGAAAATGACACCTAATTCGCGAAATACTGAACCAAAATAAAAAAGCTAACACGCGTTAGAAAGCCCTCTCTACAAAAAGAGAGATCATACTTTAGCGAATGATAATGCATGAATAAAGACACAATCCATTTTGTGTTAATGCAATTTCAGCAATTGTTTAAATGTGGTTTTTTGCAAAAACGTCAGCAGACCGAACAAATCCACCGCAACAGAAAGATCCAGCACAAAATTCTGCCTTTCTTGTGTTAAACATCAAAAACCCTTGTTAGTTCTGTCAATTATGTAATTTTCGCAACTTTTTTTAATCAAATTATGTTTGCAAGTGCGCATAATTGAATTAATTTTGCAAAAGGCTGTGAAAAAAACTTATTTCAATGAAATTCTAACAAATCATGTTTATTTTTTTGGTTGCACTATAGAATCTTCACGGGAGTGATCAGGTGGAGAGATAACATCATATTCGTGTTTCTCTACCCGATTTCATGAGAAAGCCGCGTGTTTTTAGTTTTGAGAAAAAAAATTTTTTTCGAACCACAGGGGGGTATCATGGTTTTTTAGTCTAAATTTGAAAAATTTTGAATTCGCGCCTTCTGAATTTTCAAAGGATTTGAGGCTGTATTGGGAGGGGAAGGGAATAAAAGGGGCCATTAATCACACAGGGCCACTAACAAAAGATGTTGAACATAGTTTTGATTGCCTCAGCCCCTGTGCCCCGGAGGCGCAGCAGGCTTGGGGCTTGGAGTTGAGATGCGCACACCCACATACCTTTGACACAAATCACTGAAAGACTCTGGATGCATGAAAAAGCATGCATACCAGAGTTTATTTATGCGGTAGGCCCCAGCATTCAAAATTATGTTCAACATCTTCTTGTTAGTGACCCCCTTTATTCCCTTCCCCTCCCAATACAGCCTCAAATCCCTTGAAAATTCAAAAGGCGCGAATTCAAAATTTTTCAAATTTCGACTAAAAAACCATGATACCCCCCTGTGGTTCGAAAAAAAATTTTTTTCTCAGAATTAAAAAAACGGCCGGCTTTCTCATGAAATTTGGGTCGAGAAACACGAATATGATGTTATCTCCTCCACCTGATCACTCCCGTGGGGGGGGGGAATCTATAGTGCAACCGCCTGGCCTTCATACTCCAGCAATAAAAACTTTTCGTATTTGTGATCGCTGATTTAAAAAAAAAATAAAGCAAAAAGCGAGAAAAAAAAGTGACAGAAAGCAAAGAGAAGCAACCAAAAAATGGAATTTTTTGACGACAATAAGAAATCTCGTTTTTTTCGTTTGAGACAAATAATAATCGAGAATTTTGGTTGAAAAATACACGCCCACTCTCTAATAAACGCCCACCCTTCGAGGAGGGCTTAAAAATAGACGCCCATGGGCTTCTAATAAAGAAAATACGGTGATAGCAAAAAGTTGTATGTCATCTACAAATGATATGACTAAATTAAATTTTGTAAAGTATTCATTTAAATGGGTGTCATGGGTGTCACTGTATCGGAGGTGTTACTAAAGTGGAGAGTCACTATATTGGAGGTATAATTGCTTATGTTTTAATCAAATCCAACTAAATCGACACCGAAGTGTCATTATAGTGGAGTGTCACTTTATCGAGGTTTGTCTGCACAGCCAAACCTCGGTTATCCAACACCCCAGGGACCAGACTTAAAGTGCAATTAACTGGGACGCGGGGTGCGGCTCAGATGACAGAGAATACGGCAATCTCAGCCAAGATTATTTTGGAAAATCAGGCATGCGGCTCTAAACACCTGGAAGGTCGTTTTTAGAAGTTGGCAAACATATGTATCACTTTAAGTGATCAAAAGTTTCATTGTATATTAAGCGTTACAATAACATTTGAGCACAATGTTGAAGCGCAGTTCAAGAGCTACAAAACCTATTTTAAAGAATAATTATTAAAAATTTGAGCATTGAGATATGGTCTTCTGAAAAAAATCAATTTCTTTCAAAAATGACTGAATCCGAAAATTTGAAAAAAACTTGGATTTGTCCATTTTATACAAAAAAAAATTAATTTTTCAAAAGATGTTTTGACCACTAGTTATAAGTCATTTTTTCAAACTTTTGTTCCACAAATGAATAAATCGTCACCAGTTGATATTTCACTACAAATTAAACAGGAATATTCCCACGAGCATTGGCATTAAAAATGCGTATTGTTCGACAATACGTAGTTCATAAAACAGCACAAATAAAATTCTAATTTTGCTATGTAATTTTTATATCTCAAAACTCATATTTCATCCCATAAATACTAAAAGCAATAAAGGTGTTTGCCACATTGTATAATGTCTTCTTGCCTTTATTTGTGCACTCTCTAATAATGTTGATGTGTCTGGCTGTCTTCTTTTCTTTCCTTGTTCTAGCCAGACACTAACAAAAATCAATAAAATGTGGCTGTTCTCTGAGGAAGAAGAAAAATAAAAATTACGTTCCCTTTTTGAGAACTTTTGCATAATTTGTTTTTCGTGTTTACGACTTGTGTATTACCAATTCTAGATTATGGCTACTGCTTTTGTTCGTATCAACAGTCAAGGTAGGCTTTAATTTTGACAACTGTAATTGTCGGTTTGTCAGGGTGCGCTGTAACGTGTTGCATATTTTTAAACCTCCTGATTAACACTACTTATGGGACACACACTTATGGGGTGTGCCCTCTATTTATCGAGTCTCGTCGACTTTGAGGATATACAAGGTGTTTCAAGAAATTTTAGGGCTTTAAAATGGCTCTGACTTTTTAAAGAGCAATTTTGCCAATCGATTTTTCTCGCCGACAATATTTTTTTAGTGTATTATGTCAAAAACACGCTTTTTGCTTGCTCCCCCCTGTGGTTTGGGTCTTGCCCATCTAGGAGTCATCCACAGGCCAGGACCCAAATCACAGGGGGACCAAGCAAAAAGCGTGTTCTTGACATAATACACTAAAAAAAATATTGTCGGATTTTTTTAACGATCCTGTACCTCTGGATCTCAGCTTGCTAGCAAGCTTCTGACTGACCAAATCAGGTTTAAAAAAATTGTAAAAATAAGTTTTCGCATGGAACAAATTTTGGAAAAAAATTTGCTATTTTACTTTGTAAAAAGACCTTTTTCTCCAACTTTTTAAAATCTCACTTGGGGCAGAAAAAGGGACATTTCGGGGTCGAAAAGAATCACAACCATACATTTCAGCCCAGAATCAATAACCAGCAAATCTGTTTCTATAGTTTTTTTTTAACTTATACGAGCTCTACTTTTAGTTCAACACTTGAAAATCTTGAGATCGACCCAGGGGTTCAAAAATTATCTAGCCGTACCCATGATTAGAAAGTACGTAAATGTGAATTACGTTTGAGTCCACCTTAACATGCGCTGGCTTACCTGCGAACTGTACTGAACCGGACCGAACTGTAAAATGTTGAACGTTACAAATTTTATTTGATTAGACGTTAAAAATTAGATTAAGAGATAGTCAACTTACTAGAATCTGCAAGAATTATCTGCAATAAACTCTTTATTTTCAGCTGATGATGGCCAGTTAGGCAGAAGAGTTAGAGACAAAAAATTCACTCATCACCATCATCACAACACAGCTCCTCACATCCGAGTCAATCAACGCAATCTGACCGCAGAGCAGCCTAGACAGAGAAAGCTGCGCGAGAAACGCCGCCCAGCCAACTTTATATCTACGGATGGAACCGTGAGTTCATTTGCCATATATTGGGTTGTTCACAAAGTTCGTAGCTCCCTATAACTCAATTTTTTACCAACTAGATTGCAATTCTGATATTCATGTCTAATAAATATTTTTTCATGTTTAATGTGTTTGCGACCAACAGATTTGGGGTTTGAGAAAAAAAATTCCAAAATTGCCTTGGTCCCCTCTTATTTTTCAAAAATTTTTTGAATTCCCGCCAAATTTTTAAATTCTTCCTTTTTTGACTCATATATTGACTTCAATATAATCTTGCAGTCATTATTAATGACTGCTAGGGTTGCTGCATGGAAAGCTTTCCGGAAAACTTTCGGACAAAAAGAAAGCGGAAAGTTTTCCAAAAAAATGGAAAAAAAAAAACAGGAGAAGAGAAACTCTCTGTGGCCGAACCCGTGTTACACCTCGTTTTTATGCGTTTTCACTAGGGTTATTTAGACGGTAAGTTACCACGGTAACCTACTTACCAAAAATCTGTAAGTTTAAAACAGTTAACTACAGATAATCGTACAGTTGACTGTACAGTTAACTGTACAGTTAACTGTACAGTTAATTGTATACTACCACCTGTACAATCCCTGGTTATTTCTGTCCGATTTCTCACCGCCAACCGGAATGTTTCCCGGAAAACTTTCCGGCTAACTTTCCAAATCTTTTCTGCCCGGAAAGAAAAGCAACCCTGATGACTGCAAGGTTTTTGTTTAAGTAAAAAGAAAATTTGAATTTGAGAATTTGGCGGAAATTCAAAAAATTTTAAAAGGTAAGGGGGACCAAGGCAAAATTTCGGAATTTTTTTTTCTCAAATCTCAAATGTGATGGTCGCAAACACAGTAAACATGAAAAAATATTATTAAACATAAATATAAGATTTGCAATGTAGTTGGTAAAAATGGAGTTACCGTATTTCTTCTAATTGCCGCACATGTGCGCTTATTTTTCAATCACCCAAAAATCGGAAATTTTCAAATTCGATCTAGAGATTTTCGGGTGCTTAACTAAGATCTGAAAAGTGGAATCGGTAGAGCTCGTGGGAATTAAGAAAATGCATCAAACAGCTTAGCAAAATATTCACTCTGCTCCGAGATATAAGTCTTTAAAGTTAGGGGTGTGCGGTAATTAGAGACTGTGCGGCAATTAGAAGAAATACGGTATAAAGGTGCTACTAACTTTGTGAGCAACCCAATAAAAGCGATTTTTATTTAAGAAAAAGTGTTTTTCATTGGCCCGCTCATAGTTCTTGAAATTAAAATCTGAAATGCGAAATTTCAAATTAACGCTTTAATTTCAGTTTTACATTTTCGAAATTATTTCAGAAATGTGAAACAGAAATTTGTGCAAAAAGGTTGAAGGTAGCGATTGATGCCAAAATTTTTTTCCTTGAAAAATGGGAAGGAGTAGAATGTGCCAATTCATTTTGCGCCCCTTCAGTTTGTGCCCATTTGAAATTGTGCCAATTCAGTTTGCGCCCATTTCAAATTATGCCTACACAATTTGTGCCACAATTACGACTAATTTTGGCCATCAAAATGGTGTAATTTTTTTCTTCAATGCTTCTAAGTCAAAATTGTCTAAAACTGGCAAAATGTTGAGAAATAAGCTTACTTGGGAGTCCGGGTTCCCAGTGAATCTAGCAAACATTTTATTTTATTTTTACTTCTAGCACTTTTCACTTTTACCCTTAGCAGTTTAATGTCGGCAGATCGGGTCAAGGCAACTATGCTTTACTTTCAACCACAGCAGTCAATTAATTTTTAATTTTAGCAATCAGTTATCCTTTACCGTCTTTACCACTAGCAGATCGAAAGAAAGCCAATCAAAAGAAAGTAAAGATAAATGTAAATATCCCCCCGAAACAGCTACTCGGGAATAATTTTCTTTCTGAACCCGCTTGTAGAGATTTTGAAACAAATGGAAGAGGCAATGCTTCACCGCGCGATCCGGAAAGAAATGTTTAAAGGCATTCTTAGCTGCTGTTTCAAAGTCTAAAAGTCAAACAATTGATATTGCCCACGATTCAAGTTTACAACTTAACACATACGCATCATAACTGAGCTCGGAAATAGGCACTCACGGGACTGACCGAAAACTTTTGAAAATGCTTCACGGTGGCCCTATCCTTTCTTTGAGTGGAGAAAGAAGTAAACACAAGGAAAGAAAGTGCTTCTCGCTTCTGCATTGCCGAATAGAATCCAATGATGTATAGTTGCTTGAAGAATATTGGTGCTGAGAAAAACGTGCCATCCATGACCCAGTTGTGATTCACCTAAATAAGTAATCGTCAGTGAGAAGAACAATGATAAAAATAAGTAAAAGATTTACACAGTATCTGAAGCAAGCGAAGAAGACCAGAAGTAATGAAGATCAAAATACGTGGTGGCGGCGCAGGCCCAATAAAACCAGCTTGTAGGTGCGGACTAAAAAAACGTTTGTAGCTAAAAAGTTAGAATCATTCAAGATCAGTACATAATTTTTTGGTTGCAGTGACGAATCCCCCCACGGGGATTCTGAACTCAAGCCAATTTTTTTTATAAAATACCAGAATCGAAATAAAGCAAATTTCTGCCATCCACTGTTGTCTTCATGAGTTCCGGCCATTCAATACTTTTGTCGCCTCTGTTGACCGCTCCGATATCCTTGTTGCGACGACAAGTCAAGCGTGCGGTAAGAGTTTCTCTAGCAGGCATTGTGTGTAGAATCTCGCCATTCGATCCACCACATGCTCGATTTACAAGACTGCGAACTGGAGTATCATAAATTGCTTCAGCTTGCGAGATTGAATTGGAGACTCTCTTTCTTACCTAAAAAGAAGTAAAATGAAACTAAGAGAGGTGACAAGGACTAAGACAAGGCAACCTCCACGAGTGCTGTATCTGGAATATGCCCACAGTGCTTGTTTACTTCTTACAGATCTTCTTGATTTTTAGATCAAGTCGTGCCCCGCAACTTCCGTTCGTTCATCGCCACATCCACTTGATATCAAAATGCCTCTTTTCGGCGACAAAGTGCCCGCTTTTTGTGCCCCTTTTTTCGTTTTAGTCAAAAAGGCGAAAAAGTCCCCCCTTTAAGCAAAAATGTGCCACCTTTTGTAAGAATTTGTCCTGTTTTATATACACACGTATTTTATTTCTGAAAAACACAATTCCATCTAAACCATGAATTTGAACACAAACAGAAGAAATTCTCACAAAAGGTGGCATCTTTATACAAAAGTGGCCTTTTTTCGCCTTCTTGATTAAACCGAAAAAAGGGGAGCACCTTCCACAGAAGACGGGATCTTTTTCAACCAACAACTTCAGCTAGCCACAAACTACTTTAACGACTCCACTAATTATTGCTGACTAACAGCAGACAAAACTTTCGAACAAAAATTCACTCAAAAAATTTGTCCTTGTACTCGTTGTTCAATTCTTGATTGGCGCCTTAATTGAATTCCATCTTCGGATCTCGAGCGAGCAGCTTCTTCTGCATCTCAGCAACATCCCTTGATGGCGAAGTTTGAGCAGCTTCAAATTTAAGCTTGCCAACAGTAGACAATACGGCTTCTCGCAATTTCAGCTTTCTTGCATGGTCGATTTTGGCGCGTTATTTCCCAGGACACTAAAAGCATGAATTTTACCAATATAAATAACAATTAGTTATGTCCACTACCTTAAAGTTCAAATCATGATCCTCTGTATCATTTTCTTGCTGAATGGCGGCAAGTTGGATGGGCGATCGCTGAAGGTTTAATTTTGTATTCAAAGCAGCTGAATTTGAGATAGTTTACGGTTAAAAAAGTTGCATAAAATTACAGATTGGCTAGTTTGCAGGAAAACGCGCTACAAAGCAACCAACTGCCCAAAAGCTCCCTTAAGAACGGCCCCTGAAGAGGAAAAAATTATCTTTGATAAAGAAGCAAGAAAAATATAGGTAGAAGTTACTAGGAAAGCACCATGTTGTAGCGAGTCTTTTCTAGATTGAGGGACCGAGAAAGGCGTCATCACATAATCTGCTAGTTCAAAAATGATTTAAAGGTGATTACACTATAAGGTAGATTCTATTTTCTAACGACGTATTATTCGTTGCAAGTTGCAACATCTTTGCAAAATATATCACAAAAAGGTAAAAGTATGAAGCAAATCAGAACAAAAATTTGCAACAATATTTGCTTCATACTTTCACCTTTTTCTGATATATTTTGCAAAGATGTTGCAAAAAATGATACCTCGCTAGAAACTAGAATTGCAGGGCTATCTGATGGTGTAATCATTTAAAAAAAAAAAAATTAAAAAATTCAAAGCTAATCAGACAAAACCAAAATTTGCGCCAATAAAAGTATTGTCCGTAGTAGTACCTGAAATTGACAGAATAGTCACTAGAAATCATGACTTTAAAAATAAACTCTAAATTAACCCGTAGAACATTTCAAAACTGCTATGAGTCACCGGATGATGAGCAAGCCTAACGCAGTAGCGGCGTTCAGTTTCGTCATATTTTTCCAGTAGCCAGCGAACGAGTACAATCTGCAGAGCCATTTTTTTCTAAATTGAAAGCAGGTAACAACGTCTCAACCAAAATAATACAAAAACCATTTAGAAAAAATGCAAGGCCATTTAGAACGAGTGCAAATGCCGTTCAGACGACAGGGCACAAAAATTTGCTGAGCAGAAGACAATGACCAAAACCAATATTTCAGAACGCGTTTCAGCATTTCAAGTCACATTTCTGAAATCGTTTCAGAAATAAATAATTTATCAATGAACATTTCAAATTTGCCTTGAATGAAATGTAAATTTTCCCATTTCAAAAACAATTTCAGAAATTAAATAGAAGATACTGAAAGCATTTCAGAAATGAAAAATGAAACTGAAATTTGCATTTCTGAAACTTGAAGTGGACTATGAGCGAGGCCATTAAACTTTTTACCGAATGGTTGAAAATTCTTAAGCTTTAATTTTAAATTCAAGCAGCTGACATAAATAATCTAGTATATTAATATTAAAAAAAATATTCTAGACAAGCGGAGATGATTGCGAGGAGATGCAGTACAATAGTGAGCAAGAAGTACAAGCTAAGCTAGACCAGCTTTTGAAGAAGTCAGACCAACTGGCTTCAGACTTAGGTATGTCTTTGGACAATTTTTTTTTCACTAAAAATTTTTTGTTGTAGAAGCTGACTGCGAAGACAATAACAGCACTGATGTAGATACCGTGTCTATTTCTGGAAGCATAAAGGTTGTAGATATTAAAATTACATAAAAATAGAGGGGGTGTGAATCGCGCTCTACTATTTTTTCTCTAGTGGCGAGCTTACAATGGAAGTGTGTGGTAAGAGGTCGAGGTAAAACGGTGACTAGATATCGCGTTTTTCATTGGAAAATGCCAAATCTGATATAGATGACCTATATCTACTTTTTGGTTTTAGGTATAGGTCATCTATATCAGATTTGGCATTTTTCAATGAAAAACGCGAGATCTAGACACCGTTTTACCTCGACCTCGCACCTCACACCTCGCGCCCTATAAATTACACCTGAGTCTCTTACTCAAAATCGTGCTTTTGGCATCGGTTCGTGGTGTTATATCGAAGTATTAGGTTGTTGGCGAAATTTCGTATGGTCTTCCTTGTTGTGTTTTTGAGGTTTTGGTTTTTGATTTTATTGCAATGCTGTTGTTTTTGAAGATGAATAAAAATCATATTCGACACGTTATGCTCTTCCTGTTCGATGCTGGGCTCAATGGGACTGAAGGGTGACTCATAACACTTTTTGAACAAACCTTTCAAACTTTTGGTTAAAAATTGACAATTTCGACAGTAAAAGTTTTCGGAAAGTCACACCTTATAACAAAATGATATCCGAAATCTGAATCCATTGAGATCCGATCAAAATAATTTCTATGAGTTGAGATAATGCTATCTTGAGTATGTCCGACAGAAATTTTGCAATACTTTAATGTATATCTCAGCTTATTTCGATTGGATCTCAACGGATTCGGAGCACTTAACCTTGACCCCCTTCACTCAATTAACCTTGACCCCCTTCACTCAATTCAGCTTGGGGGACCAAGGCAAAAAATTTTTTACATTTGTCAATACCAATAACTTTTGCACAAAAATGTAAAATAAGTTGTTTTTCAGTCTTTTAATCATTTTTACGCAAAATAATTATTGGTATTTTAAACTGTAAGTAACTAAGAAAACCCAAAAACAGTGAAAAGTCAAATATTAAGGTGATTCGAATTTAGGATAAAATTTCGGTATTAGGTGTGGCTTTCCGAAAACTTTTACTGTCAAAAATGTCAATTTTTAATCAAAAGCATGAAAAGTTCGTTCAGAAAGGGTCACGAGTCCATAGTTCGCCCCACCTATTAGCGTCGAAATCTTGATCTCTAAAAGAACCTTGAGGGTCAATGACCTGATCTTCGACTACATTTACAGCCAACCGTATTTTCTCTATTAAACCCCATGCGGGATTATTTTTCAACCCCTAAAAAATCGAAAAATTTTAGGTCGACTTTGGGATTTTCGGGTGCTTAACCAAAATCTGAAAAGTGTGATCAGGTAAACTCGTGGTAACTAAGAAAATGCAAGAAACAAATTTGCGAAATGTTTGCTCTAGGCTGAGATATAGGGTCCGTATGGTGGGGAATTATTAGAGAAAATATGATATCTGATTTTTCTTAGTCTCTCTTAATTAGAAGAAATGCCTTACAGGGAAGAAATACCTTGTCAGATTCTTTACTCGGTCGTCGCCCCTAAAAATCAAATAAAACACATGCAAACCAAAAAATTGGCCCTATCCTGAATCCGGTCCATTTTTGCCTTGGTCTCTGTTGATTTTTTGTGAAAAACAGCTTGGTCCTCTGTTGATTTTTGTGAAAAACAGCTTGGTCCCCCCTGTTGATTTTTTTGTGAAAAACAGCTTGGTCCCCCTTTGATTTTTTGTGAAAAACAGCTTGGTCCCCCTGTTGATTTTTGTGAAAAACAGCTTGGTCCCCCTGTTGATTTTTGTGAAAAACAGCTTGGTCCCCCTGTTGATTTTTTGTGAAAAACAGCTTGGTCCCCCTGTTGATTTTTTGTGAAAAACAGTTGGTCCCCCTGTTGATTTTTCATAAGTTTTACAAAAAAACAACAGGGGGGAACAAGGCAAAAAATGGACCGGATTCAGGGATAGGGCCAAAAATTTATAGTTCTAATATTCGTTTACCATATTCACAATAACAATTAAACCTGTTGCAGCACAAGAACGGTGTAGAGAAGTCATGTGAAGATGAAGCAGGCGGAGTAACAATGCTCACCAATGCTGCAACCTCACTGCAAATAGAAGACAGAGAAAAGATCCTAAACACCAAAATCAAGAATCTAGAAAAGCAGCTAGAAACAGTACTAAACTTGAATCTAAAACTTAAAGAGGAAAACGAAAATCTTAAGAAGATTGCCATGAAATGCATCCCATAATTCATTTTATACAAAAAAGTCTCGTTAAAATTTGTAATATCTGGCTGGCTAGAAAAGTAGAATATGATATTAGTGCAATTGTAATCTTCTTAATTTATTGTCGGCACTAATTTTGTCTTATAATAGTACTAACTAATTATTTTTGATCAACTTAAAATTGTCTAACATCATTGTCTGTACATTTTGTCGGTGTTTTTTGTGAATAAAAAATAATTACTAGTGTCGGGTCATTCGAAAATCGTTAGCTCACTCATCCAAACTGATGTTGGCTCCAGTCTATAATCCGATCCCTTTTTCCTAGAGACACCGATTTACCTTTTTGCGATTATGCGATTATTTTGCCTCCAACCAAATGCGATTGCGATTTTTTTAAAACATTAAATGCGATTAATCGCACCGATTGCGATTATTTTCAAATTCAAATTTAGACAAAACTTCAAGCCAAATTTATTCAACAACAACAAAAATTACATCAAAACAAATCAGTTTAATACATATATTTCAACACTGGAAGGTTCTTGTTCAGAAATAAGAGCTGTTCGGCCTTTTTCGGATTCAAGTTAGAGCGTCGATAGTCGTGTATGTCCCTGGCCACTGAGAAGAGTTGCCCACTTGCTTGACTTGTGGCTGGAGCTGAGAGAAATCGGCGCGCGATGATGGCGAGGATCAGGAACAGTCTCAAAATAGACATGGAAATGAGTTTGAATTTAAAAACATACCTTCCAGTAACGTTTCGGAAACCAAATGCGATTTTTTTAAACATTAAATGCGATTGATCGCAACGATTGCGATTATTTTCAAATTAAAATTCTGAACGTTTCAGATTCCACAACTGCGATGGGCTGATTTTTGCAGGCGATGTGATGCATGATCTTCCGGTCAAGTGATGTCAATTCTCCTAGAAAAAAAATTTAGCTTGACGTTGAACTAATAATCGCAAAAAAGAAATATTACCTTTTCCTCTGATGATAAACTTTCCCATTGCTGCTTGCATTGATTTCTTCTTTGCCTCTTCTGATTTCTCAATTTCTTGGAACTTCTTCAAATAGACGAGATGAGTGGCGAGATGTTGCTTCAAATTGGTGATCCCTCGATTTGGCGTTTGGATTTGCTCGCATTGCACTTGCCTCCAGTTGGCGACAGCTTCGAGAAGAGAAAACGAGCTTCTTGGAGCAGTGTTTTCCAGATTTGACTCATGCTGAAACAAAAAAACCAATTAAATAAAAAAAAATGACGCAGACCAAAAACGACACACACATTTATTCAGCTAAATTTTGAATAGATTCATCTGCGATTATTTTCAAATTTGCGATTGCGATTATTTTCGCGAGGCTGCATGCGATTATGCGATGCGATTATCTTTGGTCAAATTTGATGCGATTATTGCGACTAATCGATCGTCGGCGTCTCTACTTTTTACACATTTTATTTTTTGCTTCAAGGCAAGTAATACCTCATTTGAAAGCTTACTCATTGTTGCATACAGCAGTGTGTTTATTTTTGCAAGAAGCCTTATTAGCAATAATTTGCAGCTGAAATAAATAACTTTAAGTAACTTTTTTTTAATAAGTAACTTTTTGATAGTTTGTTTATCTTATTGATGAGAAAGTATACATCGAAATCGTTGTTTGCATCATATCAGCCTTTCTTTGTGTTGCCTCCCTGCTTTAAAAGTACTACGGTCGCCCTCGCAAATAGCCAGAATTGGCTCTGCTTTAAAATAGTCAATTTTGCATCTATTTTTGAAGCTACGTGCGCATACTGCGACTCCGCCTCTAAACTACTCCGGAGTATATGAACACCTCCGCCTCCGACTACAATTTCGTGCAACTGTTCGCATACTGTGGCTCCGCCTCCGACGCCATTGTGAACACAATGCGACTCCGCTTTCTGTTTTATATCGTGTTCACAATGGAGTCGCAGTCAGAGCTGGGAGTCGGAGTCACAAGTATGTGAATACGAATTTTTTTAATTTTCAGTTGTTTATACTTTTCTTAACATCCCTATTTGCTTTCTTTTATTTAAGGAATATGTGATAATATATACCACATTCGAGCCCCTCGCGCGTATTTAGATGGGTTGTTACAGTTTTGGATAAATCGTGAGCTGCGCGACCCGTTTCAGACCGTCCAAGAAGTTTCACAAATCACGAGTCACTTTGGGTCTACTCAACTCATTTCAGACATACAAACAGAGTTCTAATTCACGAGTTACTCGTGGTCCTCCACAAAAAGTGAGGAATTTTTGAACTATTAGAGCTCTATTTGCGAGTTTTACTATTTTCATCCCCTCATCCCACCCAGGACATCCTTAACCACACAAAAGAATTCCAAACGCTCTAAACGACTTTAAAAGACATCCATAACTGCCTCAAACGTCCCTAAACCTCCCTAAAATACCTTTGATTACCTCACACTACGCCAAACAACCTGAACCAGTGTTAAGGGTGGTTTAGAGTATTAAGGGTAGTTTAGGATAAATTGGCGTGATTTAGGGCGGTTTGCAATTTTAAGGGTGTCTTAAAAAGATTTTGGGTGATTTTATTTGGTTTGGGATATTCTTAATGGTTTCAAGTGGTTTTAGATAGTTTCAGATACAAGATGTTAGATACTTAGATTTTCAAAGTGGTTGAGTTAATTAACGGTGATGTTGGGAGGTTTGGAGTAGTTTAAGGTAAAAGTCGTGCTCATTTCGAAAAGAGCTGATTTTACTCATAAAACTTTTGAAAATAGCTTTAATTAGCTCTAAAAACGATTTTCTCACTCTATTTTTACCTTTGGAACATCAAAAAAACTCTTTTTAGAACACACAAAAATCAAACATGTTTGATATGCAAAAATCGAGTAGTCGGAGGTGCACCTCCGACTCCGCCTCGACTCTTGGGTATTTACATATGTAGTCGGAGGCGAAGTCGCAGTATGTGCACGAAGCTTAAGAAACGACCGAGGTATAGACTAGAGCTCTGACTTTTTTTAGCATATAACGATCCCAATAACGATCCCGCTATAAATGCACCCCTCGGGTAATTCCAATAATTCTTTTATAACAAAAGTGCTTCTATATTACTAGTCAGCAAGCTGTCAGGAGGGAGATTTGCGGAAGCAAATCTCAAAATTTGTCTTGAATGGAGTTACCCGGCTCTCACCCTCTAAATCTGTCTTGACAGGATTTTTTAAATGAAAAAGAACTGTTTGTCAAAGTCCTCTCTGAGGACTCATCCGAAACCATTAATTTAAGTACAGGGCATGTTTGCGGGCGCTGTTTCAATGAGTCACATAAATAATTTTTGTGAAATTTCATACTATTTTGTAGGCCTAAATGGGTGAATGTGCATTTTAAATAGGGCTTGAATGCATTTAGATGTTAAAAAAACGGCCCAAGCCGATAGATAGAGTAAATGCGAAAACTTCCAAAATAAATCGTAAAGTTTAGTGCAGAAACCGAAGTTTAGTGCAGCACCGACCGGGTCGTGAACCCACCCCACATGGTCGGCATTTTATGGGAAGTCAACCCAAAGGGATTTCAACCCGCTTCAATGACCGTAGAAATTTTACAAGGATGTTGGTAAGTGAGATATTTTAGACAAGGATGTTGGTAAACAAAAAGATTTGACAAGGATGTTGGTAAACAAATAGATTTGACAAGGATGTTGGTAAGTGAGATATTTTAGACAAGGATGTTGGTAAACAAATAGATTTGACAAGGATGTTGGTTAGTTAGACTAGCACTCTATCTAAAATTTCTTCACCATTTCTTTTCTTATTTCATTCATCTGGGCTCCATCAAAGTTAAATGGCACTCCACGAGATACGCACTTCTCATATTGGCAAACAAAAGCTCCACAATATCCACATAGGTCTGCCGCCTGCGCGGCTCCCTAGCTCCAACCCAGTTACTCGCTGCTCTGCAATTCTAAATTCACGACGCAAGCCTAAAACTATGTCAAAAATCGAGTTATAAGACGCTCTAAATATATGCATAACTTGAATCAACTTGAAGGTGAACCCCTGGCGAACCAGAAGGCGAAATGCGTTCCATTCCGCTCTCTCGAAATCCACGGCGATACTTGTTGGAGATAGTTTTGGTCACATTTCTTTGAGTTTCGGAAGGACGAACATGTAGGACCCGGCTTTTCGCTGCGTCATCAGAACAAAAACCATCGGTACGTAAGTGTGTCCGAGCCTAACAAAGATGATCCATAGCTGTCCAAAGAGTGAAGGAGTCGGATCGAAAGTGGCATCAGCACCCCACTTCTTGTTGTTGCCATAAAATCTAAGCATCGCTCGGTCGTAAAGATCTGAAATTTAAGTTGGTCAACTACAGAACGTGTACAGAGTTTTAACTGAATACCTGAATTCTTTTTCAATGTGCCAGCCATCAAACTTAAAGAACACTTCTTCACCTAGCTTTGTGAATTCTTTAGGAATCTGGAAATTTTCGCTACAAACTATTAAAAAACAGGGGACTAACTTTCAAATCCTTCAGCGTCTTTGGATTCGGTGGCTCCAAATTTGCTTCATGGCGAATATTGCGAATGTTTCTAGACATGAGTGATCGACGAATTAGTGGCTGAGAATGTTGGCTGACTGATTCTATGCGGTCTCCGATGATTGCACGGGGCGCTTCTTTACTTTCTATGGCTTGCTTCTGAACTGCTTCCTGCATTCTTTTTAGTTCCACCTTGCTCTTGTCGGCGTAGTGATTGTGAGACGTCGTTACTTTTACCATGTCACCACAGTTTAAGATCTTCCTATTTAAACATGCGATGAAAACAGAAAACATGCAAAAGGTTCAAAAATACCTGGGCATTTGCTCTCCACTTTTCCATCAGCTCCGGCTTGGTAAAATATGCAGTGCCAATAAGTTTGCTTTCCTTTCCTTATTTTGGTTTATAGGGCGCTTACAATAGAGGTGCGAGGTCGAGGTCAGCTTTTGTCATTTTACTGATCTTTCGGGTTGTTACACAGTTAACTCGATTTTTCACAAAAAATTGCCCTTATTTCTTGTTTTTATGCTATTTTTTTTATAAAATTTTGAGCAGGTCACCCCACGTTTGAAAGCCTAGAATGTCCCAATGATATAAAAATTTCGGCTTGAGTATAGAATCCCCCAACGCAGAGTGCTCGGATGGAGGAGATAACTTCATATTCGTGTTTCCGACCCCAATTTCATGAGAAAGCCGGCCGTTTTTTTAATTCTGAGAAAAAAAAGAGAGTTAGAGATGCGCGCACTCACTTGCCTTAGACATAATTCCGAGAAGTACTCTAGATCAAAAATGCATATAGAGTCTCTTTTTGCTACGGCCCAGCTGAAAAACATGGTAAAAAGACGAAAATTTAGGCATTAATTTGCATAAAATATCTAAAGCTATAAATTTTTTTATTTGTTAGATATACATTGAATTTGATTTTTGTTATATTGATTGAACCAAATAAATAGAAAAAAGCGAATAAAATGTTCAAGTGGGAGGAAAAATGCTTTTGATTGCGTTCAAAAGATTGTTGAAACTGTTAACACTGGGCTCTATATGACAATAGGTACCCCTTTTTTTGCCTTGGTCCCCCCTTTGGTTTTTTTTCAAAATTTTTTGCCTTGGTCCCCCCTTTGGTTTTTTTCGAAAGTTTGTCATTTTCGTCTATTCCGTGTGATATTTTTACAAATTCCAGGAAAAACCCAAATTTCTCAAATATAGTAAACATTCGATTACTATTACATTCAAAGCAAACAACAGGGCCGCGAAGCGGCCCTGTGTGGATAGAGGTCTTATTACACTCGAAGCAAACAACAGAGCCGCGAAGCGGCCAGGTGTGGATAGAGGTTGTAACTGCACTCGAAGCAAATACAGGGCCGCGAAGCGGCCAAGTGTGGATAGAGGCTTCTATTACACTCGAAGCAAAAAACAGGGACGCGAAGCGGCCCTGTGTGGATAGAGGTACTTATTACACTCGAAGCAAAAACAGGGCCGCGAAGCGGCCAAGTGTGGATAGAAGCTCTTATTACACTCGAAGCAAACAACAAGGGCCGCGAAGCGGCCAAGTGTGGATAGAAGCTCTTATTACACTCGAAGCAAACAACAAGGGCCGCGAAGCGGCCAGGTGTGGATAGAGGTTGTAACTGCACTCGAAGCAAATACAGGGCCGCGAAGCGGCTGGTGAGAGAAGCTCCAATTACACTCGAAGCAAAAACAGGGACGCGAAGCGGCCAGGTGTGGATAGAGGTTGTAACTGCACTCGAAGCAAATACAGGGCCGCCAAGCGGCCACGTGTGGATAGAGGCTTCTATTACACGAAGAAAAAATCTTTTTTCTGTATTCGAAGCCCCTGTGCACCTGTTATTTGCACCTGAATCGAAGCCCTGGTTTTGCAATCGCAGTCCATTTTGTTCTTGAGCATACCCCGGCCAACAAAGAAACGGAGCACCTCTTCTTCACTTAGAGCATAGATGTCTTTCATCCGAAGTTTTGCAATATCCAGCCATAAGGCAGTTTCCACAAGAGAGAATTGCATTTTAACCACCAACAAAACGAATTTCCGACAAAAAAAACATACAGAACAGTAAAGAAATGAAAGAAAAAGAGTTCGCTGTGAGACAAAATTTGTGAAAATTTTGAAAAAAAACCAAAGGGGGGACCAAGGCAAAAAAAAGGGGTACCCATTGTCATATAGAGCCGCACTGTTCTTTCGACACCAACGCCTCCATGCGTATTCAGTGATGGCCAATGGAAGGACGCCCTTGGAAATAGTCTTTCACTGGGCACCATTAAGCTTCCCTTTTTCAAATTTTAACTAAAAACCAATGATACCCCTCTGTTGTTCGAAAAAAATTTTTTTCTCAGAATTAAAAAAACAGCCGGCTTTCCCATGATATCAGGGTCGAGAAAGACGAATATGAAGTTATCTCCTCCATCCGAGCACTCTGCGTGGGGGGATTCTATACTGCAACCAAAATTTCTTGGTTTAGTTCACAAAAATGCATATATTTTATTACAAATTCTTTTGAATTATTTCGAACTATTTCGAATTAAAAGTACGAAAATAATTCGAAAGTGTTTGTAATAAAGTATATACATTTTTGTGAACTAAACCAAAAAATTTTTATACCATTGGGTAGTCAACATTCTAGGCTTTCCAACGTGGGGTGACCTGTTCAAAATTTTAGGGAAAAAATAGCATAAAAACAAGAAATAAGGGCAATTTTTTTTAAATCTTTCAAAAATATTTAACAACCCTACTGATCTTAAAACTTTTTTGACATATTTTTAAGGTCCGCTACTGAATAAAGTAAACTTTCCCACTATCTAACATAAAAAATAATAAAATTTTAGAAACGGGCCTTGCACCTCACACCTACATTGTAAGCGAGCAATTACAAACCATTTCTATATTTTAAACATATTTCTCAGGTGGCCAGCCAGGCAATCGACAATAATGATTTACAAAAAAAATTGGTGTCCGTTCAATAAAAGAAAAGAACAGTCAATGAATAACTATGCTATTTGATTGGTTTTAATGTTATTATTTTGTGAACTTGAGTCTAATAACATTTGTTTTTTTTAAACTGATGGTGCTCCTGGCAGGAACCTCATTTAAGTCGTTGGCTAAAAGTTTCTAAAAACTTTGAGTTTTTACCGGTTCGCGAAAACCTTCGGCCAAATTGAAAAAAAGGCTGATGTCTTTTGGAACACCCTGTAAATGTTTTGTTGCTATAGCAATACTTCATTTTTGAAAGAATGTGCATTTTTAAATGCGGATGAAGTCAATTTATCAAAGTGAGACTTTGTCGGCAAAACATCAAAACTAATTATTTATTATAAAACTTTCTTCACTGTTCCTTTTATAAAAAAATTGGGAGCACTTGAACCTGAGACGCCCCCCCCCCATTCACCTGAACCTGAGCCCCCCAGTCAAATCAGCTTGGGGGACCAAGGCAATTTTTTTTCGAAAATTTTTGACTGCACTATTTTTTCATCTAAAGCCTCGAAAACATTTTTTAATCATGTTTATACAAAAAACTATTGGTATAAAAAATTTTCGAAAAAAATTTGCCTTGGTCCCCCAAGCTGATTTGACTAAGGGGGAGGGGCTCAGGTTCAGGTGAGTGGGGGCGGCTCAGGTTCAATTTATCAAAAATTGCCTGTAGCGCAGTTAAGTTTAACCATTTAACGACCATTGCAATACTATTTTTATTGATTTTTAAAGCAAAAATTGTAGTTTCAAGCATATTTTTCATTAAACCTGTTTAAATAGACAAGGAAGTTGTGTCTGCGTCAAAAGGTTTACGATCACTTTGATCTTTTTGATCAAACGAAAAAAGAGTGACACTTTGTAAACCGATGAAAAATTTTATCTGTATTATGGGGAATAATGGGGCTTACCTTAATCAGAGAAACAGTCTTTATGCTCATTCTTTGTGCACCAAAATTATCATATAAATTTTTAGAATTTAAGCTTTTTTCAGAATTAAATTCCTTTTTAATGTTAGGATTACTGTTTTGCTGCATTTCATTCAATTACATTCTGCAAAATTTAAAAAAGGCTAAACTTTACTTCACCCCCAGCACCAGGGTTGCTTTTCTGTCAGGACAGAAAAGATTTGGAAAGTTAGCCGGTTGGCGGTGAGAAATCGGACAGAAATAAAAAGGGATTGTACAGATGGTAGTATACAGTTAACTCTGCAGTTAACTGTACAGTCAACTGTATAGTTAACTGTACAGTCAACTGTATAGTTAACTGTACGGTTATCTGTAGTTAACTGTTTTAAACTTACAGATTTTTGGTAAGTTATACAGGCTGTAGCTAGTTACCATGGTAACTTACCGTCTAAATGACCCCAGTGAAAACGCATAAAAACTAGATGTAACACAGGTCCGGCCCACAGAGAGTTTCTTTTCTCCTGTTTTTATTTCTGTCCATTTTTGGAAAATTTCCGCGTTCTTTTCTGTCCGAAAGCTTTCCATGCAGCAACCTTGCCCAGCACTCATTGCAGCTTGGGAACCAAGGCAATTTTTTTTCATTTTTTTACCAAACATTTTTTTGAATTAAAATGATTTAAAAGTGTTAATAAACAGTTTTTAAGACTTTTGCGAAAAAATACTACAACTGATTGCTGGGGGTAAAGTACAAGTGCTCCTTAAAAACTATTTCTTTTATCTTTTTTCAATGTAATCTTTTATAAACGCACAACTGTTTTCTATTTGCACAATTGACAAAAATTATTTAAATTGTGAGATATTACCATACAGAATGGTAACACATTTTTATCTATGTTGTATTTGCTTTGTTGATATTTTCAAGTTATAGGTAAATTCCCGAAGTAAAACAGTAAATTCTTGCACTAAATTAGTGAATTCGTGAGCACTGGACCAAATTTGTATTTTGACAATTTTCGCTGTATTCTTCAAAATTTTTTTTTCAGTAACATGAAGCCCTCAAACAAAACACATCGAAAAAATGTTGAAATACAAATTTGGTGCAGTATTTTACTCATTAATAGGGTTGTCGAGCGCTCGAAATTTTCGAGTCGAGCGCTCAACTGGAAATTCAAAAAATTTTTAGGCGGCTTCGCCGTCTAAAAATGGCAAATTAGAATCCACGATGAAATCGGTGCTGGCTCTGCTGCTTGGAATATCCTGGACTGAATAGTGTAGAAATTGGTTCCACTCTCGCTTTTTTGGCTCGGAAAGTCCCGCATCTTTGAACACGACCTTTGCCTTGCCGTTTTCAGATGACCCGAGAGATGAGTTGTTGAGCCACTCTTCAGCAGTGCGAGCTCTTCACTACAAGTGCAAATAGCCTTTCCACCAGCTTTCTTAAACGACCTCCAAACTTCGCTTGGCATTCTTCTAAAACAAGCAAATTTACAATCACATGCTTTGTGAGTGCTGCTGCAGCACTGCTGCATATTCGAAATCGAAACCCGAAATTTTTTTCGACTCGACAACCCTACTCATTAACTATAGGAATTAACTATTTTGCTGCGGGAAAAGTACTCTATTTTTTTTGTTAATATTTTTTAAAGTTGTGTATTTTATTTTATTAATATTTTCTCTCGTTCTTATTCAATTCTAGATGGTCAATTTTGACTGGGAAAATGTGAAGATTCCTTTTATAGTCTGCTTATGGCTTGTCGTTGCCAGTATTGCAAGAATGTGTAAGTTTTTTTTTTCAAATAACAAAATTCAACTTTTTGCGAATTATAGTGTTCCATGCTCACAAAAAGTTTGGAGAGGTAATGCCTGATTCTGCCCTCATGATTGTTGTCGGCTTAGTGCTGGGTGTTGTGCTTAAACACTTGGGAGTGAGTGAAGATGTGTGGAGCCTTAGCCCCCACACTTTCTTCATGTTCTTGTTGCCAGCAATCATCTTCGACGCCAGCTATTTCATGCCCAATCGACAACTATTCGAAAATATTGACTCAGTGCTCCTTTTTGCTGTCGTCGGCACTGTTTGGAGCACTATTGCTATAGGTATTTTTGCGTAGCACTGCCAAACATAGGTTGATAAACCAGAATTTTTTTGAGGTCTTAAAAAGTGCTAGAGTTGATTTTTTGAACATCAATTAGCTAGGCTTCACTTAGAAACGACTCACTTTGGTAATGGATTTTCACTTTGAAATGGCTCAGAGAAAAAAGTTGCATGACTTCAAGTCTGGACCATACGGTGGCCACAGCACATTTTGCGATGTACTTTCCATCTACCGTCCTTAAAAGGAAAAAAATATGTACAAATTTTTTCTGCTATGCCATATCAAAGCGTGAGTCCATCAAACTCCGCCGGCCCATCTGTAAGAGCTACAACTAAGGATCCAGCGGGCTTTTGATCCACATTCGCGGTGAATGCTAGCCAAGTCAATAGAGTGTCACTTACTTAAAGCTCTTTTTGTTATTCCATAATTGCTTGCGCTTTTTGCAAAAATAATGATTAAAAAATGCTTAAAGAGGCACGCCAGCGCGTTATACGGGCAATTTCAATTTCGCAAAAGGCGGGGACCAGGTATATTCAAACGAGAATTATTTTTAAATTCAAATTTGTCATTTTATACTGGAACCGAACCTGACCAAGTTCAGCCGGAGTACCGTAAAAACGCCTACGCAAAAACGCCTACAGTAAAAAGGCCTACAGCAAAAACGCCTACGCAAAAACGCCTACAGTAAAAAGCTTTAATAAGGCGGCCTTTTTAATTTTTTGATTTTTGATCATCATCTGAGCAATTCTGCAAAAAAAAGCATAGTTAACAGCGGTGACAGCCATCAGCAAATTTCCGAAGAAAAATTATAGGAGAATGAATTGTTACTATGGACTAGAAAATGGGAATTCTATTCGTTTCAGGACTGAAAAAATGTAGATAATTTTATAGGCGTTTTTACTATAGGCGTTTTTACTGTAGGCGTTTTTACTATAGGCGTTTTTACTGTAGGCGTTTTTACTGTAGGCCTTTTTGCGTAGGCGTTTTCTGTAGGCCTTTTTGCGTAGGCGTTTTTGCGTAGGCGTTTTTGTGTAGGCCTTTTTGCGTAGGCGTTTTTGCGTAGGCCTTTTTACTGTAGGCGTTTTTGCGTAGGCGTTTTTACTGGACACCGTTCAGCCTACGTCAGCACTCTACCACTGAGCCACCCAAGTTAATAGACTGTCGTTGTCTTATTCATTATTTAAAAATAAAAAAAAATTGTATTTAAAAATAATTCTCGTTTGAATATTGTTCCATATACCTGGTCCCCGCCTTTTGCAAATATGAAATTGCCCGTGTAACGTGCTGGTGTGCCCCTATATATATACCCTATATATACATTCGAAACTTCTTCGGAAAGCGGGCCACATTTTTGAAATCAAAATATGTCATTCTTTATTTCGTCATTTTTGGTCAACATCCATCTTCTTCCCACCGCATGGGGTTATCGTGCCGACATTCTTGTTCTTTCCGATTGTGATGCATGTGTATAGGTCTTCAAAAGAAGTTCGAGGGCACTGATGCGCTATATTGTCTGTAGAGTCATATTTGTGAAGTGTTCGTATGTTTTAACGTTGAAATAAGTATTCGCCAAGTGTTCGATTGTGTGTGGGAATACGATGTGTTCGAATAATAAAGATTTTAAAATGATGTGATTTGTGTATCACCCGAATTTTCACAAAAAAAATGTGGCCCCCTTTCCGAATAAGTTCCCCTATACAGTCGACCCTCGTTAATCCGCCACCCCTTGGGACCGGCCTCAGGGTGGCGGATTAACGAGGGTGGCGGATTATCGAGGTGCGATTACCCTACCTTTACTTAACTTTAGCTTTTTTGGGACCGGCCTCAGGGTGGCGGATTAACGAGGTGGCGGATTATCGAGGTGCGATTACCCTACCTTTACTTAACTTTAGCTTTTTGGGACCGGCCTCAGGGTGGCGGATTAACGAGGGTGGCGGATTATCGAGGTGCGATTACCCTACCTTACTTAACTTTAGCTTTTTGGGACCGGCCTCAGGGTGGCGGATTAACGAGGGTGGCGGATTATCGAGGTGCGATTACCCTACCTTTACTTAACTTTAGCTTTTTTGGGACCGGCCCTAGGGTGGCGGAGTATTGAGGGTGGCGGATTAACGAGGGTTGACTGTATATATTTGTTTAAAATCCACGCAACTTTTTTTACTAATTAGTATTCCACTAATCAATATATTTGATAATGGTTTTTGTAAGGCTTTTTGCACTGCTTCACGTTGCACTTCCAAAATACTCTTGACCCAAAGTACAACTTCATTGAATGTTGATTCTCGCAGTGCTGGATAGAAGGAAGCAGTCCGCGCTCCTGCGAGAATTGAACACTTGCAGCTTCTCCTCTTGGCAGATCACGGAATTTCATTTCATAAAAATAAATAACATAAACGTAGGCCTATAGAAATACAGCAGCAGAAAAGCAGAGCTGTATGATGTACAAAAACTCGCAAAAATTCGAATAAATGATGGGGTCTCGATAACCAAAAAGAACCCTTTTTTACTAATTAGTATTCCACTAATCAATATATTTGATAATACTCAACTTTTTTTAGGCAGCACTATTCTTCTGCTCAACCATTATCATGTATTTTCCATAGAATTTAGTTTATTTGAAGGACTTATATTTGCTTCTCTAATAAGTGCTGTTGACCCAGTAGCTGTCATCGCTGTTTTTGAGGAAATTAATGTTAATGAATTTCTATTGTAAGACTTTTGCTGATATGCTGATATATTTTTTTATTTTTTTTATTCAATCCAAAATTTAAAAAAAGCTGTTTTAGCTATAAAATTAAATTGCACAGATTTTTTGCTTTGGTCTCCTTTTTTTGTTATTTTTAGGCTTAAGCAGGAGTTGGCCTGCCAAACATATCATAGACTCATATTTAAGTGGGCAAAGCTTTTTTGCATCTAAAAATTTTTCATTCCGCGTCTAAATGTATCTCCAGCTAAAAGACGTTTATTTGCGTCTCAAAAATTCCAAATTCTTTTTGTTAGATGCAAAAAAGCCCTTTAGATGCAAAATACAGTCTTTTAAGTGCAAATAAAAATTGATTGACTGCAAACAAGCCTTTAAGCTGCGAAAAAAGTCCTTCAGATACAGTCAAACTCATCTATTTCAAATTCGTTTTTCAGCTTAACTTCCGAAGTGTTTGAATGTGATCGCCAGTCTAGTCCGAAATATCTCAAGGATTCTGATTTTGCCATTCGTTTTTTCAAAATCTTTAAATTTCGCCATAAAGACCCGCGGACCTCGGTTATCCGGCACCTGATTTTCAAGAAGGGGCGAAATTTATGGCAAATTTAAAGATTTTGAAAAAACGACCGGCAAAAACAGAATCCTTGCAATATTTCGGACTAGACTGGCGAATCAAATTTAGCAAAACACTTCGAAAGTTGAGCTGAAAAAAGTGTCGGACCCAAGGCGGGAACGAACTTTTGGGGGTGCCGGATAAACGAGGTTTGACTGTACAAGAAAAAGTCATTCAGCTGCAAAAAAGCTTTGTTCTATTAAAGTTCGTCCTAACTTACGTCGGCAAACCTGAACATAAGCCTAAAAAATAACAAAAAAAGAGACAATGCAAAACTTAAGACTAAATTGAGGCCCACTACCTCCCCGTTGTGTAATAGGACCTTTAAAAGACCATTACCGTCTACGGTAACGAGTTTCGGACGTTTGAATTGGCGGGGATACCTTTTTTTCTCCGAAAATGCACCGAAAAAATATTTCGTGCATTTTCGGAGGAAAAAAGCTGTCCCCGCCAATTCAAACTTGCGAAACTTTCGTTGCCGTAGACGGCAATGGTCCTTAAGCGGTCGAGTTGAACAATTTAGTGTAAACGTATTTGGAGAGGCTCTTTTCAACGACGGCATATCACTAGTAGGCTACCTTAAAGCAATAACTAACACTAATTGTGGTGCTATTGTAGGTATTGTTCCAAATGTTCCGCAACTTTATTGCTGTTGGAGAGTCTAATCTTCAGCCCATAGACTATGTCACTGGTCTACTCTCCTTTTTTGTGATTGCGCTTGGAGCAGTGCTCATCGGAGTGGTTTTTGCTGTGATTGTTAGTTTTGTGACTAGGTAATTTTTGCAATTGGATGGGTGAAAAACCCCCGCCTTTTTTTCTCAAATTACCCGCTTTTTTGTCTTAATCTCTCGCTTAATTTGAAAATTGAATTTCTTACCTTTTTTAACATAACTTTTTCGAAATTTTTACATTATCATGTAGCCCCGGATCTCAGCTTTCTAATGAGCTAAAAATTTTGATTGTAAATATAAAAGAAAAAGTTTACGTATTTAAATGGACGGACCTGAACCAAAACTCACTTTCTTCTAGTACATAAATATCGGCCCTATTGACTATCCGGGGCCATTTTTCCCTTTGGTCCCCCCTTTGGTTTTTTTTGAAAATTTTGATGTGAAATTTGTGAACATTGTGAACACAAATTGAGCCTAGGCCTAACCCTGGAGACATTTTGGAAATATTTCACATCAAAATTTTCAAAAAAAACCAAAGGGGGGACCAAAGGGAAAAATGGCCCCGGATAGGTCAACAGTGCCTAAATTTCTTAATTTTTGAAATTATGCAGTTATGTGCTATAGCTCCTTAGAGCTAAGATTTAGGGCTACATAATTTTAGAGTGCAAGAATTGCTTAGAAATGGTTTAAACCTGTTTTTGAAAAAATACCGGTATGGGGGGAGCCGTATAAGTACCAAAAAGGCCCAGTCCACAGGCCTGGTACCTGATGGACAAAAAGTTTTTTCACTTTTCTAGCTCATTTTTAGTAATATTTTTTCGATTGCAAAATTAATCCAAACATATGGTTTTGTAGCCCTTTTCTTCCTCTTTCAAATGATGTATGAAATGTATTTGGAATATACTAAAATAGACATTATTTGGCTTGAAATACCTGTAAGGTCATTTTCAAAAAATGACGAGAAATTTTGTCCATTTTCATCAAACTTTGTTTCAAAATTCATTGCTTTATCAATATTTTAGCACCATGTTGTAGCGCAGCTCAAGAGCTACAAAAAATATTTTTCTGAATAATTTTTGGAAATCTGAGTGTTGAGATATGACCTCTTGAAAAAAATCAATTTCTTTAAAAAGATGCAATTATTCTTGAAGAAAATTTGATGAAAAGGGACAAAATTTCTCGTCATTTGATGAAAATGACTTTACAGGTATTTCAAGCCAAATAATGGGCCCTATACGACAATAGGTCCCATTTTTTGCCTTGGTCCCCCCTGTTGATTTTTTTCGCTGATTTTTATTTTCGAATCTATTTTTGCTTATTTTTATTTCTTATGAATTTTTTTATTTCTATTTTTATTTCTTTTGATCATATGAAACATAAGATCAAGCGCCTCAATGGAACCAGTCATAATTTGCTCGCCTCGTAAATTGCTGAAGCCGTTTTTCGTCAGAACTGTCGTGCAAGAAATCAGAATTATTTCAGAAAATTTGTTGAACAACTCGTGAAAATTTATGAATGTTAACGTGTCGCCAAAAGAAGAAAATAAAATTGGTTAAAATAGAAGCAAAAAATAAAAAAAAAATTTTTAAAAATTATGTTAAAATAAAAAAGAAAATTCAATTTTCAAAATAAAATTCTCAAAATTTAATGTTTGTTCCCTTTTTTCGCTTTTGATTTTGCACAGGGTAGGCTAGGCTAATTTCAGGGTGGTCCTGTAAACTGCGCCTAGCAATATTTTAAAGATAAACTTAAGATTCACTGGCCGTGTTAAAGTGGTGGCTCCAGTGTTAATATTTGCGTTTCCCTACATGTCCTACTTGATGGCTGAGATGTTTGCCCTTTCTTCAATTCTTACGTGATTTTTTGAAAATTTCTTTTTTTAATTAGTAACAATAACGATGGATAAAAACAGAATAGCCGCTTGCGCCATCTGCATGAAGCAATATGTCAAGGGGAATATTTCGCAGGATGCGGCCAACTCTGTCAAGTACATGGTCAAGGTGTTGGGCCAGTGCACTGAGATAATAAGCTTTCTCTATCTTGGCCTTTCAACTATTTCCAGTCAGCTGCACTGGGATGTGACCTTTTTAGGTGTGGTTTTGGCTGGATGTCTTGTTTATCGAGTGATAGGTTCGTTAACTTTAGCTATTTACGAGAATGTAGAACTTTTTGCAATGTTTTGAGGTGTGGTGGTGCAGTGTGCACTGCTCAACAGACTGCGCAACAAAAAGTTCACTGCAGTAGACCAATGTGTGCTATGTTTTGGTGGCTTAAGGGGCGCCATTGCATTTGGTTTGGTGAAGTCTATGGATGACAATATACCTGCTAAGAATATGTTTGTCACTACTTGCATTGCTGTCGTCTTTTTCACCGTGTTCCTGCAGGTTTTATTAATAAGCTAAATATTTTTAATTGGTTTAATAGGTAGTTTTTAAGTATAGTCGAGTCTCGGTATAGTGATCACTAGAGATGATGGCTTGACCTTTTCCGGACGGGTCAGAATTCAAATTTAAAAATTTCGGGACGGGACACCGGGACAGGACAGGTGCCAAAAAATTTCCGGGCGGGATTCCGGGACGGGACGATTCTCTAAAATTAACGGGACGAGACGGAATTGTCCCGTCCCGTCCCGTCATGATCACCCAAGGGACCGACCAAAGTGATCACTATAAAGAGGTGATCACTATATATGGTGATCCTGGTACTTTTATAGTCCCCCCCATACACGGATTTTTTGAAAAGTGACCCAAAATCACTACCCAAACTCATTTTTTCTGCTCTACACGATAAAAGAAGAATTTCTGAACACTTTCTGATAAAAAAATTTGAATTTTGTCAAAAAATTTTGCCTCCCACCCCTCAGGGATGGAGGGTCACTTTAAGGTATTTTAGAGTCATTTAGGGTGATTTATCACATTTTTCTTGTTGGGCTTGTGCAAAAAGACTCTCTAAATGCATTTTTGATCAAGAGTCTTGCTCGGAATCATGTCTAAGCGCGCATCTCTGACCCGCATCTCGCGCGGTGGGCTTGATGGGTTGATGTTATATTGTAAAGACCACTGCGGTTAGGAATTAGTCTTTTAAACACTAAAGACAAGTAGGAGTCTATGAACAAAAGTCTGCTTACGACTAGACTAATCCAGAATGCCCTCTGTTTGAATAAAACTAATTTCTCTAACGGACTACTCCGGTAAATAATTGTTCAGTAGTCCTCATTACTAGTCTGTAGCAGACTACTCGTGGACCATTATCAGGGCCCTTCCAGCCCAACAAGTACCAAAATAAGCGGACTAGAGCGAGGTCAAAAAATAACTTGACATGTCCTCCTATTAGAGGAAATACGGTAACTTAATAATATCTAGAATATTAATTTGACCCAAAAAACCTCAATTAAATTATAATTTAACAGGGCATAGCAATTCGGCCATTGTTATATTGGCTGAAAGTAGAGAGACAGCAGGTTGACAGACAGGAAACAGTGGTCGAGAAAGTTTACGGCAAGGTTGGTTTGGAAGTTACTTAAAATATCAAAAGAAACCATTTAGTATTGCGACCACACAATGGCTGGATTGGAAGCCATTGCTGGTTTTAAAGGTAGAAATACACTCCGAGATATGTAAGATTTTTAACAATGCACAAAGAACAAAAATTTCTTTTAAAAATAATTCAGAGCTTTTAAAAATTCTCTTTTTTGAACTGATTCGACTATGCAACCATCGGGTTTTTTTGTTGTTTACTCTAATAGACGGGCCGGCCCGTCTAATTTTCAACTCCCCTCTGAGGCGACCCGTCTATTAGAGAGAGCCCTTCTAATAGAGAGGGCCCGTCTAATTTTCAACTCCCCTCTGAGGCGACCCGTCTATTAGAGAGAGCCCTTCTAATAGAGAGGGCCCGTCTAATTTTTCAACTCCCCTCTGAGGCGACCCGTCTATTAGAGAGAGCCCTTCTAATAGAGAGGGCCCGTCTAATTTTCAACTCCCCTCTGAGGCGACCCGTCTATTAGAGAGAGCCCTTCTAATAGAGAGGGCCCGTCTAATTTTCAACTCCCTCTGAGGCGACCTGTCTATTAGAGAGCCCTTCTAATAGAGAGGGCCCGTCTAATTTTTCAACTCCCCTCTGAGGCGACCTGTCTATTAGAGAGAGCCCTTCTAATAGAGAGGGCCTGTCTAATTTTCAACTCCCTCTGAGGCGACCTGTCTATTAGAGAGAGCCCTTCTAATAGAGAGGGCCCGTCTAATTTTCAACTCCCCTCTGAGGCGACCCGTCTATTAGAGAGAGCCCTTCTAATAGAGAGGGCCCGTCTAATTTTCAACTCCCCTCTGAGGCGACCCGTCTATTAGAGAGAGCCCTTCTAATAGAGAGGGCCTGTCTAATTTTCAACTCCTCTGAGGCGACCCGTCTATTAGAGAGAGCCCTTCTAATAGAGAGGCCTGTCTAATTTTCAACTCCCTCTGAGGAGACCCGTCTATTAGAGAGAGCCCTTCTAATAGAGAGGGCCTGTCTAATTTTCAACTCCCTCTGAGGAGACCCGTCTATTAGAGAGCCCTTCTAATAGAGAGGGCCCGTCTAATTTTCAACTCCCCTCTGAGGCGACCCGTCTATTAGAGAGAGCCCTTCTAATAGAGAGGGCCTGTCTAATTTTCAACTCCCCTCTGAGGAGACCCGTCTATTAGAGAGAGCCCTTCTAATAGAGAGGGCCCGTCTAATTTTCAACTCCCCTCTGAGGAGACCTGTCTATTAGAGAGAGCCCTTCTAATAGAGAGGGCCCGTCTAATTTTCAACTCCCCTCTGAGGAGACCCGTCTATTAGAGAGAGCCCTTCTAATAGAGAGGGCCCGTCTAATTTTCAACTCCTCTCTGAGGGGACCCGTCTATTAGAGAGAGCCCTTCTAATAGAGAGGCCCGTCTAATTTTCAACTCCCTCTGAGGAGACCCGTCTATTAGAGAGAGCCCTTCTAATAGAGAGGGCCTGTCTAATTTTCAACTCCCTCTGAGGAGACCTGTCTATTAGAGAGCTCCTTCTAATAGAGAGGGCCTGTCTAATTTTCAACTCCTCTCTGAGGGGACCCGTCTATTAGAGAGAGCCCTTCTAATAGAGAGGGCCCGTCTAATTTTCAACCGCCAAAATAAATTTAGCAATTTTTAGAAGGCCCGTCTATTAGAGAGAATACGCTATATTTACACTTAGTTTTTCCGTGAATTGCGAACATCGACAATGCAGTGCTTTGATACCAAATTTTTAGAGACCGTATATGCTGTATCAAACGGACAATGCAAAAAAGTGTTTGCGGCATTGTGTTTTCGACCTATTTTTTGAAAATTTTTCTCAAGCAAGTTACTGCTCGTTTTGTTGCCAGTGATATGATCTACACAATGGGTGTAACTTGCTCAAGAGAAGTCTTCGAAAAATGGGTCAAAAACACAACGCTACAAATACGAATTTTTAAATTTTACGGGACCATCTGTTACAGCATATAGAATAAATAACAAATCGAAAGCCTTATTCTACCGTATTTTCGGCACTATTCACCTTTAGGTACCCCGAAAATTTGCCTTGATCCAATCTTTGGTTTTTTTTTCAAAATTATTTTTCCCTTGGTCACCCTTTTTTCCAGGTATCCCAGGTATCATGAGTGATTCATCAATGAAACGAAAACATGAAAGTAATAAAAGTAAAAAGTGATAAAAAAAATTGAAAAAAAACCAAAGGGGGGACCAAGGCAAATTTGGGGAGTACCTAAAGGTGAATAGTGCCGTATTTTCTATAACAGAAGCTCCGTCGGTTCTTATCGTTTATCGCAAACCCACTCTTTTTTTAACCCTAATTAAGATTATTTATTCATTTATTTTATTCACAGCTTAGATGAGAGAAGAAGGCCACGCTCTTGCAAGAACTTCACGCTTGCTTCTTCACCCTTTGGTAGAACGCAAAATCTCATATTTCAATATAAAGAAGAAAATGAATTTGGAAAGAGGGTGGAGGGGGGATCGCGATAAAGGATAAGAACCAGCCCGTCTCTAATAGAAGTCCCCTCACCTTATTTTTTTACTAAGATTTTGGAATTAAGGCCATTTTCGATTGACGATTTCAAGATTTCTAAGGGATTGAAATATATAAGCCCCGGGGCTTCCGTTACACTACGTGTCCAATGACGCGGAAAAGTGTGACTGCGACTGCGACGCGTAAATCGATTTGAATCACGTCGCAGTCACAGTCGCAGTCACAGTCAGTCTGTCCAGTGCGTCGTCACACTGTGACTGTGACTGTGACTGCGACTGCGACTGTGACTGTGACTGTAACTGTGACTGTGACTGCGACTGCGACTGCGACTGTGACTGTAACTGTGACTGCGACTGCGACTGCGACTGCGACTGTGACTGTAACTGTGACTGCGACTGTGACTGTGACTGCGACTTTTACCGCGTCATTGGACACGTAGTGTTAGAGAAAATACGGTAAATGATTTTTGGAAATTTAAAAAACCTCGTGAACTATTAAAAATTTAATACTATATATATTTTATTAAAATACTGTAGGTTCGAGCGATTCAATTCCAAAGTGCTAAAGCCAAATCTGATGAAAAATGAAAAAAAGAAGGTATATGATGCCTCAGTCATACTGCGTGCCTACTCCAAAATAACTCTACAGGAAGCATTGCGAATAGCAGCTGCTTATCACTCTTTACCATCAAAGTAGGCTAATATTTCAAGCAAAACCAAAGACTATGTTTATTTATTATTATCACCAATTTTAAGTCAAAAAATGGACAAACTACTCGACGAAATACACACAGCTTCAACTGGGCTGTCCACAGAAGTTTCTACCCCTGCTTTAAGAGTCGACGAAATAAGGGATGTCGATATTGAAAGTTGTAAATCCAATGGAAAAGCTCATGAAGATAATGACAGCGATCTGTTTGCTGATTCAGCTCAAGCCGATACGGTTATTTTGCTTTAGAACCATCAGTTTCTTTTTACAAACAACATTTTAGAACATTGGCAGTCCTGGTAGAGTCTAGCAAAAAAAGGAAAAGAAGAAGGAGCAAAGCAGAAATAGTAGCAGCAGGAATATCACATGAATTTTTTTTCTCCATAAAATTTGCTTTTGTAATAAAAACCGTGATTGCAATAATTTTCTGAGGAAGTGTTTACGTAGAAATTTGATTGATTTAAAAAATTGTTTTAAAAATCAGATTTCATTCCCTTCCCACGACATTTCAAAATTTAAAATTTTTTTAACTTTAAAATCAAGAGAATCACAAAACTTTGATCCACTTTTTCAAACATTTTCCCAGAAATTTAAATTTGTTCCTTTTTTTAAGTTTGTTTTCAGAATACAACCCGTAAATAACCAGTAAGGATCTAATTGTTTAGCTGAGACGTGCTCAAAATTTTGTTGAACGATCATGAGTAAGCCGGAAAAAACATGTTTTTAGGTGGGGGACGACAATTTTTCGAAAAACAAATTTTGACCATAAAATGACCAAAAATGATCATTGTTAGCGGTACCAAGGTACCGGTAATAATCAAAAAAGATGATTAATGATCATTAATATAGTTACACATCCACTAATTCACATGGCTGCTGTATGTAAAAGGGGAATGAGTGTTTGATACATCAGCATAGTGGCCGCTGCCGGTTTCGGCAGCCATTTAAAAGATATTTTTGACCCAATGGACGCAGAATGGTCAATTTACTTGAGTGAAAAAAATTCTAAAATCAGACATTGACCTAGGAAAAAAAGTTATGGCCCGATGAAAGTAACAAAAAATTGGAGGGTGGACCAAGGCATTTTTGCATGAAATCACAGGTTCGAATTTTTCTCTCTCTCAGAAAACATCATTTTTTCTTGGAGAATAGCCTTAAAAAGGATCAGTAACACTCAGGGTGGCTATAAAGACCAGCAGAAAGCCAATAAGAAATTTGCGATCAATTTTCAGAAATTTGCGGTCATTTTTAAGAAATTTATTGTCATTTTTCAGATATTTGGGGTCATTTTTCAGAGATTGGCGCAGAGGTGGGCAAAAATCAAATCAGATCGATCTAGTTCAAATCAGTTCAGACCGACATGCTAAATATATTTGACAAAATATCCAGATTTTGTATTTTAGGTCAAAATTTTGCGGGGATTCGAATTTTATAGTCATAAAATAACTTGGATCGCTCAGAGTTCCATTCCAAAAATGCCGAAAGCCACTAAAAGTTGTTTTTCGGAGGTTTACTAACGGGGAGTAAACGTTTTGCGAAAATTCGATTGCGCGCATCAGAATCTCATTTTTATCGGCTCAATCGCTCAGAACCACCGTAAACTACCGTAAAAACTGGATGATTAAATGCTGGTTGAGAGTAGTTTGAGTGGTTTTGAATGGTTCAGGGTGAGGTTCTGAGCGATTGAGTCGATAAAACGGCAAATCTGATAAGCGCAATCGAATTTTCGTAAAAGTTCACCCCCCTCTCTTTTCTCTTTCCGCGGCCGGAGTACAGAATCTCCGTGGCCCGGAAACTGGTTCAAACCTTGTTTTAATCACTTTTACATAAATAAAGGGTGAAAAAACGATTGGGAAAGCACTTTAAAGAAAAAGTTTTATCGAAAATCGACTTTTCGCCGGTTTCGGAGGGTACTCGGATACCTTATTTGGTAGCTTTCACCACGTTTTCTTGACTGAGAGGTTGTTTACTTTTATAGTTTTACAGGGTGACGCAATTTTTTCGCCCTAGTTAATTTTTGCCATAATTTTTTGAATTTTCGTTGTTTTGATGAGATCTTTTTTTTTGTTAGATAGAGGAGACTCTAGCAAGGTACCAAACATTCATTTTTTCATTTTAGCTTTGTTGGCAATTACGACCTTCTCTGGGGCTGGATCAAAAGCAGGGTCTACACAACACCAATCGCTACCATGGATATGCTGCCGACAAGAATCGAACAAGCTGATCTAGATGATCTACAGAGCAATTGGAGCCTATGAACATCGTCTAGAATATTCCCTGGCCGTCAATGGAAGAAGCACAGAGCAAGAATACGCAGATTAAAAATTTGAACGTTCTCATAAATTGTTGTTGATTCCTTTTTGTTGATTTATCGTCATCATGAATAAAATGATATCACAAATGTTTGGTACCAAAAAATTTGCCAGAGTCTCCTCTAACTAACAAAAAAAGATCTCGTCAAAACAACAAAAATTCAAAAAGTTATGGTAAAAATTAAATTGGGCGAAAAAGTTGCGCCACCCTGCAAATACAAAAGACTGTTTTGTTAACATTTGATTACTTACACGTTACTGAAAAACCTAAAAAAATGGTCCGACTTTGTTCCTTTTTCTTTTCCACTGTAAGCTGACAGTCAAATTTCGGCTAGCAAAATAACCATTGAACACACTGATAAGAACAAAAAAACTGATAAGAATCCTAAAAACTATTCAAAATGTTTAAGTCGCCTGCCACAAAAGTTATTTTATGTTTTAAACTGCTGTCTTATTTTTTGGCTCAAGTCTTCTAGTTTTGCTTCAACATTTGTAGTCGCTAGAAAATGGATTTGGCCATATTTTTCCAAGACTACGACTATGCGTCGTCCAAGCAGTGGCTGGTCAACCACGAGGGCTTTTTACTGAAGTCGGTAGCAGCCTATGTGATCGCCATTTGGTCCATAAAGTACATTATGTCCACCAAAAAACCTTTTGATCTCACCCCTCCATTGATCATTTGGAATGCCATTTTGGCTGCATTCAGTATTATTGGATTTGTGCGCATGACTCCCACTGTTTTTCAAGTGGTCCGAACTAAAGGAATCCAAAGTAAGCTTACGAATGTAACTTGTACAAAGTACACAATGAAAAGGATCAATTATGTTTTACAAATCATAGGCCAGTTTTGTGGGGAATCAAGGAAATTTTACTTCAAGATGATAATCCGAGACCAAATAGCTATGCCGAGATTGAGCGGGACTCCGGAAGGGAACATTTTGACTAGCCATGCCCATGACTTTTCATACATACCGCGCTAGGCTAATTTTTTTTTGGAAAAGTTCAAATATGCCTTAACCGCATTTAGTTACCACTTTCGAAAAATTTGAGCAGCGGAGTGGAGGGGGGAGGTGTTGGATGTTTGGTACATAAAAGTTATGCATCTAACTCACTTGACTTTTGCTTAACTGCCACGAGCTCTATTGATTCCACTTTTCGGATTTTGATTGAGCCGAAAATTTCGAGATTGAACCATAATTTTCTGTTTTTAGAGGCCGAACAATAGAAAGCCCAGTCCGATTAATAGAAAACTAGGAAAGCGCCAGCCGCATTCGCGGATATCCCCCGCCTGGGTACCTGGATCACCACCTTAGTATTTCTGTCCTAAGTACCACCACCTGAGTACTCCCCGCTGGGGCATACCCCACTCGGTTACCTAAAAATCGATAGCCAGCCCTAACGGAGCATGATCTCGGAGCGAACTTTTTTTAAAAGATAGCTAAGATTTTGCGCTACAACGTAACAGAGCGCTTTTTGAAAAGCCTTATTGAAACAGAAAATTTCAGTGATCAATGAAAATCCGGGTTTTTCCTAAACTTTGGGTGAGTACCGAGCTTGAAAGTGATAGCCAGCCCCAACGGATCAGACTCATTACAGCAACCTTTTTTGAAAGATAGCTGAGATTCTTGGCTACAACGTAACAGAACGTGTTTTTACAAAAACATGAAAAATTAAAACAAAATTGGGTTTTTAAGTTAAAAAAAGTCCGCGTCCCGAGTCCCAAGTTGTGTGGGAGGTTCTATTACACTAGCGTTTGGGTGAGGGGGTGGCGGTTTATATTACACTAGTGCCAAATTTTCTTATTAAAAAAGGGTGATATTATAAAGAGTCTTCACGGCAAAACTGTTGCCAGTTACAAAACCCACCGGCAAAATAATAATGCTTGCGACATTTCAGACTAGAGTGCCAATGCGAAAATGCCAACAAAAATACGGGAATTTAATTTTTTCTGTTTAGTGTTTTGTTTACCCGCACCAATTTTAGGCTATTTTTTGGCTATGTTTAGGCCCACATAGGCGCAGCGTATGTTAATACTGGCTCAAACACATTTCTTGAACTATAAAAACAACAATAAATTCAGGCACCTACACTGAAATTGGAGCATTGCAGACAGACAAAGTGGCTGGATATTGGGCATTCCTCTGGGTTGTCTCCAAAATTCCTGAGGTAATTTTTTACATTCTACATTATATATACCGTAATTTCTCTAATATGCCCACCCCTCAACTTTGACCCGCTCTACCTCAGTATTAAGCAGTTATTTTAAAAAGCTGTTCATTGCGTTTTTTAGCTTCTGCGAGCTCTACCGATTTCGCTTTGTCAGATTTTGGATTTTCACCCAAAAATCCTGAGATTGATCTGAAATTTTTCAGATTTTCGGGGGGTTGAAAAATAAACCCACCAGTGGCCCATTAGAGAAATTACGGTAATATAAATAGACGGAAAACGTATGCATATTAAAGACTACATTGCTTTAGTTTCTCGACACCATCTTCATTGTGTTGCGCAAAAAGCCATTGATGTTCATGCACTGGTACCACCATGCTCTTACTGGCTACTTTGCATTTGTTAACTTTTATGAAGATAATGCTTACTCCATATGGGTGGTCTACATGAACTACTTTATCCATTCCTTTATGTACACGTAAGAATACTTTTTCTAAAAAAAAGTTCTCCAAATATATCTTTTAGTTACTACTGTGCTCGTGCTTTGCATATCCGAATCCCACCTCATTTTGCCCAATTGCTAACTGGTGCCCAGATTGTTCAGGTACTTTTGAGCTTTTTACTACATACTCTAATCCGACTTCCTTTTTCCCCTCAATCCGAAATCTTGGTCCTGGTTTTGTGTTTTTGACTATTTTTTTAAAACTCTTCTCAGACAAGTTGCTCTTAAATTTGTAGCTTATTTCACTTGCTACAAATTGTTAGGTGGCACTATTTTTTGACTTTTTTAGTAGACAAAAAACATAGGAAAGATTACAGCCGATTAGTTTCTTAAGCGTTCTGTTCACTAAAAACCATCGTAAATAAATGTTTGTTTTCTTACTTAAATCGTTTTCACATAACAAAACAGTACACAGACAGTGAAACTGATAACCTGAGACGCCACTAAACAAATCTTTAAACCAAAAGTTCTATTTTTAACTTTCTACATTTCGTAAATTTTGTCTGGTATTCGCCCTTTACACGAGCTTCTTCCAATTAGACAGAAGTCACTTTATTACCACTAAACACGTCCTACAGACAGACACACGAACAAACACCACACAGAGGACTATTAATAGCCACACAGGCTTTTTCTCCTTCTTGAGCATTTTTCGCGTCCATTTTTTCCATTCCCCTTTAGGGAAGAGGCAGGCTTCTTCCACCATAAAATCCAGAGGCCGGTTGATCGTCACGGGTTGCGAGGATTCCAGCAGCACGACTAGAAGTGGAACCACCCTTCTTCGAGACTTTAAGACAAATCCAAAAGCACCACCAAGGCCAGAGCAAGATCCAACCAGACACCTCATCACACAGACGGGTCACACAGCGCATTTCGGTCCCCACTTTTCCAAGGTCCACCCCACATTCGGTCAAGACTACAAAGCGACGGTCACATAGCTCACTTAAACTGTCTAAAAACTCACTAGCCTGCGGCTCCAATTTGCCAATTGTCCGGTCCAGCAGAGGCTCTCAGCAGGCGCGGTCGACGTAGGTCATGAGACTTTCCAAGTCAGCAGTATCGGTCGAGACGAGGCGCTTGAGACTCGGATTCAGCTTCAGCACAAGGACGCCATCCATCAATTTCACAGCTGCAAAATGAATAGTTCAAAATATCTGAACAAACCCAAATAAATATCGCACTACAAATCACGCAGACGAGTCGACACACAACACAGTACGGATTAACTAATGAAGAGACCGGTTTACACACATTTGCGGAAAAATTGTTTCCGCACAGGACAAATCCTGGTTCGATTTCGCTATTATTTGCTTTCGCAAATTCCCTTCCCTCACAATTTGTGTTAGTATCCAAAAACAAAAAATTCGGTCAATCTATAACTATCCGGATTTCTTACAATATTCGAAGTATTTACCAGAGTCTGTGTTATGATTTTTTTAATCATTACTACTTCTTATTACAGTTTGTAATCACCCATGTGATTATGGGCCACGTGCTGTATCTGTGTGCCACCACTAACAAGACCTATGCTGTATCTGCCAAGGGATTTGCCATTGGAGCTTTCATGGAAGTATCTTACTTGCTGCTCTGGTTCCGCTTCTACTACATCTCGTATATTGGGGGTGGTGGCAAGAAGTATTTGGCGCATGTTAAGCCTGGAACAGATAAGAATGGCGCACTCAAGACTGACTAAAATATACAACTTATTTGTTTTCATGGTATTTACAAAAAAAGTTGCTGATAGATTTTTGACTAGTGATATGTGTGTCGTAATTTTTAGTCCCAAATTTAAAGTTATAAAGTGCTTCTCATGTCACCCTGTTCACAATGTTTACAACATCCTTATTTTACAATTCAAAAAGTGCAAGGCAATGGGCGAGGTAATGAGTGCTATGCAGAGTGTATAGTAGATATTGTAAAAGCATCACATTCAATTTATTTTGGTACGGACACGGACGATTGACTACAATGGCCGATTGACTACAAGTCACTAAAAAGGGACGATTGACTACAAGTCAACAAAAAGGGACGATTGACTACAGATTTTTTAAATTGCCGCGAAAAAACCCACAAAACTGATTTTGCGTTGTAAAGATTTTTAATTTTTATTCTATTTCTGTCATTTATTTTTACGCGGGAGTGGATCATCCGTCTGTCGGCCGACTTCTACAGGACTTGAAAAGAATTAAGAGAACGAACGATATCCATTACGAGCAATACTTGGCCGGCCAAGCAGCTCCAAGAGTGACTTGTAGTCAATCGTTCCTTTTTGTTAACTTGTAGTCAATAGTCCCTTTTTAGTGACTTTTAGTCAATTGGCCTGTTGTAGTCAATCGGCCCTTGTAGTCAATCGTCACGTACCGATTTTTGTAATGCTATCAACTAGAGCTGACAAACATAGGCTAGATACTTTCGTTAGTGAATCATTGGTAGAGTTGGATAATGTTCCTGAGGAAGAAGGCATCGTGAGTCAGAAAAGTACCTTCCGGAACGATCTCACTTATATACGGACGACAGGACAACTTGGACGCAAAGCGCACTGGACCAATAAAGACTCCGTCGATGGGGATTTAATAGTAGAGGAAAAGCAGAATATTAAAACTGAATTAGGACCCGAGCAGCCAAAGTGAATAGAAAGCAAGATGCAAACCTAGAAAAAAACCAGCAAAAGCAAAAGTTGGCACAAAAACTGCAACATTTTTAGAATAATTTGTCAAGGAAGCCCCTTGCCCTATCTATTTTTCTAAATATTTTGAAGCCAGCCAGGAGCTTTAACTGCATAAACACAAAGAAATTTTTGAAGTCATAATAAAAAGATTACACACTAAATTCTCAGCTGACTGTATTTCGATAGACCTTGAAAAGCTTTGCGGTGTCACCGATCTTCTTGCCTTGTTGTTTCAGATGAGCAAAAGCTAAAATTTAGGATCTATATAAAAGTCAAAAAATTCTTAAGTTGGTTATAAATTAAAAAAAACGATTTAATTCAAAAAGTTCAAAAAAGCTGCAGTTTTTTGTGTCAAGGCTAAATATCTGAAGTATTAGTACCATTCTGTTAGTACCATTTTGTAGCTGAGATGCAGGGCCACACAATAAAAAAATTTCCAGCCACATATCGCTGAAAAAATGTTGATAAAAATGCGTCAATTTGCACTCTACATCGCACTCATCGAGTGAGACGTATCGTCATTTTGAATTTAAACTTTACTGGCAATTTACACTGAAAATGTGTTAACATAGAAAATTCTGGATTTAACTGGAAATGCGTGAAATAAGAGAATATCAATCTTTACAATAATCAATTTTTATATTCAACACACGCAATTTCGTTATGCAGAAAGAATCTATATTTGTGACATTGCACTTCCGCGATCAAATACTCTGACTGCTTTTGCATTAATTAAAGTTAAACAACTTGCACTTTTGTGTCTATGCATTTGTAATAAGCTGTTTATATTGACACAAAAGCAGACTGCTTGCCCTTTTCTAAAATTTATCTTAGAAAAAAGAAGGACAGGACTACACAATCTTGAAAACGCCCAAAATAAAATTTTAAGTTGTTTTTTCTATGTTTGAAGGCTCAAAACGTATAAAAACGTGTTTTTAGGGCGCGGACGACCATTTACGAAAACAAATTTTGACCGAAAATCGGACTTTTGCCTTGAGGGACCAAGACAACCACCTTATTTTAGCATTTTCTACCTCATTTTTAGTCACTGGAGCTGTGCAAAAAGATTCTCTATATGCATTTATGATCAAGAGTCTTGCTCAAAATAATGTCTAAGGTAAGTGAGTGCGCGCATCTCTAACCCATCAAGCTTAGAGATGCGCACACCCACATAGCTTAGACACAAATCACTCGAAAGTGACTCTAGATGCATGAAACATGTATGCATACCAGAGTTTCTTTATGCGGTAGTCCCAAGTTAACAAAACTATGTTCGAATTCTATCTTTTCTCTTCTCGTCCGCTCCCTAAAAGCATGTTTTTCATACGTTACAAGCCTTGAATTATGGAAAAAATTGAAAGTCGATTTTGGGCGTTTTCAAAATTGTGTAGTTTATCCAAAAGAAGAAAACAAGAAGAATACAGAATGGTCCAAAATGTCTCTTACACCAATGAATGGACACTTTAATGCACTAGTATAGATCATCAGCTTTATTTTAAAAAATCTAGCTAACAACTCCAACTTGCAAGGAAGGGACCTTGACTATGCCCTACGAAAATTTTGATAAAAAAATTGCGCCTGTAGAGTATGCCTCAGTTTTTTGTGAATTTGACTTAAGCTATAAACGCATTCCAAAAACAGCTTCATTGTGTTTTTCTCATAAGCTATTCTTACTGCACTTTTACTTCAACCAGACTCTTTGCGGATGCTGCCCTGAATACTAATCAACCATTACTTTGTTCTCTTCCATCCATAAATATCTGTCAGTCCACTGTATTTTGCTCATTCTTGCATTTAGTTACACCATTCCTCACCAAGCTAGTCCACAACCGCTCCACGAAATGTCGATCTTCTTCGACGAGTACAACTACGAGCGCACCAAGCAATGGCTATCCGACCATGAAGGCTTCCAGATCAAGGCATCCATCGCCTACATCTTGACCATCTGGGTCATCAAGTATGTGATGGCTAACCGCAAACCGTTTGAATTCACCTATCCGCTAATCTATTGGAACGCTTTTGTGGCCATCTTCAGCATTGCCGGCTTTGTCCGCATGACACCCACTGTATTTAGGGCCATCCAAACCAAAGGGCTCACACGTAACTTTTTTTGAAATAAATTTTTGATTTAAAATGTGATTTTAAAAATTTTTTAGACACCTACACCCAGATCGGAGAACTGCAGACAGACAAAGTGGCCGGATATTGGGCGTTTCTTTGGGTGGTGTCTAAAGTCCCCGAGGTAATACAACATAGATTTTACAAAACTAAAGTAGTGATATACAAGTGACATAATAGTGATATATATATACCTAAGAATTATTATCATTAATCCAACAAATAACAAGGCAATATATAGCTTTTACACCTTTATTTAAACTCTACTAAATGCAGTTATGCCCCCTTTGTGCAGAATTTGAATTAACGGGGGCAGTTCTCTTTCGTCTCTCATTGTACTCTTTTGAGTTATTTAGAAAGACTCAAAAGAATGCAGGGTGAGACTAAAAAAACATTAACTTCGCCAATTCAAATTTCGCACATGGTCCTTATACACGAGAAGGTGTGAGTAGGGTTGGGCAATTGTCGGAGAATTGCAAAAGCGGACAATTGTCCAATAGACGGACAATTGCTAAAATGAGTCAGAAATAACCGCATTTTATTCAAACGAAATAACAATTAATCCTCAACATCAAAATCATCAAAATATTCATTTGTTTCGTTATCTTGTTCAATTTCTTCTACGAAATCATCATTCATTTCTCCGCTGGCTTGTCGACTCTAGTTGATTTGAAGAGATGGCCATGCTCCAGCATTATATTGTGCTTGATGAAAGTCATCTGCGAAGCAGTGTCCACTCTCTTCCTGATAAATAAATCATTTTGAACCTGAATCCGGTGTCAAAATTTTGATTTTGCAAGTATTTTACGCCAAACTGTCTTTAATATTAAAAATATTAAGTATTAAAAATATGTCGGACGTGTTTCCTACAAATCGATACTTTCCGGTTTTAGGAAATTTTATGGAAAATTTCCTCAAAAGCCTTAATTAGCCCAGCCTTAATTAAAAACCATTCGCAATATAACTTGTACTCCTCCTTTAAAGCACCCCAAATTATAACTGACTAGCGGAATTTTTTATCGTAACGATGCAAATTAAATGTCAAAAAAATTTTCATGGCCTCTTCTTTTGAATAAAACAAAGATCTCGTCGTAACATTCCAATTTCGAAAAGTTATGAAGAAAGCAAATAGTTCAAAAAATTTGAACCACCCTGGGCCAGAATGCAGTATATCTACGTGTCCCAAAATTGTGTTTTATTACTTTTTGCAACGTTTTAGACCCCCCACCCAGGGTGACCATCTTGCCGCTTTTTAGTCAACTTGCCGCTTTTTTCGAAATAAAAAAGCGACATTTAAAAGAGAATATTAAAAGAGAATATGAACACGATTCTGGCATCTGTTTAATCGTTTTGCTGGTGTTTTGGTGAAAAGTGTTTTTAAATAATTTTCGCAATATGCCGCTTTTTTTTAAATTTACCCTAAATGCCGCTTTTTTAAAGAATTTCGCCGCTTTTTTCGGAATTTGCGTTGGTCACCCTGCCCCCACCCCAAATGAAATTTTTTTTAAAAGTGTTTCCAAACACCCTATATCAACCTAAAATCACCTCAGGAGTTCAAAAAGACATTATTTTTGTGTTCTGGTCAATGAAAAATTGAGTTTTGGGCATTTTGAAATTTCGACCATTTGGCTGTTTTACCTTGTTTTGGTCACTGGAGCTGGGCAAAAGAGCCTCTAAATGCATTTTTGATCAAGAGTCTTGCTCGGAATTACGTCTAAGGTGAGTGAGTGCGCGCATCTCTCACCCATCAAGCCCCCTGCGCCCCCAAAGGGGTCGCAGGGCGCATTGGTTGCTTGGGGTTGAGATGCGCACACATACCTTAGACACAAATCACTCGAAAGTTACTCTGGATGCATAAAAAATGTATGCATACCAGAGTTTCTTTATGCGGTAGGTCCCAGTTAACAAAATTATGTTCAAATTCCATCTTTTTGGGGCCAAGGTACCCTTAACATCTGATTTACCAAGTTTACCAAGATTTAAAAAAAATCGACTTTTTATAGAAAAAAGTAGGTGAAAACACTTTTTTTATCGTGTTCAACGTGTAGGAAATGCTTAAAAATGGTTAAAATGGTGGTTAAAACACAATTTTGTTACACGTAGGGATACTGCACTTTTGCCTTACCCTGTATTTCATCTAGTTTGTTGACACCATCTTCATTGTGTTGCGCAAAAAACCGCTGATGTTTATGCACTGGTACCACCATGCTCTCACTGGCTATTTCGCCTATGTGACTTTTGCTCAGGGAAACGCTTATGCCATGTGGGTGGTCTACATGAACTACGTCATCCATTCCTTCATGTACACGTAAGTCTATATATTTCACAAATTCATTCCGTGAACACCTTTTTAGCTACTTTTGTATCAGAGCCTTGACCCCTGTTTTCCAGTTCAGAGTGCATCCAAAGTTTGCGCAGTGGATGACTGGAGCTCAGATCGTGCAGGTTAGAAACCATTATTTGTTTAGTATTTTCTAAATTATGCATTTGCAGTTTTTGATCACCCATGTGGTTATGGGCCACCTGCTGTACCTGTGTGCAACCACTAACAAGACCTATGCTGTAACTGTAAAAGGCTTTGCCGTTGGAACTATCATGGAGGTATCCTACTTGCTGCTCTGGTTTCATTTCTACTACGTCTCCTACATCGGGGGTGGTGGCAAAAAGTATTTGGCTCATGTCAACCTTTCTCCAGACCAGCTTAAGAGTGGGGAAAAGAAAGTGGAATAATAAAAAATATAGTTTTTTTAAAGGTTTTAATATATATTTCTGTATTTTTGATTTTTGTGGTATAAAAATGATATTTTGAATATTAGAGGTTCAGCATTGTTGAAGCAGTGAAGGTTTTAGATAAAATAATAAAAAATATGTTCTCTAACAGACCGATATGTCGGGTTATTTTCGAATCAATCGAATCAAAACTGCTTTTTGACAAAAATATTTAAAATTTCGTGAGATACAGCTGTCTGTTTAACAACTTAGTGATATTTGAAAAGGTTAGCAAATACTGAACCAATATTAAAACCTCTTTGAAAAAGCATGTTTTCGAAATAGTAACCACTACCAGGTTGGTTTTCAAAAAAATCAACCCAATCAACTTTGTTGGAATAAACTACATAAACTACAGGATTAACTTGAGCCAAAACTTCTATTATAACAAAAATTTCATCAGAATACTCAGCTAAACTTTTTTTTAAAAGTTGCTTATATCTGTCAAATCTGACTGTGTCTACAATTTTAAACTTACAAACTTTAGGTTTAATTTGTTGGTACTTGTTTAGTTTAGGCCCCCCCCCAATTTTCAAAATCTGGTATAGAAGAAGCTACTACCACATCACCCCACTCACCACCACCACACCACTACAACACTCTCTCCCACTAAACTTTCTTTATACACTACTCCCAGTGTACTATGGCCCGAAGGTGCTACAATTTTAAAGTACTTAAGCGAGTACTGTTAGATAGTAGTATCATAGGCAATTTTTAGGCAGTTTTTAGTAGTATTTGCAGTCCGAGAAGAGTGGGATGGGGCAAGGTTCCTACGCACCCTTGTAGTGAAACCCCATGTTTGCTCTTCGCCCCATGTTTGCTCTTTGTGGTCGCAAATTGCGTTGTTATATGTTTGCGAATAAAAAAATTTGATGTTTACAATTTATTGTTGGTGATTTGGGGGCCTAAACTAAACAAGTACCAATTTGTTAACTGTTTTATATTTTTCCTCTTCTTTAAGATCATACATTTTATTAAAAAAAAAGAGTTTGCATTTTTGCATGTTACACTGTTCGGTTCAACACCAGTCGTGCTATTTACACTATCAATAATAGAATTTACTATTTTTTTGTATCACATTTTTCAAAAGCCATATCTCAACACTCAAATGTTCAAAAATCATTCTGTAAAATGAGTTTTGTAGCTCTTGAACTGCGCTACAAAATAGCGCTAAAAGGTTGTTGAAGGTCGCCGAATCCTGAATTAAACTTGTGATCACTTAAAGTGATGAAAATGCTTGTCAACTTCCTAAATTGACCGTACGATTGTTTAAGGCCGAATGTTGACTTATCTAAAATAATCCAGTTAAGCATTGGAGAAGGAAGGAGGAGAAGCTCTTTAAAATACTACTTAACTTTAAAAAATATAATCTTTTAATAAACACGATATGAAGCTTTTAAAATCCATCAAGAACTTTTGCTACACCCGTTAAGACTAAATGTTGACATAGAAATTTACAATCGATTATGCCAGAATCATGTAAAAGTGCGATTTTAAAAAGAAGGTCGCTGGAATTAAAAAATCAGTCGCGAGATTTGGCAGGACTTCGTTTTATCGCATAACTTAGAATCAAGTTTGAACACGTTTTTCAGACGTTTTAAGCTCTTTATGCGAAGAAAATGTGTTTTTGAATTGGGAAAGCGGTTTTTGAAGAAAAATTTTTTTGATTAAATTTGACCAAATCTTCATTTTTAGACATTTTGGTCATTTTATCTCCACTGAACCATACGTTTATAACCAAACAACCATCGGATCCTTACAGATTTCGTGCAGTCGAATCAGATTCAGAGACATGAAGAGCTATAACAACGCAATGAATTAAACAAAAGCAAGAGCAAAAACAAGTAAACGACCGAAAAAACACAAAAACTAAAAAGTGAAAATTTGACGCTACTTGCATATACACCCCCTGTTTTCAACATGGGACTTGGCAAAAAGTACTTCTAAATGCATTTTTGATCGAAAGTCTTGCTCGGAATTATGTCTAAGGTAAGTGAGTGCGCGCATCTCTAACCGACCAAGCCCGGGGGCTTGGGGGCTTGGAGTTGAGATGCGCACACCCACATACCTTAGACACAAATCACTCGAAAGTGACTCTGGATGCATGGAGGGAATTACTTAGGTTGGATGCGCACACCCACATACCTTAGACGCAAATCACTCGAAAGTGACTCTGGATGCGTGGAGGGGGTTGAGATGCGCACACCACATACCTTGACACCAAATCACTCGAAAGTGACTCTGGATCATGGAGGAATTGGGTTGAGATGCGCACCCATACCTTAGACGCAAATCACTCGAAGTGACTCTGGATGCGTGGAGGGGGTTGAGGTCACTTACACCACAATACCTTAGACGCAAATCACTCGAAAGTGACTCTGGATGCATGGAGAATGGGTTGAGATGCGCACACCCACATACCTTAGACACAAAATCACTCGAAAGTGACTCTACTGGGTGCATGGAGGGGTGGGTTGAGATGCACACCCACATACCTTAGACACAAATCACTCGAAAGTGACTCTGGATGCATGGAGAGTGGGTTGAGATGCACCACACCCACATACCTTAGACGCAAATCACTCGAAAGTGACTCTGGATGCATGGAGGGGAATTGGGTTGAGATGCGCACACCCACATACCTTAGACGCAAATCACTCGAAAGTGACTCTGGATGCATGGAGGAATTGGGTTGAGATGCATACACCCACATACCTTAGACATAAATCACTCGAAGTGACTCTGGATGCATGGAGAGGTGGGTTGAGATGCGCACCCACATACCTTAGACGCAAATCACTCGAAAGTGACTCTGGATGCGTGGAGGTTGAGATGCGCACACCACATACCTTAGACGCAAATCACTCGAAAGTGGCTCTGGATGCGTGGAGGAGGGGTTGAGATGCGCACACCCATACCTTAGACGCAAATCACTCGAAAGTGACTCTGGATGCATGGAGAATTGGGTTGAGATCGCACACCCATACCTTAGACGCAAATCACTCGAAAGTGACTCTGGATGCGTGGAGGGGGTTGAGATGCGCACACCCACATACCTTAGACGCAAATCACTCGAAAGTGACTCTGGATGCATGAAAAAGCATGCATACCAGAGTTTATTTATGCGGTAGGCCCCAGTTAACAAAACTATGTTCAACTTCTTTCATTTGTTGTAAATAAAGAATATTTATTGACTTAATTGACTTTAATAGGGCAAATAGTCGAAATTTCAAAATGCGAAAAACTCTTTTTTATTGACCACAACCTGAAAATAATGTCTTTTTCGAACTCCTGAGCCGATTTCAGGGCGATAAAAGGTGTTTGGGAACATTAAAAAAAAACTTGATTTGTGGGGGGGGGGTTGTTTTATATGCAAGTAGCGCCGAAAATTTTGGTCAAATTTAGGCAAAAAAAATTCTTCAAAGACCGCTTTCCCAATTCAAAAAAGACGTTTTCACCACATAACAGAGCTTAAAACTTCTAAAAACGTGTTAAAACTTGATTCTAAGTTATGCGATAAAACGAAGTTTAGCCCAAGATTTCAGTCATTAGGTGCTAAATTTCAATTACAGCCAAACTATTTCAGTCGTTTATCAATTCAAATGTTTTTGTATTTACAAACAAGGCATTACACAAATAAAACAAAAAAATTTCAGTATGCAAAAATTTATGTGGCTTTTGTTAAGTTCAGTTGTTAAATTACAACTAAGGTAAGTAAAAGTCACATTTTTCGTGTTTACAAACTGACATGGAAATTTTTGAAAAAGCAGAATGTGAACAATATATGTATCAACTTGAAAATATTTTCACTTCACCAGCACAAAACATTGGCATAGGCATTTTTGTTGAACAAGCAAAATTTAAAAACAACCATTTATCGCAGAGATCGCTAAGAGCGAGTGTGCAGACTTGGCATAGAATCGCTACGTCTGATTTTTTTCACAGCCGGGAATTCTTCAGAATGATTATTTTGAGAACCAGATGATTGTTCAGACTGAGGTAGAGTAAGACTTGTAGAAAATGTATTTTTAAAAACTAGTAGATCGTCTTTGACGCTTTCTGCGGCCTTTTTTTAGCTTTCTCATTTGATTTTCCAGAGTCGATAGTTGTGTCAGATTGCCTAAAATTTTTAATTTTTTTTGAAAAATAATTTTTTAGTATAACATTCGAAATCAAGAGGCTTAAAAGGACATGCCTTTCGCTGATGGGAATATTTTGAAAGGCGGGTACAGTCAAACCTGGGTTATCCGACACCCCAGTTAACCGACACCTCGTTTATCCGACACCATAAGGGCGGTCCCTTTGGGTGTCGGATAACCCAGGTTTGACTGTACTAGTGGAATTTAAACAAAAATTGAACAGACGCATATTGGGAAAAGCTGAGGAAAGACTATGCTTCTAATAGAAATTTGACGACTTTAGCAGTACGCAGCTGTGTTGCCACCGATCTGTTGTGTTTTTCGAAGTGTTTTTCATTACATACTCAACAAATTTGTATTTCAAATAAATTCTTTTTACAATTAAAATGGTACCCATCTTTTAATATATTCCTATCGGCGACGATCATGCCTTTTTTGAAATGTCAGTTTTATAATGTTTAGATATGTCGGAACTTGTTTACTTCAGGTGGAGGGTCTTTTTTGTTCAACTGTGAACAGTGTTTAAACGTCTCCTAAGCATTTTTTATATGCTTCAAAGGATAAACAAGCTGTTTCCCAACGTTTTCTACAACAAAAAGTTATGTTTAAAAAAATGGTTATCAGAGGTGAACCAATTGCTTTGGTTTCCTAAGCTAAAATATCTTAAATCAAGGTATCCTACCACTTTTTGATCACTGGAGATGGGCAAAAAGAGTCGGATCACATAAGGTCTAAGGTAAGGGAATGCGCGCATCTCTAACTCTCAAGCTCCCTGCGCCTCCTTCGGGCACGCATTGCCCTTGGAGGCTTGGAGTTGAGATGCGCACACCCACATACCTTAGACACTAATCACTCGAAAGTTACTCTGGATGCATGAAAAAGCAGGTATACCAAATTTCCTCATGCGGTTGGCCCCAGTTAACAAAACTATGTTCAAATCCCATCTTTTTTGGTATTTTTCAGAATATCCAGGTACCCTTTTTGGTTTAATTAGCTTCGGGGACCAAGGCAATCGGTCAACCTTTGGTAGCCAAATTTTCTTTGAAAACCTAACTTTTTAGTGCGGAAAACGTTGGAAAACAACATTTTTTTTTTATTGTTTCAGCGTATAAAAATTACTTAGTAAACGTTTAAACACTATTCACAGTTAAATAATGAAGGGACACCTAAGTAAAGAAGTGCCGATATGTCTACTAATTACTACATTTTTTAAATAACCCCTCGCTAGAATTAACCAAAGACAGGGTGTCCCAATCAGAAATGCTTATTTAAAAGCCAGAGGTATGAGGCGCATTTTCGCTTTTTAATCTCATTATAATGAAAAAAATTTAAAAACAACATCTTTGCGCAGTTCGAGGGCTACAAAACCTATTTTTCAGAATTTTTCAGAATTCTGAGTGTTGAGATATGGCTTTTTCAAAAAAATGAATTTCTTTAAAAATGACCAACAATTTTTGAAAAATTGGGAAAACTTGGATATTTGTCATTTTTTATAGAAATTCCGGCGTTAGTATAGAATACGCCCCCCCCCCAAATCAGACCTTCTAAAAATCGTTGTAACTACCCTTTAGAACAACAAGTTTAGGCTTAGCCCTTAGGCTTAGGGGTAGACCAGCGTATGGAAGTTGTGACTAATAAGTGTTTTACGCACTTTTTCTGGGGTCTGCAACATATATTTGGGTGCTTTACTTAGGCTTAGGGGTAGGCCAGCGTATGGAAGTTGTGACTAATAAGTGTTTTACGCACTTTTTCTGGGGTCTGCAACATATATTTGGGTGCTTTACTTAGGCTTAGGGTAGGCCAGCGTATGGAAGTTGTGACTAATAAGTGTTTTACGCACTTTTCTGGGGTCTGCAACATATATTTGGGTGCTTTACTTAGGCTTAGGGGTAGGCCAGCATATGGAAGTTGTGACTAATAAGTGTTTTACGCACTTTTCTGGGGTCTGGAACATATATTTGGGTGCTTTACTTAGGCTTAGGGGTAGGCCAGCATATGGAAGTTGTGACTAATAAGTGTTTTACGCACTTTTTCTGGGGTCTGGAACATATATTTGGGTGCTTTACTTAGGCTTAGGGTAGGCCAGCGTATGGAAGTTGTGACTAATAAGTGTTTTACGCAGTTTTTCTGGGGTCTGGAACATATATTTGGGTGCTTTACTTAGGCTTAGGGAGGCCAGCATATGGAAGTTGTGACTAATAAGTGTTTACGCACTTTTCTGGGGTCTGGAACATATATTTGGGTGCTTTACTTAGGCTTAGGGTAGGCCAGCATATGGAAGTTGTGACTAATAAGTGTTTTACGCACTTTTCTGGGGTCTGGAACATATATTTGGGTGCTTTACTTAGGCTTAGGTAGGTAGCATATGGAAGTTGTGACTAATAAGTGTTTTACGCACTTTTCTGGGGTCTGGAACATATATTTGGGTGCTTTACTTAGGCTTAGGGTAGGCCAACTTATGGACCTGACTAATAAGTGTTTTACGCACTTTTCTGGGGTCTGGAACATATATTTGGGTGCTCTTTACTTAGGCTTAGGGTAGGCCAACTTATGGAAGTTGTGACTAATAAGTGTTTTATGCACTTTTTCTGGGGTCTGCAACATATTTGGGTGCTCTTTACTTAGGCTTAGGGTAGGCCAACTTATGGAAGTTGTGACTAATAAGTGTTTTACGCACTTTTTCTGGGGTCTGCAACATATATTTGGGTGCTCTTTCACTTAGGCTTAGGGGTAGGCCAACTTATGGAAGTTGTGACTAATAAGTGTTTTACGCATTTTTCTTGGGTCTGGAACATATATTTGGGTGCTCTTTACTTAGGCTTAGGGTAGGCCAGCGTATGGAAGTTGTGACTAATAAGTGTTTTACGCACTTTTTCTGGGGTCTGCAACATATATTTGGGTGCTCTTACTTAGGCTTAGGGGTAGGCCAGCGCATGGAAGTTGTGACTAATAAGTGTTTTACAATTTTTCTGGGGTCTGCAACATATATTTGGGTGCTCTTTACTTAGGCTTAGGGGTAGGCCAGCGTATGGAAGTTGTGACTAATAAGTGTTTTACGCACTTTTTCTGGGGTCTGGAACATATATTTGGGTGCTCTTTACTTAGGCTTAGGCGTAGGCCAGCGTATGGAAGTTGTGACTAATAAGTGTTTTACGCACTTTTTCTGGGGTCTGCAACATATATTTGGGTGCTCTTTACTTAGGCTTAGGGGTAGGCCAGCATATGGAAGTTGTGACTAATAAGTGTTTTACGCACTTTTCTGGGGTCTGGAACATATATTTGGGTGCTTTACTTAGGCTTAGGGTAGGCCAGCATATGAGTTGTGACTAATAAGTGTTTTACGCACTTTACTGGGTCTGGAACATATATTTGGGTGCTTTAGCGCTTAGGTAGGCCAGCATGGAAGTTGTGACTAATAAGTGTTTTACGCACTTTTTCTGGGGTCTATTTTTGACACCTTATTCCATTAAAAAAGCTTTTATTTTCTTTATTGTCATTATAAAAAAAATCCAGACCCAAACACCTTTTATTTTCAATTGGGACACCCTGTATAGCACATACCGTCTTTTCTCTAATAAAGCGGTCTTTTCTAATAATGCACCCCTCAACTTTGATTATCTATATCTCAGCCCAGAGTTTTTTTTTAAACTGATCATTGCATTTTCTTAACTCTCCCAAGCTTTAATAATTTCGCTTTTTTGATTTTAGTGAAGCAAAAATCTCAGATGGATCCACCAATTTGACATGATTTCATTCAGGGTCTTGGTGGATAACTTCCAGATGGACCTCAATTTTTACGGATTTTTGGGGTTTAAAACTCTTTCCAAAATAGCCCCCTACTTGGAAGACCTATATCTTGAGCTAGAGTAAATATTTTGCAAATCTGTTTTTGCATTCTCTTAACTCCCACGAGCTCTACCGATTCCACTTTTTAGATTTTGGATTTCCATCCAAAAATCTTGAAATCGAATTCAAATTTTTCTAAAAATTGGAGGTTTGAATAAAATAGCCCCGGGGGCTATTTTAGAGGAAATACGGTATATGGTTTTGAAGAAAGACGTTTTTCAAGTATTTTAGTATTTGTCAAAAAAAAACTATTTTACCCTACTCACACATAACAAATTTCAACCTTCTTTATAATGAAATTAAAGGAAATTAAAATATTTTTTTGTTATCAAATTAGCACAAAATTTACCTTCGTGATTCTTTTGTATTTTTTCCAGCTGCTCTTTCTGCTCTTTATGCTTCGTTTCCAAATTTTCCACCTTTTCTCGATAATAATTAACATGAGCCCTTAATTTGGCTTCCCTATCTTTCACTAAGTTGTTTTCATGCGCAATCTGTTCTCGTTTTTTTTCAACATCCCTAATCAATTCATCTAAAATTTCTTCTTGGTCAAAAACAGAGGTTTTCAATGCCTCATATCTGGTGTCCTGCTTATCATTTATTTTTACCACTATATTTTCCAATTTTTTAAGCTTGCTTTGTTTTTTGTTAACGACTGTTTCAGTAATTCCAATTCAGCAATTGTTTTTGCTATTTTTATATTGTCTCGAATTTTTGTCATCAATACTGGCACATTAGTCCTTACTGTTTCGTTAAGACGATCGGAATTCGTGTCCATCAATTTTACTAGCCGAATTTTTTCGCTTGCGAATTCTTGACCTTCACTATTCAGTCCTTTCATTTCGCCCAAAGCTCTAGCTAATTTTTGTCTATACTTCACTAAAAGCCAAGCTTTGTCTAGTTCAGTAGTCAAATTGACTGCTTTAAATGGATTTTGAAGGGCTTGGTAACGGGAAGTGACTAAAATTTCTCTGGCTAACTCCACTTCACTGCCTACTTCTTCAGCCTCTAGTTCTGCCAGGGTTTTTTTAAATTCTTCCAATTTAGCTTTTTCAGCTTCTATTCGACTTATTCTGCTTTCAGCCAATTTGACTTCAGCTTTAAATTCATTTCCTATAACTGTGAGAATATTTTGTAACTGTATATAGTTTATACCAAAATCTGTAAGTCCTTTTTTTTCGTTTTTCAGATTTTCACTAATAGCCATTACGGTTTCCACTATCGCTTGGAGCTCCAACTTTGTTTGTTTTGCTTTGTCTAAATCTGTAGTTTTAGCAATTTCTTTCTTTTTATATTGATCCAACATTTTGTTAGCCAGATTCTTAATGTAGGTTTGGATTCCCCATGTCAAAAAGTTGTTATTTTGTTTGAAAAATTTATCCAATTTGTCTAGCAACTTCTTAAATGCATCCATTTGTTCCGGATATTGCATGGCAGATTTTCGATGATCGTCCACCTCTTTTTTTAAATCGATAGCTAATTTTCTGGTTTGAATTACCAAAGATATAATTGACTTTTCTTCTGTTAGTGCTTCAGTGACAAACTTTTTAACGAGCGCTTCTCCCCTTGGTATAATTTCATTGGCTACCGTGGCTTCTAAATTTTTCATTTTTTCTTGCAGAGCTTTAAGAGATTCTACAGCTTCGTCTTTTTCCTGCTTTAAAGCATCAAGTCGAGCTTTTTCTTCTCTTTGCAATCCTTTAACTTTTTCGCCCCGCCAATTGTTGGTGCGCTGAACATGAGTGTTAGATACAATATATTTCGCTTTTTCTGTCAGTTCTTCACAATTTTTCACAGCATTTTTGATGCTATTTCTTTTCTTTGTAAGCTCTGCTCTGTCCTGCATTTTGACATGATACTCTGCCGATTCCAAACAATCAGCCAATTTTTCCAATGATACATTGTTCTTGATGCAAGCTGTTCGGATGTGCGACATTGTTGTTAATGCATTCTCGACATCTTTTACTAAATTTTTTATTGGATTTTGCTTCTAACACACTTTTTTATTCCCCGAATAACTTTTTTACAAATATTAAATTGAAACAAAACTTTGAAACTTTTAGAAATTTTTATGAGAAAATTTTAAGTTTATAAAATAAATGACCCTACCGGAGTATACCCTCCCCTAATGAAATTTTTTTAAGTGTTTCCAAACACCCTATATCAACCTAAAATCACCTCAGGAGTTCAAAAAGACATTATTTTTGTGTTCTGGTCAATAAAAAATTGAGTTTTGGGCATTTTGAAATTTCGACCATTTGGCTGTTTTACCATGTTTTGGTCACTGGATCTGGGCAAAAAGAGCCTCTAAATGCATTTTTGATCAAGAGTCGCAGGGGGCTTGGTTGCTTGGGGTTGAGATGTGCACACCGACATACCTTAGACGCAAATCACTCGAAAGTGACTCTGGATGCATAAAACATGTATGCATGCCAGAGTTTCTTTATGCGGTAGGCCCCAGTTAGCAAAACTATGTTCAAATTCCATCTTTTTGGGGTCAAGGTACCTTCAACATCTGATTTACTAAGTTATAATAAACAGAAATTAACTAAAAATCGACTTTTTATAGAAAAAAGTAAGTGAACACACCCTTTTTATCGTGTTCAGCGTGTAGGAAATGCTTAAAATGGTGTTTTGAAAAAGTTCAAAAAAAATTTCATTTGGGGGAGGTTTACTCCGGTAGCGCCGAATAAATTATAAAAAAATTTAAAATTCGTCTTGGCACATTCGTTTTGGTAAATAAATACGGGGTTAACAAAATTTGTCACTACTATTTTTTATAAAAAAGTCGACTTTTTTCATTGTGGCTATATCCAGTGATGTATTTTGTGGCCCTGGCTCCGAATTTTTTCAAATTTTTTACACCACTCATTAATCAAATTCTAAGAAGTGAGTAAAGGTGTTGTAAAGGAGGAAAGAAATCACTAGCTCATCAAAAAAGTGGCTCTCACCAAAATATATCTCCAATGTGAAAAATACAAAGAAAAGCTTGAAGCCAACATTTTGATTTTTGGGGAAAAGTTGGCTCCGAGATATTCTTTGTAGTTTTTTACATTAGAGATACATTTCATAAGAGCCACTTTTTTAAAAGATAAGGATCCTTTTCCTCCTCTATTTAATTATTGTGCAAAAAAGTGGTGCAAAAATCAGAAGCCATGTGGAGCCATCTCGGAACCAGAGCCAGAAAATACATCACTGGCTATATCTATACATAAAATGTCAATTTCAAATAAAAAAATCCTGATGGAAAAAATACCTGAGGCAGTTTCGATGTTCTTGTATCCTTCATATTTTGCTGCTGATTGATTATAAACTTTTTGAAATCTTTGCAAAAACGTATCTGCTGTTCGGAGCACTTCTTGAGCATCAAAACAATTTTTTTTAGAAAGAATATCTATATTTTTTCCAATTTTTTTGCATTGCAAAATGCAAGGCCCAGTGATACTGTCCTCTTCCTCTGCGCAATAAGGAATAGTTGATGAGACGAAAGCTAAATTTTTTTTTGTAAACACCCTTTTTATTTGGGGTCGCGTGATCTTTTTGCAAAAAGGCATATAAAAAACTATTTTGATAAAAAATAATAAGCAACGCTATAATTTTAATTTTGCGAAAAACGTTTTTCAAACTTTGGTATTCAATAAAACAAAATAAAAGTAAAAGTAAAATTTTTTTTCGTTTTTTTTAAACTAAAAAAACTACTATATTTTTGGAAAATCTCTTAAAATACCGTAAATGTTCTAATAGAGCCCCCCTTTCATTTTTTTTTTTTCAAATTTCGATTTCTCCCAAAACTAATTTTTTGCCTACACATTTTGACGCTTTGAACCGTCATCTTTTTCTGCTCAGTCTGTTTGTTTGCTGTTTTCTGCTTGTTATTTTTTTGTTTTCAGTCCTAATCAAAATGGATCGAATTAAAGAAGCCTATAGCAGCGATTCATCAGCTGGTGAAGAAGTAGAAAAGCTTAGAAACCGAAAAGCTCATTCAACTGATTGGAAACTGGAGGTTGTGAATCATGCAAAATTAGTCTCCATCCATTCGGCCAGCAAAAGGTTTAATGTGGATCGAGCAACTGTCAGGGATTGGATTAAGAATGAAAATTCACTATCACAGATCAAGTAAATTATTTTTTGGCTTCGTTTACTTTTTTCATAATAGATGTGGTGTGGAATGCTCCCTTCAAGGCCAAGATTCAAGAGCTCTACAACAACTGGATGCTGGCAAGGAGTAGACCGCAAATGGAAATCCACGATCACCATCAATGAACATCTGGTTGGAGTGGAGTTGGCTGGCTTGGGATTCTCTACCAAAAGCAATGATCGCCAAATCGTCTAAGGGTTAGTTTATTTCGTATTAACTTTGGCCTTTCTAATATCAAAATATTAGACTGTGGCATCGCCAACGCATTCTACGGCGACTCTACGGCGAATCCACTGCTTCAAGGAGCATGGACCAGTGCCAGAGGGTATGCGAATGCTGCGAGATGCTCGCGCTTCTGCCACGGATGATTTGTCAGCCACAGAAGAAATTGATTCAGATCAGGACAAAGAAAACGACGAATGCCTCGATATTGAAATTTTAAACTTCTTTCTGATTGTTAACCATTTTCCGATGTTGAAATGTTTGAAAATAAAATGTAGATATATTGAAGGTGATCACAAATTTAAGGCTGGAATTTCATCAGTGCCTTGGGCTCCGAGGGTTGAAAAATAAAGCCCCCCTCTCTAATAGAGCCCTCCTCTAGAGGTTGATTGAAAAATAAAGCCCCGGGGACGAGAAAAGCTTAGAAAGCGAAAAGCTTATTCAACTGATTGGAAACTGGAGGTTGTGAATCATGCAAAATTAGTCTCCATCCATTCGGCCAGCAAAAGGTTTAATGTGGATCGAGCAAATGTCAGGGATCGGATTAAGAATGAAAATTCACTATCACAGATCAAGTAAATTACTCTATCAGAGCATTTACGGTAATTGCTGAGGAAGGGTCCGCAGATATATTTTTTTCTATTTTCAAAATATTTGGGGCGACCATTTTCTGAATTCAAACTCACATTTACTTATTGAAAGTTTTTTCTGATCAATTAATTGAACATTTTTTAAAATCATAGACTTTTGATTTTTTTGCTTAAAACAAATTCTAGCAAAAAAACTTTTACCTTGCTTAGCAGCAGCAGATGCAGGAGTATTCAGAGCATCAAGATTCACTAATATTGTTAGGAAAAGGCACGAGAAAATAAAACTTTTCATCAGATTATGTACAATTTGTTAAAAAAGGCGGCTTTCTAAAAGTAAATAATGTAAATTAGACAAAAAAGCGGGTTTTGAATTTTCGCAACTTGGCGAACCCAATAAGTGCCCAACAAATAAATTTAAAAAACTACAATGTTCATCGTATATCTCATTCAAATATATATGTATTTTTAATTTGAAAGCAGCCTGGCAAAAATATGAGAGTTTTTCTTGAAATCAATTTAGTGTTTGCACAAACAACCTGACAAAAAAAGGATTTCAAAAAAAATAGGCAAACAAAAAATATTTTTTTCAAAAATTTAGAAAACATAATTATTTTGGATAAATAATCGCAACAAATGAAGTATATGGGTACAATGTTCAACGAACCCTATTTTATATATAGAAAAGATGATGTTGGCGCCAGTCGAGCAATAATATGCACAGAATGCCTGCACATGACCTTCGTTGACAATGTCTCTGTGATTTTTTCAATTGCGCAAGTGCTCATGTGGAGAGATCTGGGCAGAAGAGAGAGAGAGAGATCTTGGCAAACCACCGAAAAACACACTCTTTCTCTGTAAGGATAGAGCAGGGTGGTGGAAGTCAAGCAGAGCGCCAAATGGTGGACTGGAAAAAAGCACCTGAGCCGATGATGTGATTGTTTAGCTAAAGTATGAAGCTAGAAAGATCGCAAAATGATATCAGTCAAAATGATGTGATACAATTTGGCTATCAGCACGCTTGAAACACATCATATTTTGTTGTGAAAATCTAGCAAAATGATGTATTAAAATAATATATTGAAAAAGGGGCAAACTTCATTTACGCATTGGCCGGTTACAGAAAAACTGCCTCGTTCTGTTTTTTTAGTAAAAGAATTTTTTTGATAGTCTCAAAAACATTTGTATATCACTTTTTAAAGGACCTTAAAACTTTAGCGGTTTTAGCCTTATAATTTGCAATGATCACTACAGTCGACTCCCTCCATAATGCACACCCAAGGGACCGGCGCCAGGTGTGCACTATGGCGGGGGGGGCGCTATTTTGCTTTAACACGGCCATATGTGCACTATAGAAAGGTTTTTCATCTAAAACAAAGTTTTATTCGAACAACAACAGTAACAATAACACTCAATCATTTGTCAGCAGTAAAATAAATAAAATAATAAAAAAAAAAGATTTTTCTGCTTCATCTTCTTCAAGCGTTCATTCGTCAGTCATTCATCCAGCTTGTCACACATTCCTAACACGGCAGGATCAGCGAAGTTAGTTTCCACGTAGCGCTGGAAGAGCTTGAATCCCTCGATGGCTTCTCGAGTTGTAACCGCAGGCTGTACCGGCTCTTCCTCATCAATTATCACCTCTCCAGAGTCACTGTCATATTCCGCTTCGGCTGTCGAGACGGCTTCTGCAATTTCTTCCAATCTAAGTTATCAAATTATCAACCAAAAAATAAAATAAATAAAGCTCCACCTGTCCATCCACGATGAATCCTGCCTTTAGAAAGCAATTTGCAAGCGTGTCGGGTCTCACGTACCTCCAGGCTCGATGAAGGAGACACAACGCCTTGAGAAGATTTATTTTGAAGTCAGTATTGGTGTCGATTCGTTCACTAAGGAGAAAGCGCCTATAATGTACCTTCAAGTTCTGAATGATCCCTTGATCCATTGGCTGAAAAAGTAGGTTGCGTATGAGACTCGCGTTGATAATTTTTAAGATGTTAAGAAATCACCTGCGATTCGGCTGTAGTATTCGGTGGGAAAACTTAAGCGTTATTTGCTCCAGTTTAATTTTCGAGTGCCCGCTAAAGTTGTCGAGGAAAAGAAGCACTTTGCGTTTGACAAAACTGCACTCGCGAAAGTACATGAATAGAACAACAATGATGCGTTAGTTGTTTTAAAGTTGTAATGATAAAAAAAATTAAACTAGTTTCGCTTTAAAACATTTACTTTTTTGAAAGTTGACGTAAAAATATGTAAAGTGTGCACTATAGAGAGAGACGTTTATTGGTTTGGTTCCAGCCCAGGTGTGCACTATGGCGGAGGGTGCACTATGGAGGGTGTGCACTATGGCGGGGGTTCGTTACTATAAATTTATATGGTGGCCAACCAAATCAGAACCGGGTGTGCACTATGGCGGGGTGTACACTATGGAGGGAGTCGACTGTATAAAGAGTGTTGTTTTGACTGCTGGGACAATCGCAAGTGATCACTATAGAGAGGTGATCACTATATATAGTGATCACTATAGAGATTTGACTGTATTATTTTTTGAATTTGTTTTTTTAAATGAAATTACTTAGGCCAAAATAGGTAGAGACACACAAGTTACTTGGTAGTGTAGTTGTATCGCCAACGCTGATCTTTTGATAATCAAATTATTCGTTTACTAAAAAATATCCCTGAACATTTTCGCAATAAAAAGGGTGTCCCGCGCGCATTCAAACGTGTGAAATTTTCGTAGTCGGCAACTGCGATGGTTCTTTTAAACATTTTAAACCAGAAAAATGGATAAGAAAGTGTGGCAAAATTTTATAAATTTTTTATTTTTGTGACCAAAGAATCTATTTTTTGAGACTAGTTGTGAGAGTGTGTAGTTGTTTCTGTAGTTGTAAGAGCACTTTCACATGCAAATGGACCATGCTGAACACGAATACGGTGTCAGATTTTGGGTTGTAGTTATGAATTTTTTAATTTGCCTTCTCTTAAATTTGCCAAAATTGAAAAATTTGACTTGGTTCCTCCTGTGCTTTCTAATTACAATCCGTCTGACTTCCCAACTTCAGGCGGGGGACGGTAGTTTCTGACAATTTTTTTGACAAAATTATGACATTTTGCCTTGAGCGCCGAGGTAATTTAACCTAAAAGGGTATGTGGATACTTGGAAAGGAACAAAAAAGATAGAATTTGAACATAGTTATGATAACTGGGACCTACAGCATGAAGAAACACTGGTATGTATACATTTTCATACATTTAGAGTCACTTTTGAGTGATTTGAGTCTAGGGTACGTGGATGTGCGCATTTCTAACTGTGGGTTAGAGATGCGCGCACTCACTTACCGTGGACATGATTGTGAGCAAGATTCATAATCATAAAATGCATAAACGAGCTCTTTCTATTAAGAAAGCATGGAATAATACGATATTCACCTACTGTCTCATAACCTCTACCTTGGTCCCCTAAGCAAAAAGTCAAAATTTAGTCAAAAAAAATTTTTCGGAAACTGTCTTCCCCCATCTAAAAATACCCGCCACTAAAAAACATGTTCTCTTTCCGAACAACGTCTACAGAATCTCGAAAAATTGGTGTAGGCAGTTTAGCCGATATTTAAAAAAAACGACGGTTTAATTTATGGTCATGTCTCAGCGGCAAAAATTAAAAAATTTGCTTTATTATTGAAGTTCCCGAGGAAATTTTGATACATTTTTTTGTTTGGGTAATATTTTTACTGCAATTTGTGGAATTGTAATTTTTAAAAAACTTTTATTACCAACGTGTAAAAAACTCTTTAATCAACGTGATAACAACATGCTTTTTCAAATAACTTAAATACGAATATTTGTGGAAACCTGGGAGATTATCCAAAGTCACTGGAAATTCTAACTTTGATTTTGAAGTCAACTTCTGAAAGTTGAAGCGGACAGAACTGTTGAAAGTTAGTTCTTCCTTCCCTGTATATCTGTGTGATGTATGTGTTTTGTAATTGTAAACTCCCGAAGCTTCACAGAGAGAATTTATTCGACGAAGCAAAAAACTACAAGCAAGAATAAAATTGGAGAATCGAAACGAAGTGCAAAGAAGAAGAAGAAGATGATTCACCTTAACAGGAAAAACCCTGGCTTTTATAGCCGTTTTCGGGCGGAGCCATGGAAGGCAGGAGGTTGTCCTAGAGAGAGAAAAAAAGCACAGACTACAAAAGCTAAAGCAGAAATGCTTCACGTGAAAAGAAAAAAAGCATAAAAAATACAAACAAAAAAGTTTAAACTTTTTACTTTTCTGAGTCGGCGTCGACAATATTCTGGTTAGCTACACTATGCATGAATGAGGTTGGAGATGCTTGCAAGAAAGACATATGCTTGACAACTGGATAAGGCTGCTCCTTTACTCAACCACAGTGGAACTTGCCCCGGCACATTCTTTGACCTTCAAAAAATAAATTAGCTTTATTCAGGGTTCAACAAAAAGTCGATTGTTCAAAGTTTAAAAGTTTAGTGATGTTTTAAGCTAAGTTTTTAGCTAAAAAAATTCGATTACATATTATGGCTCTCACATTATTACAGAGTTTAAAAAGAAATTTGTTTGATTTCAACCAGTTATATTCACCCCATTTTCCAAACGCGATTTGTTAATCTAGTTTAAAAAAATTGTAGGGTTTTTAATTTATCAATTGTTTCCGAAAAAGTTAAAATTTTTGCCAGTGGGATCTGCGACTTTCGATATAACACCGCCGATTTTTTAAAAGTGGCGGTGTTATATCGAGAGCCGCGACTTTTACTAGCAAAAGTTTCAATTCTCCGGCATTAGAAATCGAGGTAAAAAAGAGTCGGACCGTAGGCGGAAACGAATTTGAGGGGGTGTCCATTTATTTAAAATGGACTGCATTGTGATGGACATAATTTATTAACCAGCTCTGTAAATAGTCAACTCTTTATTATCCGACATGTTTGGCTCACAACTTGCTTGGACACTCTTTCCTATTTTTTAAAATTATCTTGTAAATGAGATGAATGAGTCTAGTCTTGAAAGTCGATTTTAGTGGTCTTTCAAGTTTCGTTAAATTAACATTGATGACCAGCTTAATCCATATACAGTCAAACCTGGGTTATCCGACACCCAAAGGGACCGCCCTTATGGTGTCGGATAAACGAGGTGTCGGTTAACTGAGGTGTTGGATAACTGGGGTGTAGGTTTACCAGGCCAACCAAATCGGGCTCATGGTGTCGGATAAAAGAGGGTGTCGGTTAACTGGGGTGTCGGATAACCCAGGTTTGACTGTAGACAATTCAGACTTAACTCACTAATAATATTTAACAAAAAAAATTGAAAAATTAAGAAAAAATGGTTGCGCGCAGCGGGCATTAAAACCTGTTTTTTGTAATTTTTAACCACACTCTGTTACTTTTGACCCCAAATTTTTTTCGCTTATCGTGTAGAGGAAGTCGCTCTGAGCAATTTTGAGACAAACAGTCATATAAAAATTGGACTTACACGGAAGATTACGCGTTTTGAAAAAGGAGCCGGTGGCGACTTCCGAAAAATGGGAAAGTTTCTATTGTTGAGTGCTTGACATCATTTTTTCAAAATTTTTTTAGATTTTGGATTTTGAGTCTGTCCGAATTCATTTTTCACATTCTTCTCAAAACTACCTTAATAAACATAATTTTCGGCATGCTTGAATGCTGTGATAATTAATTAAAATTGAAAATAAAAATAACCTTGAGTTTAGCCACTGCGTAGAGAAGAACAACCGAAGATACGATGTGCGCCTGAACCGGGTGTCCTTTGCTGCTTGAAGATGAGCCCACGTTCATGCCAATCCATATGACTTTTTCGTTGAGCTCTAGCGGTCGACAGAATACTGGTGCACCACTGTTTCCACAGTTGGATCCTGAAGAACCGAGGATGTGCCAGTGCTTGTTCATTTCGGAAGTCTAAATTTTTAAATCGTAATCAAAAAATACTCTTGACAAACCATGAATAAATTTGTTATTACATTTAAATTATTATTATGTATTAATCTCACGCTCATAAAGAAAGTCGGGCTCTATACGTGTTCGTTGGACCCCCTAAAACCATGCCTTGGTCCCCATGTTATTAGGCTTTAGACAAGGGTTGGTCAGTCCCTCGAACACATACAGAGCCAAAAGTTGTGTAGCCTTAAAAGTCAGCTATCTCGTTTAGCAATGGGGCGCAACTGCACGATAATTCCCCTTGATTCAAATTGGGATTAAAGTGCGTGCCTTTGATCTATCTTTTTTATATCAGCCATTTAGATGAGCTAACATTTCAACCTTTACCTAAGCGTTATCTTCAAAAACATGTTAAACCCCCAATTTTTTATCAAGCGGGAATTACTAGAACAATATTTTTTTGTTTTTCGCTCACCATGATTTGGCCAGTAGTCAAACGAAGGCCATTGCCGTGTGAAGGTGCCGAGAAGGCGAAGATGATATAGCAGTCCCCAGTTCCAGGAATCTTGCTGCCATACTCATTTTCGTTCACTTGAAATCGATTTGCTGCACCAACAGATTGTAGGATCATGAAGTCTTTATCTCCATCTACCTTAATTTTTTCTCTAATTAAAGGACCACGCGCGTCCACGATTGACAAACCTCTTTCAATGATTAGAAAATTTTTCGAATTGACGGAGGACAATTTGGAACGCACGGGCATGCTCCTTTAACTATTATGATTTTTTAAATCTTCTCGATCAATTCTCGAGAAGTGATACTCTATGGTTAAGCTCCATACTCTTTGGAGTAGTTCAAAAAAAGGCGCATAGTGTTAGCAAGAAGAGTACTGTTTCTCAAAAATTTAAAATTTCTGCCCTTTCTATTGTCTTTAACGGCGATGTGCTTTTAAGTCCTCACCTTAACGATTTCTGTGATGTGCTTAGTGTTAGCCACAAAGTTGATGACAGTCACCTTGCTACCCACTTCGTATTCCCCATGTGAACCATGTGCGTAGGTTGCCGCATAGCGACTGTCAATTATAGTCACTGATCTTCTCTCACCATCCGCTCCCTCAATATAGTAAATGCATTTTTTAATAGTCAATGGCGGCTCTCCTCCTCTGGTGCTCAAAGTTAAGTCCCGGAGTTTGTGGTGATGACTGTCTAGACGCACTTGTGCTGCTACAAAATAACTTGTGTTGACTTTTTTGACTTCAATCTAGTTTTGACAAAAGAATGATGAATATGTATTTTTGAGAAATACGCATCAAAGGAGAATTTTATTGATTTTCACTTGTTGACTCGTTGACTCATTGTTGCCGGAATTTTCATTAAATTTTCGTCAAATCCTGAACAGCAAAAACCTCGCATGAAAATTGCTTGTTTTTAAAGTTTTTTGGAACTTATGCTATTTGGCACCCTCTCCCTGATTTTTGAAAGGTCACTTAGAACAGGCAAGGCTTTTTTTGATGCAAAAAGACTTTTTTTGGTTTGGCTTGTTCCAAAAAATTTTTTTTGCACAAGCTAATTTTTTAACCTAATAAAAGTATTTCGCACCGATAAAATTTTTGACAACTTAAAACATACCCTAAACTACTTTTGTCTGCTTAATACACAAGAAACATTTCTAAACAGATTCTGATAGGAAAACTAAAATTTTTTCTCAAAATTTCTGGGTAATTTTTCTGTGATATACCACATTTAGGCTTAGGCAAGCGCAAGCCAGCGTATGTTAAGATGAACTGAAACATAATCCTCGGAGTATAAAAAGCTAAGATAAACATGATTGTGTTCGTCCTAACATATGCTGGCCTACCCTTGCCTAAGCCGAAATCTAAAAAAAACACAATAGGATGACTATGTCAAATAAGATGGGAAGCTAAATGGCACTAGTACCTATATATTCAAATGCATATCAGAGTTTTTATATGCAGTAAGCGCTAGAAAAGAAAAACATGTTTTAAAATCTTTCACTTTTTTGTTTTATTTGTCCAAAATTTAGTCGAAAATGTTCTGAAATTTAAAATCTAAAATTTACCTTTGAAGACTTGAAGTCAAATTTTTGCAAAAAAATAGTTTTCTGATTAGAAACTGTTTAGAAATGTTTCTTGTGTATTGATCATCAAAAATTTAGTTTCTGATGTGTTTTTATGTCCTTTTTAAAAAATTAGGAAAGGACCCAAAATTTTAAGTGCCAGTTGTTTTTGGATGAAAAAATATTAAGTTTCTGAAAATTGATTGACTGAGTCGGAATTGGTGACCAGACTGTCAAAACACAATTGGCAAAGGCTTTCAAACAAACTTGAAGGGGGAGAAAGAACAAAAAAATTGCAAAATAATGTTAAAATTACCTTGCTCGGCTCCCAGTTCAGTCATGTGGTAGGTCTTGTTGCCCCAGCCATTTGCAGGCTCTACTCCCTGGCTAGTCACCTCATCAATCTCAAGAAGAATGTTTTTCTCGTTAGTAGTGAGATCATCAAATGTAATGGTCAATCCGGGGTAGCTGCGCTCAAGAGTACGGAGCTCCAGCTTGTTGTCTTGAAGTCGAAGGATTATTGGGCTTCCATTAGGCTTTAACAGAGTGATGTGGGGGATTTGAGCCATAATAGAAAGAATAATGCTGACAGATTGCAGAGAATATACTGGACACTAAAAATCATTGCTGATCAAAAAGTTTTTCCATAAAAAAATTATTAAAGATTTTAATTTTTTCATTGGTTTTTGTTTAAAATTTAGAGCTAAAATTGCGCAAATTTAAAGTTATATTTAACTACCTTTCACAAAAGTACATCAAAATCAAACATAGAAATGACCGCAATTATAAGAAATCTGGAAATATTTATTAAACGGGAATAAAAAGACAAATTTTATTATTGACCGTAAAAACCGTTATAGAGTCAAACCTCTTTAAGCGAACACCCTGAGTCAGTAAGCACGAAAGAAAACCCTTTGATAGACCCCTTCAATTTTTGAACAAATTCAGCTAATCTACATATAGTATTTTTGTAGGAATGTAACGCTAAATGTTGGTCACGTTTTTTAACCCACTCCCCATTTACAAATCTCTTTATTCTTAACGTTTTTATGTGTAAGCTGGGCCGTAGAGTTCAGAAAACTTATCAGAATTGACGTGTAATGCTTAAAATTTTGAGTTTTGCCAAAAAAGTAAAGAAAAACAGAGAAATAAGTTTGACCCTTGCTGCAGATAGGGGACCGAACACTATTCGTAGTTTTATCCTAGTTAGTGGTATGTGTCGGGGACTCTGCATGGCTCGATTTGTACACACAAAAATCGCTTAACCAACTTTATTAAAACAAAACCAAAAAGCACGTAGCTAAATTACAGCACACAGCAGTCAAATCCCAAAAGGCCCCGATCAAGCTCCCACCCATGCTTATAAAGATGATCAAAGAGGAGGAGCAAACAGTCTGATATCTGATCAGCAAAAAGAACAAAAACACATACAGAGCTAACCACACAATACACATAACAAGGCTAAAACATCTTGGTGACAGAATTACAGCAGAAAAGTGGCAATAAACAGATAGCAATAAACAGACTGGAATGTACACGGGCATACAGGGCGAGAGTTGGTGTGTATGCCGGGTGGTTAGCAAAGCACAAAACCTCCATCCCAAAAAATAGACCGTCCGCGGTCTTAAACGTGAGTGGGTGAAAAGTGATTCTTGTAAATGAATTCATTGTATTTGATTGAAATTCCCACGACTTTCATCACCTCCTGTTTGATCATGTAGCAGCAGATCAGGAAAGTGAAAAGGCTGGTAATGCCCGTTTGACAGAGAAGCGAGTGAAAAGAAATCATTCACTACCCATCTACGTCTAAGATCGACCGCGGTCTTTGTTTCATGAAAGAATGTTTTTTTTTGTGCTTTGCCTGTGCTCCATGCAAAAAATAGGAATTCCGGGGTTGTTTGTGAAGAATGAAAACACAACAAAAGAAAATAAGTAATACGGCCTCAGCCAAAAATTTAGACACACAATACCATATGACACAACTATAATTTGCAGGACATACTAAAATCGGCGAATTCTTTCCTGGATTTCTTGATTAGCTGGGCCTTCTTGAACAGGATTCTGCCATAGCCTTGCTTGAGTACCGGATGAAGATGGCTGCTGCTGGTCAAAGGATCTTGAAGCATGATTGGGCGCAGACTGACGCCTTGGCGTCCAAAACGTTCTGTGATGTTGAGGAACTCTTTGCTGAGGTCTCAGATGACGCTCAACTACTGGATACTGTGTTCTGTATGACTGTTGTACAAGCTGATGCCGAACCTGACCCTGTTCCCAGTGTGAATTGGATCGCCTCGGTGGCACATGAAAATTCACTGGATTAGTCTTTCTCAATATAGGTGGCAATGGTATTTTCCTCAGAAGAGCGTCCGACTGAGTGCTGTGGACAGTATTTGCTCAAGCTGTTGCTTAGAGAATTCTCCAAGTCGGACACTGCTTCATGACAACTATGAGTCTATCCTTTGCACTCGTCAAACCAACTGTCGCCCTTTTCTCACACAAAGCATAGGACAGTTCATCAACTTCGTCCATCGAAGGTGCGCGTGATCTGCCAGTGACTAAAATGATTATTTCATGCTCCGACCCTTGAAACTTATCCACGGTCGTGACTGAATCCACCATACAATCTGGTAGTAGACCTTCAACATCCGATGCCTGAAATGTGTAGTAACATAACATTTGTATTGATTCAGGTGGCATTAACTCGAGTAACTTGTGCGTAATCTTAATCACGCACTCGGTCTGAGTCTCGCACATCTAAAAGTAGCGTGCGTTGCATTTCTCATGCTTCAACAAGGAGGATCGGTTCGTCTGTTACAGGAATCCACGAGCAAGCCGACGTTAGTTGATCTGTTTGGTCTGGACGCAATGCAGATACGACCTTGCCTTCATAGCACGCCAGGCTAATTATTCTAGTTATAGCATGGTGGCTTCGGTAAGCCTGCGTCAATTCTACCCTGTTCATTGGTTTCCCCTCTAAAAACTCCAAAACAGACTGGTTGCCGTGCCCGCGAACGGATCGTGGTACTTTGTTGGTGTTCATTTGTGTCTGCTCGACGTCTTCGGTCACCAAAAGTTTTCTTATCTCAGGGCTAAACGTTAACAGGTGCGCCATGCCAGCGACTGACGCCTTTCCTGCTTCGTCAACTACAACATGTGTAGTCTCTAGAAAAAGTTGTTGAATCATTTCGGCCATGTCAAGGGTCGTAAAAACAATTTAACGAACTCTGTATTTGGCCATCTGGGAGCAGCTTCCACTCACCCATGTCTCTTTTGTGAAGTTTCAAAAGCGTTGCTCCGAGAAGATGCCGATTATCCTCTGAGAACTCTTTGGTCAATTGAAAACGGATCATTATGCCACTTCTTCAGCGGCGGTGACAGTCTGCCAGCCAAAGATAAAGCAGCTCTTCGGCAAAAAAGTATGTTCCGTTGCAAAAGAGCCGTTGATACAAGTGCCTCCATTCAATATTGTTCCTCCATCGCTGCTTCTTATTTTTTCTTGATTTTGAGTGTGTTGTTTGATAAATTTGTCATGTAGCTGTTTGAGGAATAAATTTGTAGATTTATTTATCGAGAGTTGAATGTAGAGCAAGAATTGAATCTATAGCAAAAGTTGACTGTATACCGAACCATTTGATAATTTTATTGTAATGAAAAATATGATTTTTATTTTTACTTCTGTCTAATCCAGTGCTTCTAGCACTAGGTCCATTGCCACCTGCTGTAGGCATAGAAAAATTGTTAAACATCTGAGGCTGAGCTACTGAAATGCCGCTATCAGCATTTTTTTTTATGCTGAGAGTACACTTTCGGTCAGGAACGGAGAAAAGGCACACAATATTCAAAGTCGCACTATAGCGAAAGCGCATTATAGCGAGGGTATAGTTGCTTTATATTTAAAGTAAACCAACCGAATAGTCGAACAAGACGCACTATACCGAGTCACACTATATTGATAGTTGACTGCAGTACCTTTACTATTGTTTGATGAATAAAAGATTCTTTTGGTTAAAGTTTTGGGTCATTATTAAGTCATCAAGGCAAGAAATCTCGATTTAGTGTATGCTGTTGACTGATTTCTTCGTAAACCTACGATTTAGTATGTATTTTCCCAGTCCCCATGGGTTCACACTAAATCGAGAGGCGACTGTATATATATTTTTTCACTTGCCAGTGCCTTTGCAAAATTGGAAAATTTACTTAAAAGCAAAACAAGCACTGCATAAAATGGCCAAAAATTTTGTGTTCTAAGCTTATACTTTTGTTTCTATTCAATCGTAACTGTAAGTTTGAAAATTTAGATAGAAACTATTATTAGAGGTGATGAAACCGAAAGAACGAATGAAAGAATGAAATGAAAAGATTTCGGGAAGGGATTTTCGGCCGAAAATATTTCGGGATCGGGATCTGGATTTTTCAAAATAAAATTCGGGATCCCGTCGGGATCCCGAACAAATTTCGGGACTTGGCTAATATCAAATCTAAGTGGAAAATTACCACTAGTCGCATCATTTCTGCACTCAGTAGCCTTTAACAACCTTTCCTTTACCCAACGCACACACGCAGCCATTTAAAAAATCATTTATTCACTCTTTTTTACAACAATAATAATAGAATGCCGATTCTAATTCAATTTCCAGAAGAACAGGAAAGTCTTCGAAACCAATGCACTTCTGTTTGTTGTAGGCATGCATTTCCATCAGCGCCGCGTCGACTGAAAGGGACTCTTCGCAGGCACCATCATCAAACAACTGGCTATGGCAACCGAAGAAGGACTGATGGCGCTTTGGTAACAACGAGTTAGGGTCTAGATTAAAACAGTTGGCAAAATTCAATTGTAAGATAAATTAAAAGCTGTATCCACAACTGAAACCTCCACCTGCTCACATTCCTCCTTGATCCAAGTTTCGATTTTGGTTCGTAATTCAACTCTGTTATACAGCTTTGCAAAAAGATCGATGCTCCAAATAACACTCATCTGAAAATGCAAAAAGATAAAGAGTGCATCAACGTACAAAAGCGGAAACAATGCAGCAGAATTCATCAAAAAAATAATGAATAAATGATGAAAATGCTAGAAAAAATCGTGTCAGGATTTGACGATTTTCGGGATCGGGATTTCGGGAAATGGTCGGGCGGGATTTCAGGACGGGATTTTAGACCAAAATCGGATCGGGCGGGATCGGGATCCCGACGGGATCCCGTCCCGTCATCACCTCTAACTATTATTACCTTATTTCAATTCCACCAAACGTGCTTGTGTGTTTTATTTTTGAAAAATTACCCATTTATTAATCCAATCATAATAAATACAACAGAAGAAAATAAAGTTCCATAGATATCTATCAGCTAGTGAACAACAAAAAGAAAAAACAACCATTTAATAATAAGTTAAACTACTATTAATATCCAACCGACGACTTATCAAAAATTATGTGCTTTTTGATATCGGTTTTTACTTCTGTCTAATCCAGTGCTTCTAGCACTAGGTCCATTGCCACCTGCTGTAGGCATAGAAAAATTGTTAAACATCTGAGGCTGAGCTACTGAAATACCGCTATCAGCATTGCCTGGTCCGCCTTCAGGCACTTGTTGCATAGATTTCACCCCAAATGTAGGTGGTGGAGGCGCTATAACCTCTTCTTCAACTCCATCTCCAACGTATTTGCCTAGTTGAGCATCGAAACGAATCTAAAATTGCATTTGTTTGGAAAGAAAGTGGTTTAATTTAGCATTTTTCAGCTACCGCTATACCCCCCACAATGAAATTTTTGAACTTTTTCAAAACACCATTTTAACCATTTTTAAGCATTTCCCACACTCTGAACACGATAAAAAAGGTGTTTTCACCTACTTTTTCTGTAAAAAGTCAATTTTTTTTTAATCTTGAATTTTGGTATTTTTAGTTGATTTCTGTATATTATAACTTAGTAAATCAGATGTTGAAGGTACCTTGACCCCAAAAAGATGGAATTTGAACAAAGTTTTGTTAACTGGGGCTTACCGCATAAAGAAACTCTGGTATGCATACATTTTTTATGCGTCCAGAGTCACTTTGGAGTGATTTGTGTCTAAGGTATGTGGGTGTGCGCATCTCAACCCCAAGCAACCAAGCCCCCTGCGCCCCCTTCGAGGGGACTCACTTACCTTAGCCATAATTCCGAGCAAGACTCTTGATCAAAAATGCATTTAGAGGCTCTTTTTGCCCAGCTCCAGTGACCAAAACATGGTAAAACAGCCAAATGGTCGAAATTTCAAAATGCCCAAAACTCAATTTTTATTGACCAGAACACAAAAATAATGTCTTTTGAACTTCTGAGGTGATTTTAGGTTGATATAGGGTGTTTGGAAACACTTTTAAAAAATTTCATTTGGGGGGGTATACTACGGTAGAGTCCATTTTCAATGGGCATAACGGAATTTTGCAGCAAATTCGTGTTTATCCTTTTTTCTAGTAAATTTTCGCAACTTTTTCAAAAGTAATAATACCATTAGGTAGCTCTGTAATTCTAGTTTCTAACGAGGTATTACTCATTGTGCCATCTCTGAAAAAGTGAAACAAAAAAGTAAGAGTATGAAGAAAATAAAAAAATAATTTGGTTCATAATTTCACTTTTTTGTTCTACTTTTTCAGAGATGGTGCAATAAGTGGTACCTCGTTAGAAAATAGAATCACAAGGCTACCTGATAGTGTTATCACATTGATAAAAAAGAGTAGAAAATTCAAGAAAGAAGGCAAAACAAAAATTTGCTCAAAACTACGATATATTGCTGCAAAATTACGAGATTTTGCTCCAAAATTGCTTTATGCCCTTTTTCAATACAGTCGACTATCTATATTAGAATCACCCTCAAGTTTGCGTCTTACCCTTTCTTCACCTCAGATTTTGCAGTGATTTGCCAGTTGTCTTTGGTCAGTCTAGTCCAATTAGTCGCAAGGATTTCAATTCGCTGGTCATTTATGTAAATGATAACAGTTTTGCCAAACAGACCCGCGGCTCTTGATATATAACGATCACCTTTTTTGTAAATTAGGTGAACGTTTTATCGAGGGGGTCTGTTTGGCAAAACTGTTGTCATTTACATAAATGACCTGAATCCTTACAATTTTTAGGACTAGACTAACCAAAGACAACTGACAGAACACTGAAAAAAGATTCGGACCCTAGGCGGGAACGAATTTGAGGGTGATTTTTATATCAAGAGTCGATTGTACCAGTACTCAGAAAATAGTTTGCTCGAATAATCACAATACCGTATTTACTCTAATTATACCCCAGTCTCTAATTATCCCCCACCCCCAACTTTGAGGGTATATATCTAGGAGCAGAGTCAATATTTTGCAAAGCTGTTTTTTGCGTTTTCTTAACTCCCACGAGCTCTACCGATTCCGCTTTTTGGATCTTGGTTGAGCACCCGAAAATTTCGAAATCGAATTCAAAAATTTTCGATTTTCGGGAGGTTGAAAAATTATCCCCCATGGGGTATAATTAGAGTAAATACGGTAGTTTTTTAGTTCTTGAAACTTACAGCCGGCTCTTTGTCATCAGGCAATTTCATCTCATTTCTAGACGGAATTATGTTGGTCACTTTGCTGAACAGCCCTCCAATAAATCCACCGCCTTTGGAGGCAGTGGTTTTTGAGCCATCAAGACTGCTAGGCTGTTGACTAGATGCTTTTTTGGCTTGCTGAGCATTGGTTTGACTGTGTAAGTGGTCATCATCCGCATCTAGGGGTGCGGTCTGGAGTTGCTAACGGGTATTTCAGGCTGTGGGATGTGATAATCACTCGTCACAAACTGCAAAAGTGTAAAATCAAAATTTTGTATGGTCTTCAAATTTCGTTTTAAGAAATCTCGAGATTTTTTCTTATTTTTACTCTAAAACCTTGACATTTTGCGAGTCATTTTTTTGTAAATAATCAAAGTTTTTAAACCTAAAAAATCAGAAAAATAGTCCACTGAGTAAAAAATAAAAGAAACTTAGGCTATGGTGAAGAATAGGGTTCCGAAAATCAGCTTGGTCCCCCTCTTGTTTTTACAAATAAAACAACAGGGGGGACCAAGCTGATTTTTGGAACCCTATTCTTCACTAGCGCCAGAAACTTATTCGGTTTGGGGGCGGTTTTTTACCCATATGACAATGGTGTTGAAATGTCTTCTAAGTAATTTTTATATGCTAAAAACGATAAAAAAAACTGTTTTGTGATACTTTTCTACATGAAAAGCTGATTTTTTGGGGAAAATTTCTTTGACCAAAATTTGACTTTTTGCCTAGGGGGGCCAAGGTAAACCACCTTATAATAGTGTATTCTATCGCGTTTTGGTCAGTGGAGCTGGGCAAAAGAGCTTCTTTATGCATTTTTGATCAAGAGTCTTGCTCGGAATCATGTCTAGGGTTGGCGGGTAACCGACATTTTCGGTTACCCGAACCGGAACCCGAAAACCGAAATTTTTGGTTCGGGTACGCGAAAACCGGAAAATTTCCGGTTTTCCGGATAAAAAACCGAAAACGGATACCGGAACCGCCAACCCTACGCATATCTTAGACACAAATTATTCGAAAGTGACTCTGGATGCATAAAACATGTATATGCATACTATAATTTCTTTATGCTGTAGGCCCCAGTTAACAAAATTGTTCAAATTCTATCTTTTTCGGTATTTTGGAGGTATCGACGTACCCCTTTCTGATGGTTTACCTTGATACCGACCACCCAACCCCCGAACCGAATAGGTGCCAAATCATACCGGTGAAAAGGCTTCTTCATAATCATTTCCAGCAGGATTGAAAGGAGAATTTGGCACTGAAAATTCTTGTTCTTGATTTCCATTTGCAGGCATGAAGGGTGTGAATTGGGGTATTTGTTGCTGATGATTATTGCTCTGATGCTGCTCTGTCAACTGTTGTTGTTGTGGCTGTTCGTAGGGTGACGAAGCAGCAGGAATGTTGGAGTAGAAGCTGTTGGTGTTGTTAGGACTGGTCATTGCAGCAGCGGGGTTGTCTTGTGTATTAGGAGCACTAATGAACATGGAGGGGTTAGGCTGCGACTGTTGCACCACAGCATCTGGGTGAAATGCGTAGCTTTGCTTAGGTGACATGCTTAATTGTTCTAAGTCATTCGCGTGCTCTTTGGCGGCTGGTCCAGGATCTGTGTTGATGTTCATGTGGGCTAGCTGAATCGGAGATTTAGATTAAATTGTAAAAATAGCAATTTTTAAGAGAAATATTTCGTACTATTTGCAACTAATAATCCTAAATGTTATGATTTTCAACTTATTTTTTATGACAATCAGTTTTTTCATGTTGCCAGCTGACAAGTTTTGCCAGCTAACAAGCTGGTCCGTTAGAAATTAAAGTAGATTCCTAAAGGCTAGCGATTTTATACTCTTTGGCTTTTATTTGCTATTTTTTGTGTGGTAAAAATTTCAATTTTAAACTACAGGTTTAAGCTCATACTAAAAGGCGATTGTCTACCATTTGCTTGAGGCACCCAATAAGTTCAAAAAATCTAACAAAACTTAAGAATACAAAAAGGGAACCAGGTACTATTTATTAGATTAGATTCCGACGGGTTTCTAAAACAGAAAACTTTATTTGATTATTCCCTAGAAACAAACCTGCAAATTAGCCTCTACTAGACTATCCTTCTTGCCCATCATAGCGGAAGGAGAACTCGGCACTGATGAAATCTCAGTATTTTGCCGACTCCTCATTGGTGGATTTTGATGGACTGAAGGTTGGTGGTTTGGGACTGGAACGTGGTTATACAATTGTTGCTGATGCTTTTCATGTGTTAAAGATGTCATGATTGGAACCGGAGAACTGCAAGCCGTGGGTTTGGCAATAAAGTAGTTGGACATGGAGCTGTTCAAGGCTCTAGTAGTTTCATTTCCAGCTAGTTTCTCGGGACTTGGAGGGATGGGTTGAGCCAAAGTTGTGGATGCGGGCTGGTACACATTCTGGCTGCACATGCCTTTGAGGGTGGGTATCCAGGACAGGTCGTCGGAATGCCGGTTGGATATGTGTTGAAATCTGAAAAATAAGATTTATTACAGTGGTCATTTATGAGTTTTGGATCTGTGACCAAATAGCGTCAATCCTCTAATTGCTCCTTCACTCTAATTCAAAATCATGTTCTTGGAACTTGATTTTGACCCACTTTTTTTGAAACCACTCTTAGGCAAGCTACCACTCATTTTGTAGCTCATCTCACTGGCTACAAATTGAGGGGTGTTTTAAAACTTTTAATAGAAAAGCAGCCCCTTTGTTCAGGTAAAAGGACACTTTGCACCGAGGACACTTCGCATCGGTGCAAACTGTCCACTTGAAAATTTTTTAATAGAGATACCTATTTTAATGTAATTTGTTTTATTACAAGCCAAGCTAGTAGCCGAAATTTCCCCAGAAATCCGAATCACTGAATAGAATTTTTCAAAATTGCTTGGTTGTTGATATGTAGGCTAAAGTTGGCAAAAAAAGAGTTTTTTCTTATTTTGGATCATATCTCGACAACCAAATATTTTTTTCAAAATTCTGTTTGATGATTCTGATTTCTGAGGAAATTTTGGCTTCTGGGGTGGCTTGAAATAAATAAAAATTACATAAAAGTAGGTATCTCAATTAAAATTTAGTCAAGTGGACACTTTACACCGGTGCGAAGTATGCTATGTCCCTTTGTTCAAAATCGTGTTCTTGGCATTGTGTTTTTGACCCACTTTTTTTAAAACTGCTCTCAAGCAAATTACCATTCATTTTGTAGCCAGTGAGATGAGCTACAGAATAACAGGTAATTCGCCCCAAAGCAGTTTTAAAAAAGTGATTGAAAAACGCAATGGCAAATAAAAGGATTCACTGTATTTAGTGATTTTGACATATTTGAGATCTAGCAAAAATAAAAAAAAGTTGTCAAATACCTTTCAGCCAAATCACAAAGTTCATCTACAAAAGCCTTGTCCACCTCACTAGCATAGTCCCAAATAGACCGAGCCACTTCAATACAATACTGGGACACATTGGAGTTGAAGCCACCATACTCCCCCAGTAGTTCAGCATATTCCAGACGGCACTTCTGGAACTCAAAGGAACGACTGAGTGCAGGAGGGGGCGCCTGTGGTAGGTTAGCAGTGGCCAGTTTTTGGGCATACTCAAAAATTTCCGTGGCTTGGAAGTCCAAAATTGACCACCTGAAGGAAATTTATTTTGGGTATAATTTTGAAAAAAAAATTTTGATAAAAAATATTACCCGAATCTGGTGTTTGTAGAATTAAGCTCATCGTCAGGAAGACTAGCACTTATAAGGCGAATATGCCGGCGATATTTAGTTTCTTCTGAGCCACTGAAATGAATAGGATTTTGCTAGGTTTTTGTTTTTATTCTAGGAGTACAAATAAGTACTACCTATCAATGGGCTCTCTAAAGCAATCACAACCAGTCAATAAGTTCACAACCAGGAAACAAAAGTCGGCAGCCGAGTTGAACTCTTTTCTAGCTAAGGCTAAGCCCAGCTGGTAGACTGTGTCTATAGCGGTGGGTGTTTGCAAGTTGGCTAGTACTATAGCTATGTGAGCACGCCATCCACTTGCATCGTCTGTGGTTATGTTGGTCTAAAACAAAACAAAAATTAATCCAGCCTAAGCCAAAAAATAAATTAGCCTCTAGAAATAGTGAAATTGATTTTTATGCAGGGTTCCCAATGAAAATTTAAAAAAAAAACAGTTGGCTAAAAAAGGACATTTTGACCATTTCTGAAGAAAAAGGGCCATTTTATCTAGTGCCTATTGTCACGTTTAAAGAGTTTAAAAAAGTTTTTGACTAAAAATTTCAAAAATCTCTATATAGTGTTTGGGACGTGTGGGTGGGTAACGCATTTGAGTGCATGTTTGGTCACAAAGGAAAACTTTTTTTTAGTGTAATAATTTTATTTGCATGTTTATACTCATTCGAAAGCTCTTTTAATGGCGGAGGACCTCTCGCAATTAGATTTGAAAATTGTTGCGAAAAAAATTGAGATTTTGCCCCTTGAAAGTGAAAAGTGGTGGTTTTCAGGGTTAATCTTATGAGTGCCCATTTGGTCACAAGGAAAACTTTTTTTAGTGTAATACTTTTATTTGCATGTTTATACTCATTCGAAAGCTCTTTTAATGGCGGAGCACCTTTCGCAATTAGATTTGAAGATTGTTGTGAAAAAAATTGAGATTTTGCCCCTTGAAAGTGAAAAGTGGATTTATATTTGAATTTCAAAATACGATATAGGCGCCGATAGGCGCCTGCTGTCCCTTGTTAAAAATATTTGGGGTCCCAAAAAAGACAATTCTTTTTAAAATGGACGATTTGGAACTAGAAATTAGTCAAAATCCACTTTCTGTTTCTCAGAAACAAACGTTAAACACACTTACCAACAAAGGCACAGGTATTTCAGCTGCTACACTGATCAGTGTCATCGTAGGATGTTGGTTTTCCAGCCTTCTTTTGCTTAACAACTTAGCCTCAATTTGGTCCAATTTTCGGCGATCATTCCGGAACATCCTGTGGGCCAGCAAGAGAGCGTCGAAGAAAAGACCGTCTTTCATTGCACTTTCGATGGCTTCCTGAGAAATTTTGTGTGAGTTTCTTGTAATTATTAACTTGGTGTTGAACATAGTTACCTCTACATGACCACCCAGTAAAAATCGGGTAAATCTGTCCATGGCCTGAGGGTCAACATGCCTTTCGTCTCTGTTCTCCATAAGCTCGTTTCCATTAGCTTCAAAAAGCTTATCTGATTTTCCGCGTACGAAGTTGGCGGCTGATAAATTTTGGGAGGAATAGGCATTTCCAGCTACTAGAAGACGGGCCAGATCAGGTCCAGTCACTTTCTGGATATAAAAGTTTAGGTTAGAAAAACTGTGTTTGTGGAAATAAGTCTTTTAAAGCACCACATCTCATTTTGTAAACAGGTTTCTGATCTACAAAATGAGTGGTCGTGCTTTTAAATTGTTTAAAATAACGTTTAGATGAATTTTTTCAGACAATTTTTTCATCTCATTGAGTATTTACAGTGTTTCTTGCCTAGTTTATTTGTTTTAACTTCGATTTTGCCAAGCTTTAATGCTTAATTAAAGGGAGTGGCCAACTTGTGAGACTGAAATTTCTTTAGCGTTAGTGTTTGATGGCACAAAGTGGTGCGCACTGCGCAGGTTTGACCCCACCTGGTGGCACGCTAGTTATGGTACTACTGGAGTTGCCGGTACCAAAAACAGCTTGGTACCCCCTGTTGTTTTCATGAACCAAGGTGGACAAAGGGGTACCAAGCTGTTTTCATGAAGAAAACAACAGGGAGGATCAAGCTGTTTTTGGCACCGGCAACTCCATTTGAACCCTAGTTATTTTGACTTGTTTGACCAGTCTTTAGGGGTGATTTGTGTCGCTGATTTTAAATCTGGCGTCAAAAATAGAATAACTTTATAAAACTAGTCATACAAGCCTAAAAAAAGTGGAGTGTCGAACCTGCGCGCCATTTGGGCCAAAAAATACTAACGCTTATCTTATAGTTGTACGACTCGATTTCGAGTTGTCTGACTCGAAATTGTTTTTATCAAAATAGATCAATTTTTGTGAACTGAATGAAGAAATTTTTATACCACTGTGTAACCATTGAAATAGGCTTTCAGCTGCTAGGTCACATACTCAAAATTTTATAAAAAATACACATAAAAACATCAAAAGAAGTCAAAATTTTTGAAAATTCGAGTTAACTGTGTAACAACCCTACTATTGACACTGTATGTTGACTTTGAAAAAATTAAAGAAAGAGCAAACCCCATGCTGATGCACGAGTATTTCTAGCAAGCGCCAAATCAGAAGGCAGTCATTAGCGTCCCCAGAATAGGGATTGCCTCTGTAGACATCTGAATGCAGGATACGGTCGATTTGGCGCTCTATGAACAGACCCAGAGTGTGAGGCTGAGTTTCGCCTAACAGTAACGGACCTAACATGCTTAAAAATTAGATACAAATTACAAAAGAAAATTGTAATTGCCTTTAAAGCTTTCCAGCGCATCTATATTCCGTTGATTGACTCGGTCCACAAAAAAGTTTTTGGCGTCTTCTATGCGAACTGTGTTCACAGAGGTCTCCGGATCCAAAATAATTACTCTGCCACCCACAGTAAAGTTGAAGACAGCATGGGGTATGCGGTATAGTAGTGGCTCTGAAACTATAAGAGTGTGTTTTAGTTGGTGCTTTTGATAAGATAACCTTTAGATGCTGAGTCTACACTGTTGACTTCACTCTCTTGGTCACAGAAACTGGGACGATCACTATTTCTGAAAATCACTGTTATTTAAGGATTTTTTGGCTATATTCCTCAATAAGGGGTTTTTCGCCTTGGTCCGCACTGTTGTTTTTTTGAAACTTTTTAGGCTAGGGTAAGCCTAAAAACCACAATAAAAAACAACAGGAGGACCAAGGAAATCACCCTCCCCCTATCCCATTGTGGAATGGGGACGATTTGTTTATTCATATATATATATACTAAATCATATTACCATTTTTTCGATAAATAAGAAAAAAAATATTAAAAACCAAGAAAAATCCAATTTTGAAAAATGAGTGCCCTTGGGCGCTTATTTTTCAAACCACTGAAAATCTGAACAATTTGGGGTCAATCTCAAAATTGTTGGGTGAAAATTCAAAATAAAAAAAAGCGGAATCTGTAGGGCTCATATGAAATAAGAAAATGCAAATATTGCAGAATATTAATTCTAGGCTGATATATATAGGTCCTCAAAGTCAAACGTGAGCGCTTAATTTAAGAATTTGTGGTATTAATGCTTAGCGTACCCGATGTGCTGTTCAATTTTTAATTGACTGTATATTTCGAATGCCTCTCGAGACAAAAATATTCAAATCTTTAACTATTGAATTTTGTATTTTTTTTATTTTGGGATTCACACAGGGGTTCGATCGCGAATTTCTAAAATAAAAGCATCTAGTGTCAAAAATAAAGGCAACTTAAAGGAATTTTCACCAAAATAAAGGCAACTTAAAGGCGTGTTGTCCCTATGCTTCAAACCCGACAAAAATCAACAAAAAAACAACTTTATTGACGAACAACATATTTTTCTCCCCCCTTTCCTGCTTTCAACAACTCTTTCTGACCAAGAAAGTGGTCATAACTTTCATAACATTCGTCAAAATGTGCCTTTATTTTCAAAAAAAAATTAAAGGCAAAATTTTCAAATTAAGGGCAATGCCTTTAATTAAAGGATATGATCGGACCCCTGGATTCACAACACAATGAACATCAATCAAATTTTGCTTTAAAATTTATGTTAAACCTTTTTAACATAAGCCTAGCAAAAATCAGACCTTAAATATAAGGCACTCCGACCAAATTAAATAATAATAATTAAATAATAATCTTGCTTGTAGCCGGTAATAACAAATCTTGTATCAAATAAAAATGTGCTTTTGAAAATAACGTTAAGCAAATGACCCCAAAATAGAAATTGAGCTTTTTTACAAATTTTAAGTAGGTCCGCCGAAAAATTGCTCACAAAAGCTGGACTATACAATTTGCTTTACAGGATTGATTCAAAAGAACACCATGTATTCCGATCTATTTATGGGTAGTCAATCAAAGAAAAGTTCTGAATGCTGAGTTTATGAACTGAATTGTAATGTCCTAGCTGCCAGCAACCCTTTATAAAGCGCAGTCAGACGACGTTTTCAGCCATTTGAGTCTAAACTATTTGAAAAAATTTGTTTAACAATAAGCAAGCTTCCATGTTTGCAAATATACCTTCTTTTTTGAGTCTATTTGCATTTATTGTGGTGGATATGACAATGGTGAGTATTTGAGATATTAACTTCGCAGTGATAGTAACTGGTAAAAGGACAGTTCGCACAGGTGCGAACTGTCCACCTGGCTACCGTATATTCTCTATTAAAGGCCCCTCTCTAATAAAGGCCCTCCTCTTAATGACCTATATCTCAACCCAGAAAAATAATTTTGCAAATTTGTTTTTTGCGTTTTCTTAGTTAGCACGAGTTTGCCTAATTTCACTTTTCAAATTTAGGTTTAGCACCCGAAAATCTCAAAATCGAACTAATTTTTTCCCAACTTTTTTAGGGTTGAAAAATAAAGGCCCGGGGCCTTTAATAGAGAATATAAGGCATTTTTTGATAAAAGTAGCTACCTTTTTAATGTTTTTAAGCCACTTTAGCAGCCGAATCCGAATCAATTAACAGAATTGAAAAAAAAGATGCTTGGTTGTCAAAATATAAGCTATAGTTGGAAAACAATGAGTACTTTAATAATTTTGATCATAGATCAACAACCGAGCATCTTTTTTGAATTTCGGTTGAGTGATTACAATTTATGAGGGAATTCCGGGTATATGTGTAGATTAGAATTAAAAATTACTTTAAAGTTTGTATTTCTACTCAAAAATAGCCAAGTGGACAGTTGGCACCGGTGCGCACTGTCCTATCCCATAATAACTATTAGGACAATAACTATTAGGACAATAACTATTAGGACAATAACTATTAGGACAATAACTATTAGGACAATAACTATTAGGACAATAACTATTAGGTCGTCCGGAAATTTTAAAGCTTTTTAAAAGAACTTTTTGTGGCATTGTGTTTTTCAACCTTTCATTTTGTAGCTAAGAACTTCAGCTATAAAGAAAGTGGTTAACTTTTTGAAAACGACGAAAAAAATTTATAGAAAAAACACAATTCCACAAATAGTGCTTTCAAAAAAATCACAAACTTTCCGGACAAACTAATCTATTCATTATGCTTTATGCTATATAAAGCGTAATTCTTGAACTGAAGGCGCAGGATTTCGTAGTAAATGGATGGTATATTATAGGGTCGTCAAAAATATGCGACTTAGTCCTTATCATAGAGGAGTTTCACAGAAAAGCGGGCACATTTTCACAAAACACGGGCACTTTTTCACATAAAGCGGGCACTTTTTCCCCAAACGCGGGCATTTTTCCGTTTTCACCTAATTTTATTTACAGGGCTGTCAACCAACAGCCACAGTGCCAGTTCAAACTCAGCCTATTCCTTACTATGCTCAGCCTAATCCGCAACCTTACTACACTCCAGCAGTCGGCCCTACTCTTGCTCCAATAATGCCCACTCCAGCACCAGCACCACCACCGTTATTTATTTTTTTAGACTTTAAAATACAAAAAAGTTAAAATTAAATTGAAAAACAATTAAAAAATTTCAGATATTATATTTAGCCTGAAAAGCAGGGATGGGAATAAATTTTTAAATTTTATCCAGTTCTTATTGCCATTTGGAAGCGAAAAGTTTTTTGACGTAAATCTTTAAGGCCTTGTTCACAATGGTGGACTGTGAATTCAACAATCCTCACTTAGGAATGAATAACTTTTTTCAAATTCTCCGAAAAGTATTTTTTTGGTGCCATCTTGTAGCTGAGATTTAGGGCTACTAAATAGGCTATCGATCGAGTTGGTATGAATTAAAAAATGTTGAAAAAAGTCAACAATCCTCACTGACAGTCCGCACTCCGGGCGAGGAGTGGCCCCGGAGTGACGATTGTGAGTGAGGATTGTTGACTTTTTTCAATATTTTTTTTATTCACACCAACTCGATCAATAGCCTATTTGGTAGCTGTTCTCAGCTACAAGATGGTATTAAAGAATATTGAAATAACTCTGACGGACAATGGGACCAAGGCAATTTTTAAGAAAAAAACAACAGGAGGGATCAAGGCAAAAATGTTGACCCCTAAAAGTGAATAGGGCCAGAAAGGATTAATCTAAGTGTTGGGTTTTTTTGAATGTGGTTTCAGAGACATATTTTATCGACAACTTGATGTTGCATTGTCAGACAAACCTGTTCAAAATTAAAAGTCGGATCAGCATCATCAATGTCAGAATTTATAAATTCCTTCAAAAATGTCCTAAAAATCGAAATGTAATAGATAACTAATCAACCTTTATTGATGGTTTTTTTTCTTTTCCATTTTTTAGGGCATTTTTTGAAAGAATTTTAGAATTCTGATATTGATGGTGCTGATCCAACTTTTAATACTGCACAAGTTTGTCTGGTATTGCCACACTGAGTTGTCGTCAAAATAGTCTCTAAAAACCTCGTTTAAAAACACAAAACTATCTCCTTAACAGTTTTCAGCCCCCTTTAAAAATAAAAAAGATTTGGGGTCCCAAAAAAGTACGAATGTTTTTAAAAAGTAAAATTCCTATCCCCAAATTTTTATATTTTAGTGTATCTTCTCGGTACTTTCCCAACCACATTTTTGATGAGCGCTACCGGCGATCCATCCAAATGAATAGCTTGAGCAAAAATTGGTACAAGTTTGGCAAAGTCAAGATTCAAGTAAAATTAGCTATGGACTATGAACTCTCTACTGAGCATTTGATGGCTCAAGTGACAGCACTCAAGACTGATATCATCAAAATGGCATGTTTTTCTCATGACTTTCTCCTAAATCGCTAGAATTTTAGACAACTGAGCACCTGGAGCACAGACATGCTATACTGGCCTGCAACCTTGTGTCCCACATTAACATTTTAGCTCAGCCACAAACCAAAAAAGAGCATTCCAAGATTAAAAACGACAAATTTTTAGCCGAGATTTTGCTCAACTTTGATACTTTAAGTGAAAAAGTGGAGAATGTGCAGAGCAAAATTTCATTCATCAAATTGTTGAGCGAAAAGGAGCACAAAGTCTGTGAAGAGCTTGAAAAATTGCTACAACATGTGAATGAGCACTCTGAAAGTGTTAGTAAAAACAATTTTTAAGACCAAAAAAATTAAACATTTTCAGATAACTTCTGCTAATGTTGAATGCACTGCAAATGCCAAAGCTTCCGAGTTAATACACTTTTGATATTTGTTTCGAAATTGTAGTCTACACATTTTAAAATAAATTTTTTTATGCGGGATGCAAGTGCTCCGAAACCCTGAATGCGTCTCTTGTGGTTTCAGTTTGAAGGGCCATGCCCACGAAAATAAGTGGTGCCCGGGAATTCAAATTTTTTTCCTAATCATTGAACTTCTGTACGGATTTTTCAACTTGGTTTCTAACAAAACAAGGCCTAGAATTTAATTTTAGGTGAAGTTTTGTTAGAAACCAAGTTGAAAAATCCGTACAGAAGTTCAATAATTAGGAAAATTTTTTGAATTCCGGGCACCACTTCTTATTAGCGTGGGCATGCCCCTTTAAAGAGGTTCGACTGTATAAAAATTCGATTTTACAGTTTGGGTGGTTTCATTGTCAGTGAATTTTTGAATTTTGTAATCACTATTCAAAAAACAAGCTAACGTTTCACAAGCTAACTGAAGCCTTTTGTCAGATTTGGGAAATTTAATGAAAAGGCATAGTTCATAAGATTTTTGCCCTATGTGACAATAAGGGAGTTTTTTGCCTTGGTCCCCCTGTTGTTTTTTATGACTTTCAGGGCTTAGGCAAGGGTAGGCCAGTGTGTGTTAGGACGGACTGAAACATATCTTAGACTTATGTTTAAGTCCGTCCTAACATACTGTATTTCCTCTAATTAGCGCCCCCTGATTCAAAATCGTGTTTTTGGCATTGTGTTTTTGACCCACGGCTCTATCCCACTATCTGTTGCAAATTTTGCCTTGGTCCCCCCTGTTGTTTTCAAAATATTTTTCTGTCTTCAATTTTTCGTTGTGCAATGAATATTTGTTTAATTCCGTTTTTCTTTTACGACTAACAGTTTTTTATTATTTACAAAATTATCCACAAAATTCTTAACAAGGCAAAATAATCAAAAAAAAAACAACAAGGCAAAATTTGCAACAGATAGTGGGATAGAACCATATCCACTTTTCGAACCAGAACCACTTTTCGATCACTTCTCTCAGGTAAGTTACCAATTATAGCTCTTATAGCTCATCTCACTAGCTACAAAATAGGTGGTAACTTGCCTGAGTGTCTTGTCTGAAGTGATCAAAAAGTGGGTCAAAACATGATGCCAAGAGCACGATTTTGAATCAGGGGGCGCTAATTAGAGGAAATACGGTACGTTGGCCTACGCTTGCATGAGCCTAAAACCTAAAAAATTACAAAAAAAGTTCTACAGGGCGGTCAAGGAAAAAAACCCCTTATTGTCACATAGGGCCGACTTTTTGATTTTAATTTTAGTTTTATTTTAATTTTAAAACTCTTTTAGCAGTTTCATAAAAAATCCAGCACAAAAATATTTTCAAAATTTCACTTTACCTGCTATCTGGAGTTTCCCGTTCATCACTAAACAGGTGCTTTTGCGTCAATTTGTAAGCTTCCTGATTTCTCTTGATCACTTTCTGCTTGTACTCTTCTTGGGTGTGTTTGCAGATCTTAAACAAACCGAATATTTTAATTTTTTTAAATTGTTTAGTAACCCACTTTCCACAAGGCTACATCTTCAGTGCAGCCTTCACATGTGTATTTGTAGAATTCTCGGTTGAAAACATTGCGAAAAGTTTTCACTGGGGTTATATACTTGCGGTAGAGGGTGTAGTAGTACAGGTAAGCTGTTCTTTCTATGGGATTAAGTGTGCGGTACTCAGCTGGGGAGGGTTGGAAGACAGTATTACTCTTGCCTTTTCCTAAATATAGTAAAGTGAATTGCTGTAAATAATAAAAAAAAATTAAGGGGGCGTTTTTAGCTTGTAATTGATGGGGTCTAGCATTTTTTTCCTGATTTTAAAAGGACAAGTATTAAATGTGCCTTCTTTTTGCTGAAAAGTGCTTTCTTTTATTTGAGTTTTAGAGAGAAAAGTTGAATAGTGCTAGATATCTAAACAATTTTTTCAAAGTGATAGTACCCAGAGTTTTCATTGATCCGGATTTCACTGATCTGATCTGATAGCGGCATCAATGATAGTTTGGATCATTGATAGTCGGATCAGATCAGTGGCCAAAAATTTGGGGCCGGATCAGATCAACCGATTTTTGACGAATTTTTTTAGCCATTATCATTGATCCAGGTATCATTGATACCTTGGATCAGATCAACCGGAAAATTTGCGAACCCTTTATCATTACTTATAAATGGATCAGTGATACTGGAGTTCGGATCAATGATAACTTTGCTATCATTGATAAACTCCAGTATCACTGATCCATTTTTAAGTCTTGCCAACGATGTACACCTTTATTATCATTGATCCAGGTATCATTGATACCTCGGATCAGATCAGATCAACCGGAAAATTTGCGAACCCTTTATCATTACTTATAAATGGATCAGTGATACTGGAGTTCGGATCAATGATAACTTTGCTATCATTGATAAACTCCAGTATCACTGATCCATTTTTAAGTCTTGCCAACGATGTACACCTTTATTATCATTGATCCAGGTATCATTGATACCTCGGATCAGATCAATGGCAAAAAACCGGATCAATGAAAACTCTGATAGTACCCTAAAGTAGCCCTGCGATTCTAGTTTCTAACGACGTATCATTGGTTGCAATATCTTTGCAAAATCTAGCACAAAAAAGTTGAAGTATGAAGCGAGTCGGAAAAATAATTTGATTCATACTTTTACCTTTTTGTGTTATATTTTGCAAAGATGTTGCAACAAATGATACGCTATTAGAAACTAGAATTGCAGGGGTACCTGATGGTACTATCACTTTGAAAAAAATTGTTTGGATATTTACCTCTTTGACTAAAAGAAAAAGAATGCGCTTTTCAGCAGATATATGATATATCTATAAATTACCGAAAATTACCGGAGGTCGGTAATATTACCGGAAAAACAAATTACCGGTAATTTCACAACCCCATTTCTAAGAGACATCAGACACAAATTTACGTAGATTCATGGGTACTTTATTACAAAACCATTAAAATTTTCAAATAAAGCCATGGCTAACTAACCATACATCGATTTTGTATTGTGTTTTTACTATGTTAATACTGTCAACTTACAGACCCTTGATTGCTTAAAATATAGCTCTGAATCTCAGCTACATTTTAAGTGGTCATGGCCATAGTTGCACCAGCGTCGGCGCCCATCAGCGCCGGCGCCGACGAAAATTTTGAGACAAATCTTGAGACAAATTTTGAGACAAATTGGCGCCCAGCGCCAATTTTTGAAACTGCCGGCGCAGGCGTCGGCGTCCGACGCCGATTTTTTTTTGAACCCGGCGCCCTAGTCGGCGCCGCTTGTTTTTCAGCAATTTTTTTTTAAAATACCAAATTTTGTGTTTTTTTTTCAAGCTTTTTGTGAGTAATTATGTAGTAATAAATGTCATTGTACAGGGTGTTTCAATTTTTCTGACACTTTTAAAAGGTCATAATGTTTTTAAAGGCCGTTTTTTGAATTTCTGTTTCTGTTTCAGTTTTTGATGACAATTTTTTTTGGTATATAATGTGAAAAACACGATTTTCGCTTGGTCCCTCCTGTTGTTTTGGCCTTACCCATCCAAAGGCCACCTATAGACCAGAAGCCAAACAACAGGGGGGACCAAGCAAAATCGCGGTTTTGACCTTACATACCAAAAAAATTGTCATCAAAAGTTGAGTCGATCTGCGTTCTTAAAAATTTAAAAAACGGCGTTTTAAAAAAGTTATGACCGCTTAAAAGTGTCAGAAAAATTTGAAACACCCTGTATACATTGTGACTCGATTTGATTGCGTTTTGGCTACTTCGTTTCAATTTAAGTATTTATTCAGGCGCTCGGCGCCACTTTTTCTTGACCTTGGCGCTGGTGCTGGCGCCGATGCCGAATTTTCGAAACTAATCGCGCTGGCGCCGGCGCCCGACGCCGATTTTTCGGCCGTGCAACTATGGTCATGGCTCTGTAACTTGACGTGATATAAAGAGATATTTACCGGTGATAGCTGGACCACTCCAAAGTAGTAGACTTCTCTATCATCAAAGTCCATCAAAAGCTTTCTGCCATTACCATTACTTGGAGCTGCTCTAGCATAGCTACTACTGGACTTGCTAGCATTGTTGTACTGGCGTTGCTGCTCCCTGACCACAGGTTGAATGGGTCTAAAATTGTAGCTGGACATCTCATCTCTGCTGTCCTCTTCCTCGTCTTCTTCAGCAAATGGGTCACTGTTGACCTCTTCTTCTTCACTGCTTATTATTTGGTTGTTGTGCTGAGTTGGATTGGTGCTAGGCAATCTACGCTGCACTTCCAGCCAGTCATCTGCTCGGTGTTTGACGTATCTGTAAGTCTTCGAATGATTTTGGTGGATCTCACTGGCGATAATTAACAGTTTTGAGGTAGCGTTATCTTGAAAAAAAGACTCATGCCCGAAATTTGACCTAAGTGCAATTAGGAATACAAATAATATTTTTTTATTTCTTTTTAAAAGATCTCAAGACGAGATTGGCGAATAAAAATTCGCGGAAGGTCATTTGCGTTTAGGTTTTGGACTTAATTTTGCGTACAAGCATTTGTAGAAGGCTGAAATTTGCAGCAGGACATGTGAAGGGAGATTCAAGAAGTGATATTAGCGGAAGGACACCTGCAAAATCGACCTAAAACCCATTTATGATAGAGTTTTTTTTTTATTATTTACTAAATTTTGTTACAAGTAAAAAATGATATTCTTGTCGATTCCACAAATGTTGTATAGCAAATGTAGGCCCACAGAAGAAATATGCGCAAAAATGAGACCGCAAACCTGGATGAGGGTCAACTCCTTACAAGCCCAACTCCTTACCCCAGCTCCTTACAAAACCCAACTCCTTACATTTTATATATATTATACATCCTTACACTCCTTACGGTCTTGCTCCAAATACTATTTTTGAGTAATGATATCGGTCATGATATCATATCTTGAATGATATGGGCCTAAGCCTAACGGCTATACGCTGCTTAAAAAAGAAAGCCCGGGAGTTGACATGTCCGGGCCAAGGGCTCACCCAGCTTTTATGGGTCAAGTCAAATCTACAGAATTTTCGGATTAATCCGTGGTACGCACTCAACGCCTTCAACGCCACTCTCAATAAATAAAAAAGAAACTGGATTGGAACAAGTGTATCGAATAACAGATCCAAAAAAAATGTAAGAGTTGGGGTAAGGAGTTGGGTTTTTGTAAGGAGTTGTCTTTCCTCCGCAAATCTAACCATGCCCAATATATATTTTTAAATAAAATTAGACTAAAGACTGACAACCTCGCAGCACCGGGGGCTCCAGACGATGAAGCTGGCTCGAAGGAAGATCTCGGTCTTGCGTAACTGGGCACTTCGCTGTGGAAAGACGAATTATTAGCGTTCCTGTAAAAGCTCTGACGATAGTCCTTGTTTTTGCTATAAATGCAAAGTAGTCACAAATCACCAACAAAAATATCAAAAAAAGCAAACCCATTGCCATATGACATAACTTCGGCCACTTCCGACTTGGCCCTGTTTGGTTGGAGCGATTTGCGGTAGCGATACTGCCGCTCTTTTTCCACAAAACTCTCGCCAGGGTCCAGAATGCCACCTCGGCGGGACATTTGGGTACTGGATTACTGAAAATGGTTGGATTTTGGTTGACTGATCAGATAATAGCTAGTCAAAAACGAAAAGGTCTCATTTTATATAATAAATATGCAGAAATACACAATAAATCTCTGTGTCTCCCCATATTTCCACGTGTCGAAGAAAATGCACAGAGAGATGGGAAAAATTAAACGAGACACTTTGCCAAACAAATATTTTAACAGCCAATATATGAAGCGCAATATAATTTTTTGAGGAAAATAAAGATAAGAATGACTGCCTTTTTTCGTTAAGTGATGCAAATATTTTGTTATCATTTTTAAAAGATAAACATTTAATTTGGTGTTTTGCAGCACTTTTATATAACAATTTTATTAATTTACTTAATAAGCCTGGACTATACTATTATCCTTGTCCAAAATATGCCTTGGTCCCCCCTGTTGTTTTAGCAACTTTTTGTGAATAGAGCTTCTAATCCCACTCGAAGCAATAAACAGGGACGCGAAGCGGCCAGGTGTGGATAGAAGCTCCTATTACACTCGAAGCAATAAACAGGGACGCGAAGAGGCCAAGTGTGGATAGAAGCTCCTATTACACTCGAAGCAATAAACAGGGACGCGAAGAGGCCAGGTGTGGATAGAAGCTCCTATTACACTCGAAGCAAAAAACAGGGACGCGGTGTGGATAGAGGTTTTTTTAACACGCGAAGCTTAATTTCACACAACCCTGACTTGTTCGAAGCCCTCACAACTCAGAACTCAATTCTCAAGCTCTATGAAGGTATTCGAAGCCCGTTATAATCACATAGTAGCTCTCTCTCTCTTTCTTGGTATTTCGAAGCCCTGGTTTGAGAGAGATAAAAATATATGTAGTATGGCTCCGCCATCTCAAACATAAGATAAAGCGCATTCGTGGAACAAGCGACCAACTAAAATCTTCTTACGTTGCCGAAGCTGTCTTCCGTCAGAATTGCAAAGCCGAAAGCATGAGTGTTCTGGAAGCGTTTTTTGAATGCGTATCTATGATTTACCGGATAGATAATTATGAATTGTAATGACATGTTATTGTAATATCGCTGTGTTGCTATAATAAAATTGTGTGACAAAAATTTGACAAAAAATAAGTAAAATTTAAGAAAAGTTGCTAAAACAACAAGCGGGACCAAGGCGAAATTCAAGAAAAACAACAGGGGGACCAAGGCACATTTTGGACAAGGATAATACTATAGCACCGCCCTGTTTCAATTAAAGGGTATGTTAGATCGAGAGAAACGGAAAAGTGTTTCTAAAAAAATCCTTGATTTTTGCTTGCTTACACGGACAAGTAGCAAATTCTAATACCGTATTTCCTCTAACAGCTCTCCCGGGGAGTTATTTTTCGGAAAAAATTTTGCCCAAAAAATCGGGAAAATTTGAGGTCAATCTCAAGATTTTTGGGTGAAAATTCAAAATTGAAAAAAAGGGTATAGTGTAAAAGATACAACCAGAGACGTAACCAGGGGATGGAGGGGGGCTGATCTAACCGGGATTCAGACCTCACTCCTCTCCCGATTTTTTTTTTGAAAAACATTATTAAGGGTGTAAAATAAGTTCTGCATGGGCGACTTATCTTTTAAAGTAATACCATTTTGTAGCCGTGCATATCCTCTTTCAGATGGTATTAAAAACTCGCTTGTATAATTTTTTAAAAGTCAGCATTTGGGTCCAAACACTTGTGAGGTCATTTTGAGAAGTTGGCGAGCATTTTCATTACTTTAACTGGTCGAAAGTTTAGTATTGGGTTCAGCGCTGCAGCCATATTTTATCATTATGTTGTAGCGCAGTTCAAGAGCTACAAAAACTTCTTTACAGAATAATTTTAAAAAATTTTAGTGTTGAGATATGGCTTTTGAAAAAAAATCAATTTCTTTTAAAAATGATCAAAATGCATAAAAATTGTTAAAAAAACTTGTATTTTCTCATTTTTCAAGAAATTGATTTTTTTTAAAAGGCCATTTCTTAACACTCAGAATTTCAAAAAAAAAAAACAAAAATTCTGTGATCAAGTTTTTGTACAGTCAAACCTCGATATAACGTACCCCCTGGGGGCCGGGTAAAGGGGTACGTTATATCGAGGGTACGTTATATGGAGGGCAGAAACCAAATAGATGACAGGTGTACGTTATATCAAGGGTTTGTAAAATATTCAAGTGATTTTATTCATAAACTCAACAATAACAATTCCGCGAACAACAATCAATGGCTAGCGGAGAAAAAACCTTTTGACGTTTCGGCTTCGGAGTACTCATCGAAACTAAAAGGGAAACATTTAATGACTGCAGAAAACATTGCAGAAGCAGAAAAAAAGCAAAAACTGCATGAAATTGGTAAATATGCCACACTATTTTTCAATGGTACGTTATAGCGAGGGTAACTTAGAGATCAGTGTTATTAGAGATCAAGGGGTACGTTACATCAAGGGTACGTTATAGCGGGGGTGAACTTACTGTAATTTGAAGTAAATCCAACCAAATGGTCTCAAGGGGTACGTTATATCAAGGGTACGTTACATCAAGGGTACGTTATAGCGGGGTGAACTTACTGTAATTTGAAGTAAATCAACCAAATGGTCTCAAGGGTACGTTATATCAAGGGGTACGTTACATCAAGGGTACGTTATAGCGGGGGTGAACTTTTTGTAATTTGAAGTAAATCCAACCAAATGGTCTCAAGGGGTACGTTATATCAAAGGGTACTTTATATCGAGGTTTGAATGTAGCTCTTGAACTGCGCTACAAAAGAGCACTAAAATATTGCTAAAGCTTCAAACCATAAATAAAACTTTTGACCAGTTAAAGTGATGAAAATGCTCGCCAACTTTTCAAAATGACCTCACAAGAGTTTGGAACCAAATGATGAATTTTCTAAAATTATACAGGCAAGTTTTATATACTATCCGAAAAAGGAAATGCAAGGATACGAAATGGTATTTGAATTTTAGAGATATAAAAATAAATTCGATAAAAGATAGGCCGCCCAAAATATTTCATATTTTACACCCGAGATATTTTACACAGAAGAAAAACGGAACTTGTTTACTTGGGGGACCCCTTTTTTGGTCAACTGTGAATAGTGTTCAGACGTCTCCTAAGTAATTTTTATGCGCTAAAAACGATAAAAAAGTTCTTTCCAAACAATTTCCGTACTAAAAAGACATGTTTTGAAAAAAAATTTGGTTATCGAAGGTTGACCAACTGCCTTGGTCACCTAAGCTAAATAAACCAAAAAAGGTACCTTCATACACCCCTTGGGGGGCGCAGGGGGCTTGGTTGGTTAGAGATGCGCGCACTCACTTACCTTTGACATGATTCCGAGCAAGACTCTTGATCATACATGCATCTTTAGTACGGAGTCTTTTAGTACGGAAATTGTTTGGAAAGAACTTTTTATCGTTTTAGCGATATAAAGACGTCTGAACATATATGAAAAAGGGATTACACAAAATAGTGCCCTGTTTTGTAAAATAAATTATATTTCTAATAAAAAATACTTTATTTATGCGGAGCAATTTTGAAACACCCACTTTAGTCAATTTCGGAACACCCACCCCAGAAATTTAGCTTGGTCCCCCAAGCTAATTTTTTTTGCAATTTTTTGCTTTTTTGAGTTTTATATACCTTTTTTCAAATTTTACAACTTTTTTATGAAAAACAGTGAAATCTCGAAAAAAAAGCAAAAAAGGTTTTGCAAAAAAAATCAGCTTGGGGACCAAGGCAAATTTTTGGGGTGGGTGCAGTTTTTTGCGAAAATAACTCTTAACACTTTGCATTTAACACTTAACGCATACTTTTTTGGTTTTTCTATCCATCCATATTTTCAATTATATCCATCCATATTGGATATCCATATTTTCAAAAATTAGTCCACATAATTTTTTGTACCTAATTCTAGACGAGAAAGATCCCAGTTTTTAGGAATGTTTGGCCTCTTCGCGCCAAAGACCCAACTGGCTCCTCATTGCAAAGGATAAGGATGGGTTATATACACCCTAATGAAAATATACACATCCCCCTCAGAAAATTTTAGAAATGTGGACGGATAACCCATAAGTACCCTTTTTTCATATGTTTTGTTTTCTTATCTCAGATGCTTTTACACTATTTTGTAGCTGAGATTTTTCTCTATCGATTGAGTGGTCAAACCCACATACCTTAGACACAAATCACTCGAAAGTGACTCTGGATGCATGAAAAAGCATGCATACCAGAGTTTATTTATGCGGTAGGCCCCAGTATTCAAAACCATGTTCCACATCTTATTTATTTTTTATTTCAAAAGGCACCTAAAAAAGTGGCCATTATATTATTCCATTCCCCTCCCAATACATGCCTTAATCCCTTTTAAAAATACTTTTCTGGTCTTTTTATGGCAAAATTATTACTTAAAAATGATTTTTGACCGCTCCTAAAAAAGTCGATTTTGGGGGGGAGGTATAACCGAGTAGGTTCGAAGATAGGGGGTTTCCCGAGGAGCTATTATTGGGGGGTGGTATAACCGAGTAGCGCCAAAATCTCAGCTAAAAAACTTTGTAAAAACATCTGAGATAAGAAAACCAAATATATGAAAAAAAGGTATGTGTTAAGTGTTAAATGCAAAGTATTAAGAGTTATTTTCGTAAACACTGCCGAAATTGACTAGTATGGGAATTTCGAAATTTAGCCATTTATGCCTGTTTAACATCCAAAGCAAATAACATGCTTAAACAAAATTAGAAACTTCAGTTTTTCCATTGACCGTAGTAAGTTTAAGTAAAGATCCAGTTTTCGGTCTTGTTTCTTTGCTGCCGAAGGCCCACTCATGCAAACTTTCTGCGATGAAACTGAGAGGTGTCCATCTAAAGAATGTGATTTTGGCTATTTGTGAGTTTATACAAAGGTTAGTATCACGTGGAAAAGTCGGCTTTAGGCATCCACTTGCGGTTCATAGTAGTATCCAAGGTTACTGGTAGTATAGCAACTACCGTGCAGTCCTCTGGAATACCTGATTCCGAAGGCTTAGCTTTAAGACTTTTGACCATTTGATGCACTGCGGCTTTGGCAAATCCGTAGCCGATCATTCCTGGAGTTCCTTCAACTGCCTTAAAAAGTTTAATTTTTGCATTTTTTTGATATCACATTTACTATACAGTCAAACCTGGGTTATCCGACACCCCAGTTAACCGACACCCTCTTTTATCCGACACCATGAGCCCGATTTGGTTGGCCTGGTAAACCTACACCCCAGTTATCCAACACCCCAGTTATCCGACACCTCGTTTATCCGACACCATGAGGGCGGTCCCTTTGGGTGTCGGATAACCCAGGTTTGACTGTATGGCCATTGTCGGGTCTGTCGTCGGTCACAAAAAATGTTTGGGGTGTTCCGCTAATCAGATTGTAATTCTGATTACACCAATCGACGCGGCATGGTCGATTTACTTTCATGAAAAACTCTCAAAAGTTGGGTGTGTCCGAGCCAAAAAAAAGTTATGGCCTGTTTAAAGTTTGGTCCAAAACCACAGGGGGGACCAAGGCAGTTTGGAGTGAATTTTTAGTTTCCTTTCAGGACCAAGCCATGGTTACAGGTTCAAATCCTGGTGGTAGCATGCAACTTTTTTAACGCGTCTACCCTACGCAGGTTCTCGGCGCCAGCGATGGTGCCGCATCGCGGCATCCCCAAATTCTAGTAATATACTACGCCTCCAAACAAACATTTTTAAAATTTTTCTGACTTTTTGGGGGTAAGGTGTGTTTTTGTCCCATATACTATAATCACTCAATAAAGCCGCAACCCTCTGATAATCCCCCCACTGTCCAAGAATTCCCCACCCTACGAACCCTATAAATCAGCCTAGAGCCAATATTTTGCTAATCTGTTTTTTGCGTTTTCTTAAAGGACCATGGCCACCTGTTTTAAATTGTTCCCCGCCAATTCAAAAATTTTCATTGAAATAATCATTGAACTTCTGTACGTATTTTTTAAATTAGTTTCTAACAAAACAAATCCTAGAATTTAATTTTAGGTAAAGTTTTGTGAGAAACCAAGTTAAAAAATCCGTACAGAAGTACTACGAAGTACTACTGGAGTTGCCGGTGCCAAAAACAGCTTGGTCCCCCCTGTTGTTTTTTTCATGAAAATAGCTTGGTCCCCCTTTGGTCCAACTTGGTTCATAAAAAAACAACAGGGGGGACCAAGCTGTTTTTGGTACCGGCAACTCCAGTAGTACCGAAGTTCAATGATTAGGAAATTTTTTGAATTGGCAGGGGACAACCGTTGTCGTAGACGGCAATGGCCCTTTGAAACCACGAATTTTCTCAATTTTGCTTTTTAAATTTTGGTTAAGTGCCCGAAAAATGGCAAAGTCGAGGTTCAAATTGACTTACAATATGATCCCTCGTTGTAGAATTTCTCGTACAATATACTAGTAAGTTTTACTACTAAATTCTACAGTTAAATGTCAACCGTTAACTGTAGAATTTTTCCTATGATATACAAGGGAGAGCAGGCGCCTATATTGCGCCTATATCGTATCCCTGAGCAGACTTGTCTTGAAACGACAAAAAATTTAAATTTCAAATTTGTGGCATTTCGTCAACAACAAACATAAGACCATACGTCATTTTTAGATCCGACACCAAACTTCAAAGTAGGAGATCCCTATTTAAAATGCATCATTTTCGACGTTCTTTTTTAACGAAAGCTGACATCGAGGCGGATCTAAAAAACCTGCAACAAAATATTTCGACCACTTTTTGACCCTGTTATATCCCTTCAAAGTCAAAAAAGTCCGAAAAAACCGAAATTTGGGGAAAAACTCGAAAATTTTTTGTCAATCCCCAATTCTGACACCGGATTCGTGTTCAGGCACACCAATTTACCTTAGAAAGTGTTCTCAGGAAAAGATTTGGACCGCTCCCAGTGGCTGTAAAAAGGTGTGACCCACGGACTCGCCCATCACCCATAGCTTACCACCCAAAAGTCAGAAATAAAAAAAAATATTTTGAGGCGTATTATATGCTTGAACGTGCAATAGGCTCTTAATTCACTAATGGGTCGCCTTTGTCCACGTTGTGAATATATTAGGGTTGTAAAAAGGTCAATTGACGTCAATTGGCCGTAGTCAAGAATTCGGTCGATTGCGTTTTTGAATTTGCCTTGGTACTCCAAGAACAGTTTTTCAAAAAAATTTAATTTTTTTTAGACAAAAAATCACAGTTAATTGCAGTCAGTATTACAGTTAATTTTTCACCTCAACCTTTTTTTAACGTTCTAAAATTCATTTTGTTATAATTAGGTTTAGTAGAGACCAACTTAGCTGACTGCTAACACCCTGTTCTTTTTTAGTGTGAAAGAGCGAGTTTTTAAGTATAAAATAGCTATTTTAATGTGTCTCAGAGTTTTACATGATAACTGTGCAATTGACCGACTTTTAGTCCATTAACCGTCAATTAAACGTCTATTGAGCGAATTGCAATTGACTGATCAATTTCACAAATCTAGAAGACATGTCACAACGTGGTCATCTTAACAACGTTGCCCCGCCCATTTAGAACATTTTGAAAAAAAACCAACCGCAGCAGCTCCTGTTAGCTGAAGCAAACCTCCTGGCTTCAGAAACTCGGATGCAGCTCGAGCAGATATAGCTGAACTCCAGACACTCTGTTTCCACACCAGATCAGCGTTTTTGATAAAGTCTTTGCTGGCAGCGTTACCACCCGCCCAACCTCCTGGAGAAAACAATTTTCACTAAATTTCTACGATGTCTTTACTTAAAATACCTGCCACACAGAGCACTGCGTCCAGCTTTTCTGATCCAAGAATTTGCTCTACTCTAAAAATTTAAATCTATATTGAGTATAATAGTAGAGTATGACTAACCCTTTCAAAACTCTAGTTTCCTGCTCAATCCAGCAGTCCAGTGGGTCCACTAATACGTTAGCATCAGCAGAGTCACTCTTGTCTAGGTCGACGTTGAGAACCCACTTAATTTAGAAGTTTAGTGGGTAAACTACCGTATTTCCTCTAAAAAGTGCGCATGCGCACTTATTTTTTGCCTTGGTCCCTCTTTGGTTTTTGTAAGATGAAATGTAGGTAAAATGAAGGTAAAATGTAAGATGAAAAACGTAGCAGAGTTCTCTTTGAGACAAAAAAAATTTGAAAAAACCAAAGGGGGGACCAAAGGAAAAAAGGGGACCTAAAGGTGAATAGGGCCAGATGCTCTTGATCGAGACTTTAAAACAGGCTGAAAGAAAACCTACAATATTTTTTGTTTTGAAGTGGTCGACAATAGCAGCTCCTAAAGCACCTTTGCCACCATACACTAATACTTTGCCGTTGCTAGCTGTTGCTGCCATAGTAAGTGAAATAATAGAAGTTTGAAGTGAATAGTGTGCCTGAACAAAATAACAGAAAATACAAATTGCGTGTTCGATTTTGATTTAAAAATACTCACTATTGCATACCGTTACTGCTTTTATTTATTTGACTCGCTAATGTGAACAGAGTAAGCAGAATTACCACGCTAACATTAACTGTCGCAAAGGTTCAATATGACCAGAAAAAATATGTCAGCAGGTGAAATTTGCTTTTGACTTTTAGTTACTAATAAAAAAGCAATTTTTTGCCAATAAAACTCTGTCTTTATTGACGTAAAAGCAATTTCAAGTGTTGACATTATAAGTACAATCTCGACCTAATATGACAATCAGTCCCATTTTTCGCGCTGGGCATCTTGTCGCTTTTTGTTTTATGCTTAACACGGCAAATGCCATGTGAACTAAATTATGCGTTTGATGCAGAATTTTCCGCTAAACACGATGGCTGAAAAATTTCAGAAACAGGAGGGATTCGAATGGGTAAAGCAGCTTCTGAATTTGTATTATTAAACTTGTTCAAATCTCTTCACCTTTTGAAAAAATCTTCAATTCTGACACTAGATTCGTGCTCAGCGTATTTGATTTACTTTAGAAACTGCTTTTAAAATGCAAAAATCACCGTCAAATTCCAAATTCCCTTCAAGACAATAAAAATCTGATTTTCAAAAAAACTCGAAATTCACTATTTGAATGTTTGTTGTCTTGAGCGGACTTTGAAATGTGGCAGTAACGGGTAAAACAGCTTCTGAATTTGTATTAAGAACAATTAAGGTGACTTTAAGCAGTTTTTAAAGTAAATTGAATCTCGAGTAACAGAGTAAGCAGAATTTTTAAAGTAAATTAAAGTAATTTGGGGGCCTGAAACGACTTGGCCAAAGTTCAAAATCTTGACACGTCGTGATAGAATCATGAAAGCCAGACCAAAAATTTTTTAATTTGAAAAAGTTTTTTTTTCGACGTATCGTATTTCCTCTAATAGAAGCCCCGGGGCTTATATTTTTCTCTCAGCCTCAAGGGGGGGGCTTCTATTAGAGAGGGGCTTCTATTGGAGAGGGGGCTTATATATGGACGGGGCTGATGACGGGCCGTTGACAAAATTTGCCGTCGTAAAATTTCACGTGAAACGTTTTTTCTGACGTTTTTATAAAGAAAGTCTCTAAACGCTCTATGTATGTAATGAATCACAAAAAAAATGTCAACAAAAAGGCGCGAATCCAAATGAAATCTTTTTTATTTTAAGGGGTTGCTTATATTAGAGAGGGGCTTATATTTTTCACTCAGCTTCTAGAGGGGGCTTCTATTAGAGAGGGGGCTTCTATTGGAGAGGGGGCTTCTATTAGAGGAAATACGGTAAAAGTATATATTTTTAACGCAAGAAAGCAAAATACGTGGACAAATTGAAAATGAAAAAAAAAGTCAAAAACAAAGACCCAAATAGACATTCTGCAAGAGTATTAAGTAAACAAAAATTACTTATTTTTTTATTTACACCAAGAACACATTTGCGAAGGCCAGACATTTGAGCACATAACGTGTAACAATAATACATCCGCACACACAAGTGTTTAAGTGCACACACCACTTATTTGTGACAAGAAGGGGTGGGATAGATGGACAACACAGCCACGCAAGCAAACCCTCTACACCACACCCCAATTATTCCCATAACAGTTTTGGGTGGTTGTTCGGAGCAAGAAGGAAAGATCCAGGCATATTGGTTGTACAGGGTGATTTATTATACACGCCCGAGTTTATTTTTGCCACAACTTTTCCACTTTTTGAATTTTCGGCGCGTTTTTTTAAAAGGTGGCGGAGCTCTGCGTCGATCGTTTGATGCCAAAGATGCCTAATAACACTTTGTACATGACGAGCAATAGATTCGAAAAAGCAAATGACAACATTTTCAGATAGAATCCATACAATTAATCGGCATATTTTTCGGTATCATTTTTTTCCAGTTCAATCAGTTCATCAGTAAATTCCGCACCAACACAGCAACAAAAATAACACACACTAAGCAATTTCGAAGAAATTGGTTAGTTCACTCTGTTTCCAGGCGAGGCACTCGTCCAATTTGTCATTGCAACTGATATTGGCAAGCAAGAAAATTGACGGAAATTTGAAAAATATTCAAAAAAATTGGCGGGAATTTGAAAAATGTTGCAAAACATGATGATGCCGGTTTATTGAGACTAATTTTATTAGACGGGACCGAGATTAGGGTGCGGGATTATCGGGAGTGCCAGTTTATTGAGAGTGGACTGTGATTGACTCGGCAGGCTCTGTGCTTTCGGTTATCCACGCATTTAGCTCTATCTTCAAGGCATCTGAAAAGTGACAATTTGTTAAAGCTCGAAAATCATCAAAAAACGAAATAACAATGCATGTTTGATATCAAACTCTAGCACTTAAAAAAAGGACGAGCCAAGAAGTCGGAAAATAATAAAGTTAATTAAAAAATCGGATCACCCTGTATATTATGAAACTTTCTTTGAGATGACGACGAAAAAAAGATGACGAGAAAGTCAAAATTAAAGTTTGAAAATAGAGGTCTGGTGTCTATGTCGTCTAAATTTGTCTAAAGCAATTTTTGATATGCAGGAAATGCATGATTTGAACAACACAGAAAATGTTTGGCACATAAATTTGTTTGGCCAGATGTATTTTTTGCAGCTTTTGCGTGAGCTCACTCACAGTGAGAATCAAAGTGAGACAACCAAGCGCCCTGCGCCCCCGAAGGGGGGCCTCTTTTTCGGGTCACTTTTGGAAATAACGCTCGGTTTTTCATCTCTTTTCACTAAATTTACTAAAAAACCGAGCGTTATTTCCAAAAGTGACCCGGACAAGAGGTCCTAAACTATGTTTTTGTTAAAATACGATAAGAGAAACGTTTGTAAACAGTTGCGTTTAAACGTCGTCAAATAAAAATTTGACGCTACTTCGATACATCCCCGAAGGGGGGCGCAGGGGGCTTGGTTGTCCAGGGGGCTTGGAAATAGAAAAGGTAGAATTGTGGGGTCCACATTCGACAGTAGTTCCGCTTGTTGGGTTAGAGATGCGCGCACTCACTTACCTGGGACATAATTCCGAGTAAGACTCTTGATCGAAAATGCACATAGAGAGTCTTTTTGTCCAAAATTTGGCCAACTCCAAATTCAATTTTTATAGAACTTTTTTCCGGCATTGTTATTTTCTTCCTTGTTTTTCTTCAAAAAATGTGAAAATCTATTAAATAAGAGGCATCTTTGAGACGCCGGAGAAGAGAAGTTCTCCGGGAAGATGGTTAATCCAACACGGCGGATTATTTTATAAGCCTTAGAATGGAATTTTCGGTTAACCAACCAAAATCCATAAGCGAAATCGGTAATAATCATTGTTATTGAGAAAAGACAAAAAACTGCAATGCAAAAATAATTGGGTTCTACCGGAGAATCCGGTCCCATTTTTGCCTTGGTCCCCCTGTTGTTTTTTGCGATAGGGTAGGTTTTAGATGGTGGTTCCCCGGGACCTACTTTTTGACCCGGGATCGGGACCGGGATCAACCTCGTCCCGGAAACCGGGACCGGGATCAGAAAAATGGCCGGGATTTCCCGGTTTCCGGGACCGGGACCAGGATCTAAATTTTTTTCAGAATAAATTCTTTATTAATTTTTAACACAAATATTACATATGATGATGCAAAAAAAGTTGTTTCTTGGCATGTTCGCCCGTTAATTTTGATCTTTTCGCCGAAAATAGATAAAAATATAATAGATAAATCCCGGAATCCCGGGATGGAAAACCCAAAACCGGGACCGGGATCAACTTTAATTTAAAACCGGGACCGGGACCGGGATCGGAAAAATGGCCGGGATTTCCCGGTTTCCGGGACCGGGACCGGGATCCCGGGGAATCTCTAGTTTTAGACAATCCAAAACAATAACAGGGAAGCAGGGCAAAAAGAAAAGGAGAGACCAAGGAAAAAAACAACAGGGGGACCAAGGCAAAAATGGGACCGGATTCTCCGGTAGCACCAATTATTGAATTGTCTTCTATGGTTGTTTGACGCTACTGTCCAAAATTTGGCCAACTCCAAATTCAATTTTGACGCTACTTCGATACACCATCCACCAATTTTAAGGTGAAGCTTATTTATAGGCTATTTTGCCATGTTTTGTTCTTTTTTTCACCCTCCCTTGAACCTAATAAGTTAGTTTATATGAAACTTTAGTACGAATTTTTTAAATTTTTTGGAATATTTTTTAGCACCGCAAATAAGTTCACAAAGTTTCGTTTCTGGGCCTGTTTTCTGCCTTTTGTTTTCTGCCTCGAAAATTTATGACTGTTACGAATTCAGTTTTCTGTAATGTTGATTGTATGTTCCAAAATAGCCCCGAGAGAAACGCTTGTTTTAGTCTGATCTAACAAGTGCTGGGAGATGGATGTCTGAGCGAGAAAGTGAGAACGAGGTTGGACCCGAGAAGAAAAAAGCGAGATTCTCAGGATTTCCTCACTCTGTTCTAAAGAAGGTCAGTACACCCTGAGTGTGAGCCAGAAATTAAAAAAAAAGGTTGGGGGACTAGGCTGAAAATTTGTCAAATTTTCGATTTTCTGTATTAGGACGAAATTTATTGGAAAATTTTGAGATCGATCTTGATTTTTTGGTAGTTAACCAAAATCTATAAAGTAAAGTCGGTAAACCTTGCGGTAATTAAGAAAAAGCAATGACATCTAACATGTGTAACCTGAAATATGAAGGAATGGTCATTATATACGAAATAAGCGAATACCGTATTTTCTCTATTAATTACCCCCTTTCTGATAGTTACCCCCAGTGTTTCCATATGAGCTCAAATGAGCACTTGATTTGATGTGATTTTGATGTGATGCATGTCATCAAAATCACATCAAGTGAAAAAATTTTGTGAACCATCACATCATAATCAAATCCAGTGAAATTTTTTTTTGAACCATCACATCATAATCAAATCCAATGAAAATTTTTTTTGAGCCATCACATCATAATCAAATCCAGTGAAAATTTTTTTTAAGCCATCACATCCAGTGTGGTAAACGTTCAAAAATAGACACCGCCACCTACACTCGCTGAGGTTGCCGGTGATGGAAGAATAATTAGAGCCATTTTCGAAAACTTAGGCATGGCCTTAAAATTATAAACTAGTAGGTAATAGCTAACTGTTTTATAAAAGTGTTACCTCTTTGTTTTGGAACCACAAATCAAATGAGTTTCCTTTAACCGAACCTTTAGACACAGTTGGAAAATAAGCGGATATTTCCTGCTCGAGCGAATCAACAGATACCTTTTCCGATAGAAAACTTCCAAATCCAAATAATGAGCCACTTTCTTCTTGAACATCTTCGGATGATTCTTTAAAGCCGAGTTTTTTATACTAAATAAATTTCTTGTGGCTTCCTCGGTCTCTCTGTAGTCGCTGACCACGTCGTCGCTTGGTGGGAAGGCAATCCAAATGTTGTTGCTGTGAATCCAGATGCAATAAACTATGCAGATTTCAAGAAAATGGTTCACGATATTTTGACTGAAATAATAAGGGAAGCGCAGTAAATTAAAAGAATTCATACATTAGATGAACGTTACTGCGGCAGAACTGCAAGGCAAATTCAAAGATCTTTCCAGGTTAGGCTACAGCTTATGTAATTTTTGAAAATCAGATAGACGATGTTTAGGAGGATCCAGAGCTGGAAGGGCTAATCATTACAGCAAGTGCAGGGTCAGAAACAACAAGCTCAAAAACGAGGATTTACTAAAACCATGACGGCTGAGGATCTGAAAATTTACTTTGTTATGAACCGAGAAATTCCAGGTAAATTGAGATCTCTAAAGTTTTTTTATCATATTTCCTCAAATCACGAACAAAATGTGTAAAGTAGAAGAAAACAAGCCATATGCTGCAGCCTTTTCTTACCGAAATATTACTGTGACAGACGAGAATGGGGTGGAGAGACCGTCGGTGCAATTTCTTTTGGTAATTACGTCAAAAAAGCTACAATGTCGTCAATCATCATGGCCAAGCCTTCAAGTAGATGGGACCTATAAACTGATGACACTGAATTATCCGTTACTGGTATTTTCTGGTTTTTCAAAAGCGTAGTATATATTTTTTATACAGTCAACCCTCGATACAACGATACCTCGATATAACGATACCTTCGATATAACGATACTCCTGTACAGATTTGGTCGGTTCTGATAAAGAATGGTAAAGACTAGACCCTCGATACAACGATACCTCGATATAACGATACCTTCGATATAACGATACTTTTTGCCGGTCCCGACTAATAAAAGCAATCTCGATATAACGATACCTTCGATTTAAGATCATTTTTAAGCAAAAAAATTAAAGAATTTTTAAATTTCAAACGCCTTTTTTTCTTACAGAGTACATTTTTCTTTTTCTGCACTGCTTTTGGTTTAGACTGCTTACTACTATTAGACTGCTTACTACTTCTATCAAGAGCGCAAAAAGAAAGTACAGCAGCCGAAAATTACCAATTTCTTCTTTTCTAACCGTTAATAAAAGTGCTTTTGTTGAACATTGTTGTGCTGATACAGCCAAGCCTCGATATAACGATACCTTGTCAGATTTTCGGTCTTAATAGCCTCGATATAACGATACCTCAATACAACGATACCCTTGATATAACGATACCCAGGGCCGGTCCCTTGGGGTATCGTTGTATCGAGGGTTGACTGTATATATTTTAACAGGTCGCCGGGTTCTCAGATGCTGACAAAGTTTTTTATCCAACTTATGTCGCAATATCTTCTCATGAGGATACCTGGAGCTACAAAGGATTTTTTGAAGCAATTTCAGCGGAAACCAGTGGAAAAGCTTAGAGAAGAAAGGCGTCAATTTTTTCACATCAATCACAATGAAGAGCATATTTGGCTGATTCGTTCAAGTTCCTGCTGCATTGACGTTGATTTGGTGCCACTGTGGATTGAGCTCACACAAATTGCTCCTCAATGGACAATGGACGTTTACTAGTTGGCAGAGGTAGGATTTTTTTCGTTTTGCTGGCTGTCTGTGTTCATTTACCATTTATATGCAGATACAAGACACTTCGACAGTCTTTTTATGTGCTTAAGAATCCGTAGTTTTTCCTGGCTACCTCTGCTGCACGTGTCCAGTTGGCATCAAAGAGGACATGTGCAAACATACCTTATTGCTGATGGAGTTTGAGCAGATGATTAATCCACTGCCACAGCCGCTTGAGCCACGCAAGAAAAGAGGACGAAGAAAGAGAATTGGACGCGCGTTAGAATTTATTTAAAAATTGTTCATTGCTGTTATTTATTGTCGTTTAGCGAATAAAGATGATCTCGGTTGATAGTGTGCTCACCGCAAATACATGTAAATTAAAGGGTTGGTTTCTGGACATCATTTACATGGGTCCTGAGATCTTCTCACTCATCTACCTAAAAATAAAAAAAGGCGTCAAGTGTGTGTATATTGCGTATATTACAAGGTAGTTGAGTCTACAAAAACGGCCAAAATCACTGAGAGAGCAGTGCACATTGGTGTATGAAACATCCCACTGCTGAGAATTTGACATAGTAAAGACAAGATTAGATGAGAAATCGACGCATCTTGCATAAAATATGACCTTGATGAGGTAAAAGTAAAACTTAACAATGCAAAATTTAAATTTGACGGGAGATTTAGTGATTTTGACGGGATATTTAGTGATTTTGCGCGAAATTTGAATTTGACGGGAGAAATAATAAATTTGATGGGAGATTTAATTATTTTGACGGGTCTTTTCACCTACAGCCATTTTTTTATACCGTAAATGTTGTAAGAGCTCACCCGGGTGAGTTATTTTTCAACCTCTTTCCAGGAGGGTGAGTTAATGGAGAGGTTATTTTCATGGTCGAGCCAAAGTTGCCGGATTTTTTTTTTTGCGAAAGATGAAAGTACCTAAGCAAAAAATTGTCATTTGCTTCACATATCTATACCTTCACATTCCTACCAAAAATCATCAGATTTGAAGGGGTACAATTCTACATTTTAAAATAAAATAAAGAAGAAATTATATATCATAATCATCAGGATTCAAACTGTAGAGATTCATCGCTGATTTACCCGTTTTTTCATCCTGCTTCATTTATCGAGATATCCTTAGCGTGCTTAACCACCTTTAACTTGAATTCCGTAGAATAAGATTTGAGCTTCTCGGCGTTTTGACTTGCTCATCTTCACACTTTCGGGCTCTGCCGTAGTTAGCAATTATGTTTTCCATTAAAACTAAAATGATGCGTGGAAATCAAAATAACTGGCAAGCCAAAAAGAATTTTAAAACTGGTTTAAAAAAATTGTAATGGTAGAGTGTTTTCAAGACTTCACCGTGTGCCAAGAAAAAAAGCATCCAAAAATGATTTCTGATTTTTTTTTATCAAAACTGCTACAAGAACTACTTCACTAAGGGGGTTGAGCAATTAGAGAGGGGTGAGTTATTTTCGATCAGCTCAGGGGGTGAGTTATTTGAAAGGGGTGAGTTAATAGAGAACGTGAGCTATTAGAAAATATTTTTTTATATGTTTGCCTTGGTCCCCAAGGCAGTCAAAAAAATTTAAAAGTGTCTTCCCACACCTAAAAACGTGTTTTCTATCCGTTAAACGGCATAGAAATGGTTTGGAGCCTGGGGCAAAGTTGACTCATTGAAAGCCCTTTCGCAGGCGGGAGGACCTTTGCGTTTAGATTTGGGTTTTGCTGTGAAAATTTTTGAAATTTTCATGGTTGAACTTGAAGGTTGGGAGTTTTATGGGAAAATCAGAGCGAATTTCTTTTTGTGAACAAAAAAGGTTTTTTGAATTGCCGCCAAATTTGAGTTTTCGGGTTTACGGCCCGATTGGTATTGTAGTATTCTGCTACACTGAACTTTGCCTTTCAAATGCGGGCACCCATGAGGGCGCCAGACCGCTTGTAATTTGTTATTTTCGTCTGCTTCATTTTCTTTTTTGCTAAGTTTCTTTGTGAAATGTCGTTTTTATCAAGTGTCGTTTTAACCGCATTTTATTTATTTTTGGCATATTTTTTCTATTTTTTAACTAAGGCATAGGCTAAGGGTAGGCCAGCGCATGCTAGAAGAAACTAAAAAATGGCTTACGACCTGAGAAAAATGATGTTAAAATAGGCGCAAATGTCGTTTTCGCCAAATATCACCTAGCCTCACTGCTTACAAGGGATCTATTCACTTTTAGGGGGCAACATTTTTGGCTTGGTCCCCCTTGTTGTTTTTTCCTAAAAATTTCCTTGGTCTCCTTGTCCATTAGAGTTATTTTAATATGGTGATTATGGTTATCATGATCACCTTTACACATGAACACCTTCAAAACAACAGGGGACCAAAGCAATTTTCAAGAAAAAACAACAGGAGGACCAAGGCAAAAATGTTGCCCGCTCAAAGTGAATACGGCCTACAAGTATCTCGACAAAAAGTTGGCGGCTTGGGTCAAAGAACAGCGGCAGAGTAAGCTTCACATGCCTGATCGACTCATTATACAACAATCCAAGCGAATGTCGCAGAACAAGAAAAAAATGAATTCATATTTTTTTCTATTTTTACTTATTGAATACTGATTTATTTTATCGTAATTTTTCTTTGTTCAGCTTCACTGCAAAAAAATCTTCTTTCCAAAGCACGGTGTTTTTCACCAGAACATTAACCTAGCCTCATCTTAACCACGAGACTGCTTTAGCAAAACAAGGTAAAAAGCATTGAGCCTCGACTGCTCCATGCGCCAACGTGCTTTTCAGCTAGTTGTTGATGCACTTGTATTGATTTTCTATACGAAAAAAAAAGAGTGGGTGTTTTGTCATTTTTCCACTATGGTCCATGCCATTTGGCAGAGTGATGTAGATGTTGTTATGCAAATGAATTTTCTAGCCATACATCACCTCCTTTGCTTAAAAAGGCAGCTTTGGCAGCGTGACTTGCATTTGATTTTTCCTGCCGAATTTCTTTGTGTTTTCTAGCAGTTAATTGTCAAGTTTGTTGTATTTAAAATATGTCCTCTCCTAAATTAATCACTTTTAGAAATGGCCAAATTTTATTCGAATCAAGTCTCTTCTCATTATCGGCTCTTATTTTTACCTATTATTTTCTGACAGTGCTCTAAGTAAAACTCTTACTACAAAAGGTACTGACCATTTTGGATTAAAAAACATTAGTAATTAAAACAAACTTTCAGATGATCTGCTCTTGAGAAGTGAAAAAGCTCCAAGTAAGTTTTTATAACAAATATTTAAAAAATATGAATTAGTGAAAAAAAACTTGTGTGATAGTTTAACTCAGGAGAAAGAATGATCAACTTAAGCATATAGAGTCGCATATTCAACTTTTCCAAGGTGGAGGGGGCGTTTTGTAGTAATTTAAAACTCTTTTCGGCTAAATTACCTTGACCCCCTTCACTCAATTCAGCTTGGGGGACCAAGGCAATTTTTTTACACTTTTAAATACCAATAATTATTTTGCGTAAAAATGATTAAAAAGACTGAAAAACAACTTATTTTACACTTTTTGTGCAAAAAGTTATTGGTATTGACAAATGTAAAAATTTTTTTGCCTTGGTCCCCCAAGCTGAATTGAGTGAAAAGGGTCAAGGTTAATTGAGTGGAGGGAGTTAAGGTTAAGTGCTCCCTCTTTTCCACTTTCGGTTCTTATGCGTTATCGGGACTACCTGGTTTTACTGTCATTTATGCGTCCCACGATATTGAAAACATATTAATTTTAATTATCTTATGGTTATCGTCCTTTATTCACAAGCTTATTAACGAGCGATACTGAAAGGCAAATTTGGAGGATAGAGCTCGAAAATGTCTTTAGCATAAATGACAGTAAAACCAGGTAGGATGACATAAGAACCCCACTTTTTGATGTTTCAAGGTTGAAACGTGTAAAAACATGTTTTTAAGGCGTGGATGTCTATTTTCCCGAATTTTTCTTTTGCCGCAAATTCGACTTTCTGCCTTGCGAAACCAAGGTAAATCTTCAGGTGTGAGTAATTTTACTGCGTTTTCACTGTCACTGGAGCTTGGCTAAAAGAGCCTCTATATGCTTTTTTGATCAAGAGTCTTGCTCGGAGTCTGTGGGCTCATCTCTAAATCTTCAAGCTTCCAGCGTCCCCTTCGGGGCCTCATAATTGTCCGCAACTTCAAAACAGGTTTTTATATGTCTTTACCCTCAAAACATCAAAAAATCTGTTAAAACTTGAATTGAGCGAGTTTAAAATTGTGTAGTTTAGCCGAAAAGTTGTTTTTTTGAAATACAGTTATAAAAATAGTTATACAGTCAAACCTCGGTTATCCGGAACTCCAGTTATGCGGCACCCTCGTTATCCGGCACCTTAAATATACTTCATTTGGCTGAGATTGGCTTATTCTCTGTCAACTGACATTCCAGTTATCCGGCACCCTGAGGTCGGTCCCCAGGGGCGCCGGATAACCGAGGTTCGGCTGTATTTACAAATTTTTAAATCACTTTTGAAATACTAAAGCAACAATGTTTTTAGTTCAATTCAAACCTAGCCATATCCATCATGAAAAAATTGACACTATCAAGTCCGCCTGGATTTCAGACTTCAAAGAGATTTTAGAAGATATAGAAAAGTTATCTAAAAGTGACACTAAGAACTTATTAACAGAAACGCAAAAATCTTTGGAAAAGTTTGAAAATTTTTATAATCAATTAAATACTGAATACTTTCAACTTAAAAAAGAACCAGGTATTTGGCTAATACAAAATTTTGCTTCTTTATTTTCAAATTTTAGCCCAAAATTTGGAAGAAACATTAAAACCTTTGTCAGACATCAAAGCAGCGTGTGTCAGCATTTCTGCGTCAATAAAAAAAGTGATCAAGACTTTGGTGTTCGAAAAGTTACGATTTAACATAAATGATGAGCAAGTAATTGAAAATTATGCCGATAAACAAGAAAAATTGGAAAAGTTTGTAAAAAAATGCAAAGGTCTACAAGAAAAAGTTGACAGGCAGGAAATTTTGATTATTGAACGTAAAAATAGACAAACTTTGGCAGAAGATAAAGAGAAAAGAAAAGCTGCAAATAATTTAGAAGTAGAACAAAAATTGAAAATAGCTAACAAAGATCAAGAAAAAGATAGTAATAAATTGGCACATGATGATGGTTTTGAAGCACCTGCCTTTGTTAAAATAGAGTCTTTTACAAAAGATGTAGTGGATTTGGAAAATGAACTGAAAGCAGGCGAAGAAGAAGTAAGAAACGTTAAAAAAGCTCATACAAGTAGGTAGTTTGGCTAAAGTATAGTATAGTCATCCTCGAAAAATGTGTTTTAACGACTGACTGCACTTCTTAATCTTCAGAACATAAAAAGCGCTGGGACATTTTTCGAAAAAAAAAATTTTTTTCACTAAAATTTTGACTTTTTATTTTGGGGGATCATGGTGAACCACCATACTATGGTACGGTCGAACCTGTCTATAACATAACTCTATATAACATAAAACTCTATATAGCATAACTCGAAGGATCAGTTTGGTTGGTCTGATTGAAATGAGACCAAAGTGAACCTCTATATAACATAAACTCTGTATAACATAAGGTTTTTCCTGGCCGCACCCGAAAAAACACCCCTCTATAAAACATAAATCGCTTAAATTTCTCAAAATCTCAGATTTGTTTTGTCTATATAAGAAATTTGTTTACATCCAGGTAGTCATAAATCAAAAATTATCATTTTCTTTTGTGTTTCTCGTTTGTGATGCGTAATTATATTTTTGGAATGGTTACTCTATATAACCTAATAATCTCTATATAACATAAAGTTTTTGGTGGTCCCTTGAATTAGGTTATATAGAGGTTCAACTGTACGTGGATACCACCAAAACCTCTAAAAATATGGTATTTGAACATAGTTTTGTTAACTGGTGCCTACCGCATAACGAAACTCTGGTATGCATTGATTTTTTATGCATCCAGAGTCCCTTTCGAGTGATTTGTGTCTGAGGTATGTGGGTGTGCACATCTCAACTCCAAGCCACCAATCCCACTGCGCCCTCAAAGGGTGCGCAGGTGGCTCGATGGGTTAGAGATTCGTGCACTAACTCACCTCACAAGGGAACCACCCAAGCTGTCTTTTCGACGTCATTCCAAGACCTGTATATGAAAAATGTTTGCCATGGTCGGTTTATTGTGTAAAATTTTAATATTGTCGGCGGACAGCGAGAAAAACTATGAGAACAGGCAGCGAGAAAGTATTGCCCCTTTGATTCTAGCCATTTTCACAGTGTGGAATTGTCGCGAACCATCGCGATTCAGTAAAAATCTCAAAGTTTTGATCATAATTTTTCAAGTTAAATATTTATTTGTCGATCAATTGTTATCAACCTTTTTTCCTGTTCATCGATCCAAGGTAAAAGGTCGTTTTTTGCTATCTATTATGCTAATGCATTGTATGCCTGCATACCTGGTAGTAACGCTGAAAGTGTTCGTCTGGCCGAGGCTCCTCCAAATCGGGTTGAGAAAACTCGGGATTCAGGTTGGCGAACAAGTACGCCCCAAGAGGCGCAAGCGAGCAGTAGCAAAGGTGCGTCTGTCTGATCTTCGACAACGTAGCCCAGTAGAAAAACAAGATTAGGACGCAGACAACGAAGAGGAGGAAGAGGACGAGGCAAGGCAAAAGATCTCTCCATGGCCGCCAACTGTCAGCCTGAGGGGAGTGTCGCAAACCATCGCGATTCAGTAATGATCTCAAACTTTCGATCATAATTTTTCAAGTGAAATATTTATTTGTCTATCAATTGTTATCAACCTTTTCCCTGTTCATCGATCCAAGGGAAAAAGCTGTCTATTATGCTAATGCATTAGCCTAGCTAATGCACTTGTTCCTCCTTTTGGCGATTACCGTATTTCCTCTTATAAGAGCCCTCCCCAAAAGTGGTGCTTTGTAATATAGTCTTTTAGTTTCAAATGTCACGAAAGATCGAACAGGCCAAAGATCTCCTGGATTCGATTAAGCGCTTTATGATCGAAGGACTCTATCGTATCGGATAGGAGGGAAATGGGGTCATTGATTGAATTACTGAAGAAATAAAAGTTTCTGTTACAAAGTACCACTTTTGGGGAGGGCTTTTATTAGAGGAAATACGGTATGTTTTTGTTCTTCGGGAAGTATCGCTTCCCACTTTTGTCTTGTTCAATATATATTTTCAGTGAATGTGATTCGCGAATCCGATTTTTTCTCTCTGTAGATCTTAAAATCTAAATATCGAGTTTCCACCCTAAGTCGGTTCACGTCAGGAATGATTCAAATCCAAACTCCCGCAATTTTCACACCCACTAATGGACTAATAACATGGGCTTTCCTAGGGTTGACCAATGGTCATATGACCGGCTATTTAACACAAAATGACCGATCGTGTAGATTGTGGTCATTTTCCTCACTCATTTTCATCACTTGAAAGTGATTCTGAATGCATGAAAAAGTATGTATACCAGAGGTTTTTTATGCGGTAGGCCCCAGTATACAAAACTATGTTCAACATCTTCTTGTTAGTAAGCTGTCTGTAATTAGTGTCTTCTATTATTCCCATCCTTTCCCCACACAGCAGGGGTGGGACGGAAGAGAAAAAAGTCGGAACAAAAATCGGAACCGGAAGAAAACAAATTTTCAAAATCGCAAGTCGGAAATCGGGATTTCGTCCCACCTCTGCTATACAACCCTCATTCTCTTTAAAAATTCAAAAGGCGCCAATTTAAAAAAATTGAATTTTTCTAAAATTTCACTTTTAGCCGAACGAATTTGAGTTTTCAATGCCGTATGCTGGGTAATAGTGTTTATTTGGTGTCAATAAATATTTCGAATGTATTTTCGCGTAAACTTCATCTTATTATTTGTGTGTGGGTGTCGAAAACTAATACTATTTGCTACAATGTATTAGGTTGTCCCATAAGTTTTGCGAAAAACCTTTAGATTTTTTTCGAAAAGCAATTTTCATAAAAACTTGGCAAAATGACACTTTCTAGAACCAGAATTTCATCCTGAGCACGAATCCGGCCTCAGAAAGGCGTTTTTATTTGACAGAAATGGATAAAATCAAGTTTTTAGATCGTCCAATGCCGAAAGAGCAAAACACGTCTGAACATCTGCGCCATTGCCTGTGGTTACTTTGAATAAAATATTGTTATGATGACGATTTATGGTATTTCTGACACCAGATTCGTGCTCAGGATGAAATTCTGGTTCAAGAAAGTGTCATTTTGCCAAGTTTTTATGAAAATTGCTTTTCGAAAAAAATCTAAAGGTTTTTCGCAAAACTTATCGGACAACCTAATAACTAATATAGCAAAAAAATCGTAAGCGCCGACATACTAAAATTTCACACAGTTAACCGACCACAGCGAATATTTTTTATATAGGTCTTGAAATCACGTCGAAAAGATAGCTTGGGTGGTTCCCTTCTTAGACATGATTCCGAGCAAGACTCTAGATTGAAAATGCATATAGAGACTTCTTTTGCCTGGCTCCAGTGACCAAAACGGGGTAGAATCAGGGATGTGCACGGGCCGTTTTACTGGCTTTTTTATTCGATTTGTATGTCCGTCTTTTTAATTTCGACAATAAGTAAGTTATACGTCAGTTGAAAGCTAAAAATCATTTTTCATCCCCAAAATGATAACTTTTACATGCACACGTGGAGTCAAACACAATTTCACACATTGCGAAATCGAACAAAAAAGATCTCGCCGAAACGTAAAAAATAAAAGTTATAGCTATTTTAAAATCCGCAAAAAAATTGCGCCACCCTGTATATAGGGCGGCGTTATATCGAGAGTCAACTGTTTCAAAAAAAAAGATCTCGTAGGTCTGAATAATAGGTCTATTAAGTTCTTATTTCAGAAATCAATCTTTCGACTCTGATCGATTTTTTTAAGAAACTGAAGGAAAAGGCAAATCTAACACAAAAAAATTTTATCAAATTTGCAACTAGTATGTCTAACAAAAAACGAACAAAACTAACAAACCAAAAGACTGCTGAACAGGAAGAAGCTAAAGTTATAGAATTATCTGGAACAAAGGATCTCAAACAATTGCATGAAAAACCTGATCACCAAAAAGCGTCTGATAAGTCAGAGCCTTTAGAAAAACCCACAATCGATCCGACTAAAGAAGCAGAAGTAGTGAAAAAAATCGATTCCTTCAAACCATCTATTTTTCAAGACGGAGGCCAAAATTTGAAACAGTCTCATCAAAAAAGTGAGCCAGCGGTATTTGATACTGCAATAAAACCAAGTAGCGTATTGACTCAACAAGCAAAACCTCCAAAAAATGTTGGTTTGGCCTCTACGCAGCCTGATAAACAAAAAGAGATTTTTAAGACAGATGTTTTAACAAAGCCTATAAGTCATAAAAGCGAAAAGGCAAAAGATGAAGCCAACATTTTGACAGACACTAACCACCATTTAAAAAAAGTTGGCCAACTAAACCCGTCTACAGTTTCTGATGCGACAATAAAATCAGCTGACCAGCAGACTAAACTGTTAGATGAAGAAAAAGCGTCTGTAGTAGTATCTGGCTCGAAAGAGATTGACCGGAATTCCGACGAGTCTGAAAAGCCTATATTAGTCGAACCTTTTTTAGATTCTAAAGCTTTGGAAATGCCCCAAACTAAGCTAGCCGGCCAAAGTGCTACTTCTGAACAACAAAAAAAGACCGTAGTCCAGGCTAGTTCCGAAAAAGAAGAGTTACTAGAAAAGCATGATACTTCACAGAATAAATCGTCTCAGCCGCATTTTTTTAATCGTGTTTGGAATAATGTCAAAAATACTGTTATAGAAAAAGCGTGTTCAACGAAAAATTTCGTCAAAGGCATGTGCCACAAATGATTTATATATTTTTTTCAATTAAACATCGTATTTGCTATAATAGGCCGACCCTTTCTAATAAACCAACCCTCTTTACTTTGAGGACTTATATATTAACCCAGATGAATTAGTTTACCTCATTTTTTATTGCGTTTTTTGAAAAGACCATGGTTTTTGGACCAGCGGCATGACCAAAATTTGAATCGGCGGGGGACAGGTCTCTTTCGTCTCGCACTCTACTCTTTCGAGTCATTTGATCATTTTTCAAATTATTCAAAAGACTGCAGTGACAGACGAAAGAGAACTGCCCTCAGAGAACTGCCCAATTTAAATTTTGGTCATGCCGCTGCGCGCAAAAACCATGGTCTTTTAACTCCCACGATTGTGATTTTTCAGTTTTAGTTAAGCCCCGGAAATTTTGAGATCGACCTCAAACTTTTGAGATTTTCGGGCGGTTGTAAATTGGACAGATCAGTCTGCCTAATAGAGCAAATATGGTATTTGTTGCACATTTGGGTACTCTTAAACTTTAAAAAATATGAATTTTTTGGACACTTAAATCCTATGATCTATTTTGTTTACAAGGACAGACAATAGGGGCAATAGTTTTCGAAATTTTTATCTTATGCAATTTTTGTCACAGGGATTCACGTTTTTATCGGTTTGCGTAAACAAAATAAGGGTTAAAAAGAGTAATCAAAGTAACTTAGGTTCGAAAAATCATATTTTCAGCCAAAATGCCATGCTATTGTCAGTTCTCATCTAACTTACCGTATTTCCTCTAATTAAACGGCAGTCTTAATAAACCGGCACCCCCTAAATTTGAGGGTCTGTATCTATTAACCAGAGTAAATATTACGCAAAGCTGTTTTCTGCGTTTTCTTAACTCCCACGAGCTCTACCGATTTCGCTTTTTCGATTTTTAATTTTCACCCAAAAATCTTGAGATTGACTCCAAATTTTTCAGATTTTCAGGGGGTTGAAAAATAAACCGGCATGCCGTTAATTAGAGGAAATACGGTACAAATCCTACCAACGAAACGTGATATTTTTTCTTCCTCCAAACTCTCCGGATTTGACTGTCATGGACTATTTTGTACGGCCTTACCTTGTGTCAATGGCTTGCTCCAAGCCACACAAGACAGTGGCTGCGCTGAGGGCTTCGTTGGTGAGAGAATGGGATGCAATTCCACAGGAAATGATTCAGAACGCCATCGATAATTTCCCAAAGAAAGTGTGTTGAGGCTAATGATGGTGATTTCGTTGAATAAAATTTACGCTTGATAGCTTGTTAGAAAGAGGGGAATTAGGGCTACAAAATGGTGTAAAATTTTAGAAATTATCTAAAATATTTTTTAGAAAAATAAAATTTTTAAAAGTGAGTCCGAACTGTCTGGTCACCCGGTATTTACTATTTTTTGAAAAAGAATAGATCTTAGGTTTGTGTTAAGAGCAATTAAATCAAATTAAATATTAGTGGCTATATTAAATAACAAATTTTTTTAAAGTTTAACAGTACGCTTTTTTCTTTTAACAATGTCATATAACCTCAACTAGATTAATCTATCTTCCTAATTACATTTTTGACTGAATGAAACATATATACTTGAACTTATACTTGAACTTTCCTCCTTATATCATTCTCTTTTTTCTAAATTGGTGAATATACATAAAAATAAAATTTTGATTACATTTTGAATTTTTTGAAAAGTGATGTATAAAAGTGATGTAAAACTGATGGATTCCACAGTTGAAAATCTGACTTGCACAAACTTTCTGAACACAGCATTAGTAAGCCCTATCAGTTCTAGACCTGATGAATAAAAAAGCTTGAAGAAAACCTGTGTCATTGGGAATTCCTTACTAAAAGAAGAAATGAATTTTATCAAATTTCTTAAAACATTTAGTGGAAAACCTTTTTTTGCCATGAAAACCTACAATTCTGACACCGAATTCGTGTTTAGGATGGTCGATTTGCTTATGATGGTACTTTTGAATTACCGTATAACCTCTATTAATCACCCCCCCCTCTAATAATCCCCCCCTGACTTTATAGACCTATATCTCAGCCTAAACTAAATATTTTACAAATCTGTTTTTTTGCGTTTTCTTAACTGCCATGAGCTCTACCGGTTCCGCTTTTTCGATTTTGGATTTTCACCCGAAAATCTTGAGATCGACCCAAAATTTTTCCGATTTTGGGAGGGTTGAAAATCCCCCCGGGGTGGAGGTTATACGGTATGAAATTCACGGTTGAATTTTGAATTCCACTCGAGACAAAAAGCATTCAAATACTTCCTAAATTTTTTATTGAATGTTTAAAATGAAAAATACCATAAATACTCTAATAAACGGGCACCCCTACAGTCAACCATTTTCAAATTTGTTTTGCTTTTTTAACCCTAACATTGTTTATTTTTTAAACGTACGACAACTCATTTTGTAGAGTTCTACAAAATGAGTTGTCGCGCGTTTTAAAAAATAAACAATGTTAGGGTTAAAAAAGCAAAACAAAATTGAAAATGGTTAACGGCGCTAGTGAAGAATAGAGTTCCAAAAATCAGCTTGGTCCCCCCTGTTGTTTTTACAAATTTTTACAAATATTTTTACAAATAAAACAACAGGGGGACCAAGCTGATTTTTGGAACCCTATTCTTCACTATAGCCATGGTTAACTGTAGGGGGGGGCGGCGTTTATTAGAGTATTTACGGTAACCTAAGCTAAGAAGAAAGAACTTCATTTATTTATTGTTCAACATTTCATAGCAAAAAATATTTTCTCTGTGCCACAAATTCTCTGTACCACAAAGAAAACATTGTGTTTATATATACTCAAAGAAATATTCATGTAGTCAAACCCCTCAATTATATAGAATAAACAAAAACAAGTAACTAAACCCAATAAATTAATTTTTGTCACATTTACACATCCAAAATACAGGTGAAAAATAGACCACAAGCTGGATGGTAAGGCACACATTTTTTAGAAGGTGTAGAATAGGTGGGTGGTGGGAATCCATAAGCGCAAATTCCAGGCATTGTGCCTTCAGCAAAGGTGTAGTAAGGCTCGGAGAGAGGAGGTGGTCTGGTAGGGACTGGTGGAGGGGCCATTTGAGCTGCTCCAAACCAGCCATTTGTTGGCAGAGGAGCAACGGGTGTACCTGCTGCAGGTGCAGGTTGTTGAGCTGCTGCTACTGGTGCGGCGGGTTGCTGAACACTCTGTGTTGATACGCTATTGCTAAAAACAGCGGATTTTTGGCCCTAATATAATAGACAGCGCATTTTTGCCTTGGTTTTCTTATGGGTTTTTCTCCGAGATCAATCCAATGACATAATGAAAACTCAATTTCATTGAAGTTTCAACCGATAGACACCCTTAAAAGTTTGATATCCAGCTGGGTTTGACATTCTCTTTAACCAATGTGTTGAAAAAAAGTGTCGGACCCAGCTAGGGATCAAACTTTTAGGGGTGTCACTACAATGAGATTTGACTGTAGAAAAATATGTTTTCGAAAATCTACGAGGGAGACCAAGGCAATTTCGGTGTTTTGCTAATTTCCAGATTTGACTTTTTGTGTTCACGGGCCTACAATATTGAAAATCTATTTAGTAAATCGACGATGCTCTGAAAGATGGGCTTTTCAGATTGTACAGTTTTGAGATGTTAGTTATAAGTCACCAATTCCATATTACAGTCGTCTCTTTATATAACGGACACGTAGGGACCGACATTTTTCTCCGTTATATAGAACATCCATCATATAAAATGACTTAAAATGGCAATTTTTAGTTCCACGGCGGCTTCACCGCCGCAATATTTGAATCTTGCTTATCTGAGACCATTTTTAATACAGTCGAACCTGGATATAACGCGACCCCTCGGGACCAGCTGAAAGTCGCGTTATATCAGTGGTCTAGTTAAGTCGCCAAATAGTTTATAGGTCGAGATATCGACTCGCGTTATATCCAGGATATCCAGGTTCGACTGTATACGATTTTTGGGATTTTCAGTGATTTCTCTCTTTAACAGAGCTTTTATATACAGTGTGCGCCAATTTTTTCTCTCCTACTTGATTTAGCCGTAACTTTTTTATTTTTCATGATTTCGACAGGATCTTTTTGTATACGAAAACTGACTCTCTAGCATAGTGACCGCGCCGTCCTCCGTGCCCGTCCCGTCCCCGGACGGCGCCATAAAGTGAGACGGTCGGTCGGCCGCCGTCCAAAAAAAATAAAGTGGACGGCCGGTGAAAATTTTTTTTCAAGGGACGGCCGGTCGGACGGCCGGCCAAACGCAAAAAAATGAGGACGGCCGGCGAAAAACTCTAAGACGGCGGACGGGACGCCGTCTGATTTTCGCTTATCGCGGTCACTATGCTCTCTAGGCAATCGAATGACATCAAACTTGTGTATTACGATCGTTGTTTTTGCTGTTTAAAATGTGACTGAATAAAAATTTTTATCTATGTCTACACTGCTAAAGAGAAAGCAACATGCGTCAAAAAAGCAACATGCGTCAAAAAAGCAACATGCGTCGAATGGTTGACTTCGAAAATCAAAAGCTTGGCCAATTTCGGCGCAACTGGCTAAATCAGAACTTTATGCTAAGATGGATGGGTCGAGGGACGCCAAGTTCTAATGCTCCATTTGCTTGGCAGCCGTGTTTGCCTGATTTGACGCCTTGCGACTTCTTCCTCTGGTTGTGGATCAAGAATCAGGTCTACACAACGCTAGTTGCCAACATGGCCGAACTCTGAACAAGGATTGAGCGTGCCTTCAACAGTCTTCCGCCTAAGCCACCTCAAATGTTGTTTAGAAATGAACGGAAAAAGTGTAAAGCAGATTTATGAGTGAAAAGCGCTTGTTATTTCAATCTACCAATTTTCGTTGTCGTTAAAAATAAATATTTCTCCGCAAGTTTTATGTGTGAGCTTGCGAACAAAAAAAGATCTCGTTGAAATCCTGGAAAACAAGCAGGGGAGAAAAAGTTAGCGCACCCTGTATATAGAGCATCCCCCTCAGTTGATTTCAATGAAAACATAATTTATATAGGGTCCGTTTTATCGAGCGTCGACTGTATATACCTGAGGACTTGTGGTTGAGGTTGCAATTGAGGCTGTGCTTCCACCTGGGAAGCTACGTCATATTGTTGAGGTATAGGCACAAATTGTTGCTGTTGTTGTTGACCCTCTGACACACCACCGCTGTATTGAGAATTCTGAGCCACTTGTTGTTGCTGTCCATATCCAGTTTGAGAACCCGATCTATATTGAGGCTGTACTTGTTGAGGTTGTTGACCATCCGAAGCAAATGCTCCATACTGTGGTTGCACTTGTTGAACCCTGGAGCATATGCTCCATATTGAGCCACTGGTGTATTTTGCTGTTGTAAAATAGGTCCATACTGAGGTTGAGCTTGCTGGTGAGCAGATGGTCCATAGGCAGTTTGTTGGGCAGGTGCCTGAAGACTAGTTTGACCAGCACTACTACCTCCAAATCGGTGGTCATATGGAGGTGAGGCATGGATTGTGGACAAAAATATTGCTAAAATTAGCGTTAAAGCTCTAGAAATACCCCGGTATGACCACATTTTTAAAGAGAATGACTAAGCCGGAGCTTACTACTAATTGTCTTATATTGCGCGAAAGGGAGAGGGAAAGTTGAGCTGCCTTTCTATTTCTACTTCTCTTATTCCTGTTGTTTATTATTACATAGAGGATAATTGAAGCGGAGTTTTTTTGCGTGTCTGTGTAAATGTATCCTGTGTGCGCATGCCTTGTGAATCGCTGCAAGCATTTTTTGTTTTGTTTCGGAAAGGAAAATCTGGATTGGTGTCAGAAATTAGTCTCCTATCAGTGAAATTGATTTATTTTATTTTACTTGACTAGAGCAAAAGATGGAAGAATGTTAATTTGTTGGATTTCGGGTGAGAAACAACAAATATAAGTAAAAGATATACAGGGGCCCGTGTAGCGGGATTGTTTAGGCTGTAATTTTTTTTTTAATTTTTTTGGAAAATCTAGAAAGAAACAAAAAGTCGAAAGTAGCTTTTCGGCCTCTACATAAATATCAGTACTGATGGTGCTCATCGGATATGGTTTGATTGGAAATCTAGACTGTCAAACAGGTAACAATTGTGTGACACTTGTGCCCTCTTGAAAAATTTGTGTGACACACCTGTGAAACATATTCACACCTTTATGTCACACTAATTCTGTGACGCTCAGTTTGCGTGACACAAACTTGTAAACAATTTCACATGTGTGTCACACCAACCTTGACAAACAGGTGAATGTGAACTTAGCGTTAGAAACTCACTCTGCATTTAGTCTTTCTACTGTACAACACTTTCAGGCCCTAAATGAGAGGAGTACAGTTTTTTTGCCTTAGTCCCCACTCTGTTGATTTTTTGTGATTTTTAGGCTTAGGCCAGGGCTTTGATCTGTACTTATTTATAAGATTTGTCCTAATTTCTGGTTTCCAAGTCTTATTTTTTTTAAACAATTTAAACGTCAAAAAAGATTGCTTTGACAATCGATTGTTTTCCTTTTAAAATACTGCGCACACTTGATTCAGGAATCTTGAATTGCCGAGCCAGACTTCTTTGATTGTCATTCCTATCAGCAGCGTCGATTATTTCCTTCTTGAATTCCATCGATAGCTTGCGACGTTTGTTAGGAGTACTCATCGTAATTGACCTAAAAATAATAAATTTTAGGACAAAATAGTACGACAGATATAAGAAAATGAATAAGGTTGTAGTTACGTTGAAACCACAAAAACCATTTTTGACGTAAATTCAAATTTGGTTTTTATTTACCGTATTTCTTCTAATTGCCGCACAGTCTCTAATTACCGCACACCCCTAACTTTAAAGACTTAGATCTCGGAGCAGAGTGAATATTTTGCTAAGCTGTTTGATGCATTTTCTTAACTCCCACGAGCTCTACCGATTCCACTTTTCAGATCTTGGTTAAGCACCCGAAAATCTCTAGATCGAATTTGAAAATTTCCGATTTTCGGGTGATTGAAAAATAAGCGCACATGTGCGGCAATTAGAAGAAATACGGTATTCTTTTGCGCACTATATTGGGAGGTGTTTTTACGTGTTGGGACTTGCGCGTGCACTATAGTGGAGTGCGCACTATATTGGATTCTCACTATATTGGGAGTATAGTTTGTCTTATTTAAGGCAAAACCAACCGAATCGTCTCCAGGTGCGCACTATAGTGGGACCATATCGAGGTCCGACTGTAGCGCCAAAAAATCATTTCTGAACACTTTCTGGATAAAAAAATTTGAATTTTGTCAAAAAGTTTCGCCTCCCAATTCTCAGGCTTAGGTGGTCTTTTTAGGGTGTTTTTCACTAAATTTCAGTCTTTTAAAGTAAAATAAAGGTAAAAGCGAAGGCAGTGACTATTACAGCTTTTGTAACTATTAGAGAGTAATAGGCAAACTAGTAAATCAGGGCTGCCATTTGTGTGGATTTATCAGAAATGGGTTGATTTTAGACAACAGGAGTTTTGGTACTTATACGGTCCCCCCCATATCGGAATTTTTTCAAAAACAGGTTTTAACCATTTCTAAGCAATTCTTACACGCTAAAACCGGTAAAAACGTTGTTTCCGACCACTTTTCATCAAAAATTTTGACTTTTTTAGGTTTTCTACCTGCCTGCCTTCGGCAGGCAATTTACTTCAATAGGAAGCCCCTTTGAGTACATGGTCAGGCCAAGGGCTGACCCTTTATATATCAAGAAATATATCAAGGAAATTTAACCAATAAAAATAAAGATACATGCGCAGTCTCAGCTGTTTATTTTTTTCCAGGAGAAAAATATATATAAAAGGAAAAAGAACATTGTAGACAAACCTGGTAAATTCTACAAATTTAAAAAAATATATGCATATGTAGTAGAGCAACACAGATTTAAAGAAATAGAAATATATAAAATCATTGATCATTGTTATTGGAAAGGTCACGAATTTGACTCCACAAATTATGCATTGCATCACCACCTCCAAAAATTCAAGATATATATTTCTTGATATATAGGGTCAGCCTTGGCCCGGATATGTACCCCCAAAGGGGCTTCCTATTGAAGTAGGTTGCCTGCCGAAGGCAGGCAGGTAAAAACCTAAAAAGTCAAAATTTTTGATGAAAAGTGGTCGGAAACAACGTTTTTACCGGTTTTAGCGTGTAAGAATTGCTTAGAAATGGTTAAAATCTGTTTTTGAAAAAATTCCGATATGGGGGGGCCGTATAAGTACCGGAGTTTTTTTAAATCTGATTTTCAGTCGCAAAATCTGATTTTTTTAAAGATTTTTCTGATTTTCGAAAATTTTAGTTGGAAGCTCTGCAGTTAATGCACAAAAAGTTGAAAATTCTAAAACTTTATTAGCTATATATCTAAGTTTTTTTCCACACAATAAATTAATTTAATCGGCATCATTAAAGCAATTCTCCTGCATGAATCTTTTCTGCTCAGCATCCAAATGCCAATACTTTTGTCCGCCGATTCCGTGTTTTTGATTGGCATAGACCAGTTGAGTAAAATGAATTCCTTTCTCTTGTAGCATGCCAGCCAAAAGAGCTGCATTCTGGTAGTGCACATTGTCGTCTGCTTCGCCGTGAGCCAGCAATAAGTTCACTTTTTCAAATGCGTCTAATCTTGTCTCATTCAGCAAAGAAGCAAATTGATAGCCTGCCAAGTTTTCTTGAGGCAGTCCCATGTATCTCTCAGTGTAGGCAGTGTCTGCAATTTGGATTTTGAACAGCGAGAAAAGTTTTAAACTCAAATGTTATTTAAAAATATTTATTAGCTTTTTAAGCAGCTTTAAAAAATCAGTTTGACGACCGCTTAATGTTAACATTTTTTTAATAAAAAAATTTACAGGCGTAAAAAAGGCATAAAGCAGTTCTTAAAGCAAGGTTTTGAGGTCCACAAAATACCATGGTTATCAAAAGCATCAAAATCGGTCAAAAATAGTCTAAATTTTGACTAGTCAGTCAGCAAGCGTAAGCGTCAAAATAATGGTCAAAAATAGTAGTCAAAAAGCGTCAAAATTATTATTAGTCAAGTGTATTGACTGCATTTTGACGCTTTTGGCGTTTTTCGACTATGATTTTAACGCTTTTTGACTCCTTTTGACGCTTTTTTACAAAAAGTGTCAAAAATTTTTAGTCAAAATTTAGACCAACTTTCACGCTTTTGATAACTGTGCAAAATACTAAAGCAGGGTTTCGACAAGTGCGTGCTTCAGTGCCCCGTTTTATGCCGAAATTAGATTCGGGCTAGGCTTGGTGCCTGCCGTGTTGCCGTCACTAAAAATTGGCTGAATTGAACCTGAACACACCTACCACGCCGCTCCCCCACCACCGCTCCCCTACTCACTTGAACGTCAGCCACCAACACCCCCCAGTCAAATCAGCTTGTGGGACTAAAGCAATTTTTTTTGAAAACTTTTTATACCATTAATTTTTTCGTATAAGTATGATTAAAAAATGTATTAAAGGATTTAGATGAAAAATTATTGCTATAAAAATTTTTTCCAAAAAAACTGCCTTGGTCCCACGAGCTGATATGACTGGGGGTGGGGGGTTTGGATCAGGTTCTAGTGAGTAGGGGTGGGGGGATTGGTGTTTAGGTAGGGGTGGAGCTATCGGAAGATAGGTTGGCTCAGGTTCAAGTGCTCCAAAAAAATATATATTAATAAACAATATAATATATTGTTAATGCTTTGGAACTTTAATTTCAGAAAAATTTAAAAGCTTTGTCTATGAAGCTCTACTCTGAAAAGTTAACTTTTTTTAATTTTTAACACATTACCATAAAACCGGAAATCAGCAACTGTGCCTCCAGCAAGACCACATCTAAATGTTTCACCTCCATCTCTTGCTGTTATTTGCACAGTGGCAAATCCTCCATAAGACTGAATTAAAAAGAAAATTAGGAAAATTTTGCTTCATCTAAAAAATTACCCATCCTGAGACTACCACTTTTTTGGAGTCCATAAAGCTGTTTCTGGCAATCAAATACCTGAAAAAAAATTTGTAAAGTTTTTAATGGGCTTCGTTGTTTAACCAGCCTCATAACTTCAATTTGGTCATCAATTTCAGGCCCTCCAAAGTGCTTGTACATTGGTGCCTTGAGTTTCCAGCCTCGGTTTGATGAACCGCGGCCATCTATGACCACAGTGACATGGTGATCATCTTTATTGTACACGTTGGAAGCAATTTGTGCTGTGTTGGGACCTCCGTACACATACAAAAACACTGGGTACTTCTTGGCAGGGTCAAAGGCCACGGGAAGGAACATTTTGAATTGGGCTTCTAAAATTTGTTTCAATATATATTTTTAAGGGCCGGAGTATATTATAGCAAGTCCTCCCAAAAATGAATTTCAACTGCTTTTTTGTGTGTTTTAGGGCTTGAAACGTGTACAAAACATGTTTTTAGGTGGGGGACAGCACTTTTAAAAAAAATTTTTTTGACTACATTTTGACTTTTTGCCTTGGGGGACCAAGGTAAACCACCTTGAGAGGGTACCTGGACACCTGGTTTTGTTCATTTTTACATTGTTTTTCTCACTGGACTAGCAAAAAGTGTCTCTTTATGCATTTATTGTCAACAGTCTTCTCGGATTCATCTCTAAGGTAAGTGAGTGGGCGCATCTCTAACCGACCAAGCCCAGGGGGCTTGGTTGCTTGGAGTTGAGATGCGCACACCCACATACCTCAGACACAAATCACTCGGAAGTGACTCTGGATGCATAAAAATAGTATGCAAACCAGAGTTTCTTTATGCGGTAGGTCCCAGTATTCAAAACTATGTTCAAATTCTATCTTTTGAATATTTATTGCTTTATAATAAGTTTTGGCCTTGGTCCCCCAAGGCCAAAAGTCAAAATTTGGCCAAAAACATATTTTTCCAAAAAGTGCCGTCCCCCACCTAAAAACGTGTTTTCTACACGTTTCAAGCCCTAAAACACACAAAAAAGCAGTTGAAATTCATTTCTGGGAGGACTTGCTATAATATACTTTAACCTTTTTAAGTTTAACTATTTTTGTCTTTGCTCTAGCCTGCAACTAAGCATCAGCTAAAAAATAGGAGAAGCAAGGCCAAAAAACCCTTTGTGGAATATGGTTAAGTACTACAATAACGTACTTTGCCGTTGGCTACCTCTACTATTTGCTTTGGTCACCCCTCTTGTGTTTTTAGGCTTAGGCTCATGCAAGGGCAGACCAACATATGTTTCTTGAATCTTAACAAAGTAAAAAAAACATATTTGAGTCCGTCCTAACACACGCTGGCGTACCCTTGCCTGAACCTTAAAAAACAAAATAAAAAACAAGGGTAAAAACAAGGGACCAAGGAAAATAGGGGTGTGGGCACGACGGCAGAAGTACCCAAAAACTAATTGCCAAGTTTTAATTCATTTTTATTTGCTGGAAATTTGAAAAAAAACTAGAAGCTAGTGAAAAGCTGCTCAAATAAAATCAAACCTAGTATTTGTAACGAATAAAAGTTTCAAATACTTTTTACAAAAAAAAAGTTTACCATAGCCTAGAGAAGTGTTCACAGAGCCAACGAATATTTTTGGATCTTCTGGAGCATCCTTTTCAGAAGCTATCTGCTTTTTGTTATCATCTCTGATGAGCACATCTATAATTTAAGTTTAAAAAAAGTTGGCGCTATCGGGTATACCCCCCAAATGAAATTTTTAACTTTTTCAAAACACCATTTTAACCATTTTTAAGCATTTCTACACGCTGAACACGATAAAAAGGTGTTTTCACCTACTTTTTATAAAAGTCGATTTTTAAATCTTGAATTTTGGTATTTTTAGTTGATTTCTGTTTATTATAACTTAGTAAATCAGATGTTGAGGGTACCTTGATCCCGAAAAGATGGAATTTGAACATAGTTTTGTTAACTAGGGCTTACCGCATAAAGAAACTCTGGTATGCATACATTTTTTATGCATCCAGAGCCACTTTCGAGTGATTTGCGTCTAAGGTATGTGGGTATGCGCATCTCAACCCCCTAGATGCGCGGGCCCTTCGGGGGCGCAGGGGGCTTGGTTGGTTAGAGACGCGCGCACTCACTTACCTTAGACATAATTCCGAGCAAGACTCTTGATCAAAAATGCATTTAAAAACTCTTTTTGCCCAGCTCCAGTGACCAAAACATGGTAAAACAGCCAAATGTTCGAAATTTCAAAATACCCAAAACTCAATTTTTTATCGACCAGAACACAAAAATAATGTCTTTTTTGAACTTCTGAGGTGATTTTAGGTTGATATAGGGTGTTTGGAAACACTTTAAAAAAATTTCATTGGGGGGGGGGTATACTCCGGTAGGGTCAAAATGTTTTAAAAAAAGCTTATTAAGCTATACCAGGGCTCGGAACTTAAAGTTTTTAAAATGAGGACATTTTTGGGTATTTTGGCGAAATATGCTATTTTATTCAGTGCTCATTGCTCTTTCGGAGCTGAAAAATAAGATTATGACGTAAAATTATTAAAAAATGAGATGTGGTGTCCCAAAGTAAGAACAAATCTTTTTAATAAGGACAGATCCGAGCCCTGTGCTATACACTTACTCTGCAAAATATTTTCCGTATTTTTTAAATAAGCAACTGGATGACTGAAGGGTTTGTGGCAGAAGAGCACAAACTGAGAGCCATCCGCAGAAAATTTGGCTGAAGATTTTCTGCAGTCACTGATGGCACAGGTGATGCACTGAGGATCCACATTGTCAGCGCCGCTGGCTGTGGGAACTCGGAATTTGTGCTCCTCAGCTATTATGTAACCACTGCTAGTGAAGAAGCTAAAAATTTTTTGTGTGTATTTAATTTTGTGTGCCAAAATAGTACAGTTCATCTCTTTGATGGTCGTATCCAGTGATCTGGGAAACATCATAAGCTCCTCCATGTTGACCAGTAATCGCTGAGTGTACGTGGCCATCTGCGTCCTATACAGAAAAATTAAGTAATGATATTTGGCTCTGTATGCACTCACAGTTGTTGAAAAGGCAGGACTTCCTTTTATGTACTCGCTCGAAATCATGTTTTGAGTCGTTTTTCATGTGTTTTACAATTTGAAAATGTGTTTAAAAGCAAAAAAAGTGGTTGGGAAGCACGTTCTTGCAACAACAACAAAAAATATTTTTGACCAAAAATTTTGGGGTGTAGACGTTTCTCGAAAATGAAACCCGTGTTTTTTGCCTTGGTCCCTTTTTTTTGTGAAAGTTCAAAAAATATGTTTAAACCACACGTATGAGTCCTTCCTAACATGCGCTGACCTACCCTGAGCCTAAGCCTAAGTGCGTAAAAAGTCGAAAAATCGAAAAAATATGATTGTTTCATTTCGTCTATACTCCAAAATTTTGGTCAAAAATATTTTTTTGTTGCTGTTGCAAAAACGTGCTTCCCAACCACTTTTTTGCTTTTAAACACGTTTTCACATTGCAAAACACATGAAAAAGGACTCAAAACATGATTTCGAGCGAATACATAAAAGGAAGTTTAGCCTTGAAAAAAACACACCTTAATCCTACAAGCTGATTTTTCTCAAAAAAAAAATTTTTTCCAAAAAGTTTTAAAATGTAAAATAGAAAAAAGACTTTTTGAAACATTTGACACAAAAAAATTTCAAAAAAAATCAGCTTGGGGGGGGCCAATACAAAAATTAAAAAACTGTCAGTTGATATAGAGCCGAACATTTTTACTGAGCTCGTGAGCTATGAGGGTTGTGACTTTAAAAATATTCTGGCTGACCCTTAGTGTCTCTTACTGAGGCAGTAAAATATGAGGCTAAATTACACTATCTGTGCTTCGCCCGAAATTGCGTTTTAAGCATTTTTATGGCAATATTATATCGTAAAAACGATAGAAAACATGATTTTTTTCATTGGGAAAGCACTTTTAGGAAAAAAATATTTTTGACCAAAAATGACTTTTTTGCCTCGGTCCCCCCTCGGGTACCAAAAATCGAATTATGCCCTAAGCCTAACGGCTATACGCTGCTTAAAAAAGAAAGCCCGGGAGTTGACATGTCCGGGCCAAGGGCTCACCCAGCTTTTAATGTAAAAGTCCGGGTAAGGGTTGTGTACGTGTGGAAATTGGGTTTTTGGTCAAAAATATTTTTTTCTTAAAAATGCAAATTGTTATAGCCATAGTCATAGTTGGCCTAGTCATAGTTATAGTTGGCTATAATTGGGTCTAGAAGACACTTAACATTGATTTTTGGACAAAAAAAATCGATTTTTGGTACCCAAGGGGTGACCAAGGCAAAAAAGTCATTTTCGGTCAACAATATTTTTTCCTAAAAGTGCTTTCCCGATAAAAAAAATCATGTTTTCTATCGTTTTTTCGATATAATATTGCCATAAAAATGCTTAAAGTGCAATTTGGGGCGAAGCACAAATAGTGTAGTCCGGCCAAATATGCCTCTGATCCTAAAGTATGCCTCTGAGGCAGCCATAGCCATGTTTAGTTGCATGTACACACTAAAATACCAACCTCAGTAATTTTGATATGTGCCACCCAGTTGTACACATCCCCATTCTTGTGCGCATGTGGCAAAATCACAAAAAAGCCAGTGTCTGAGTGATAGTTGATTTGGAAGTCTGAGGGTTCAGACCACATTTCCATGCCATTCATTGCAAAGTCGATGACAATGTCCTGAATTTAAAATTTTGGCGCTAGTATAGAATACGAGTCACTATTCAGTGATTTGTGTCTAAGGTATGTGGGTGTGCGCATCTCTAACTCTCAAGCCCCTGCGGGCTTGGGGGCTTGGAGTTGAGATGCGCACACCCACATACCTTAGACACAAATCACTCGAGAAATACTGTTGGAAATGAAATATACGCAAAAAAACCTTTTTATGCGGTAGGTCCTGATAACATGTTTAAATTTCACTTTTTTGGAGGTGTGGTATTGTAAATTAGCACCAATTTTACAAATTTTCTCTTAATATAGACCTATTTTCATTGAAAATATAGCAAAAAGTCGAATTTTAGTCAAAATTTTTTTTTTCACAAAATCAACTTTTCAGGTCAGAAAATACCCGAAAACACCTTTTTTATAGTTTTCAGCGCATAAAAATTACTTAGAAGTAGTTAAAACACGATTTTGAAAAAAAAATTTTGTGGGGGGGTATTCTATACTATCGCCAACAATTTTTTAATATTGTTAAAAAAAACACCAAAATCTTACAGTATAACAAGAAAGTTTGTTTTGACATATTGAAATGGCCACTTTGTTTTGGACTCTATTAGCCCAGACCACAATTAAATACTCTTTCGGCGATTCAAATTCTTTGTGCAAGGTAATCCAGTTGGCCCAGTAGAATACGTAGGATCTTAAACCTTTTTGTTGTTGTATGCATCCAAAAGCAGCTCAAATTTTCTTCAAATTACCCATCCGGCTTTCGCCCATTGAACAATTCTTCAGGTGGAAGTATAAGCTGAGTGGTTTTGTGCTCCTTGCTCCAGATCCAGACAAAAACACCTGGAGGGCTGTCGGTTCCAGCTTTGGGATAGGCTTGGTCTTCATAACTTTAAGGGATTGTGCAAGTTTTCAAAGGCAGATTAAAATATGTGAAAATCTTACATAGGGTACTGTTTATCCTTGCTGTAGTTGGGAATGTGCATTTTAGTAACATTTTGGTCGTCGAATAGGACGTAGGCCAAGTATTTGCCAGACTCTGACCACCAAAGAGCTTTGGGATTGTATCTGCCGAGTATTTCTTCTGAATATTTATTGGTCAGGGTTAAAAGATACATTTGGAAAAATTTCATAAGTGTTAAGAGTACACTTTTTGCGAAAATTTTGGACCATTTCAGTTTTTAAATATATGAGGCTGTAAAAGGCGTGGAATCTCTTCAGTGAAAATTCACTCTACTCCTTTACATTTAAACTTCTCCAGTGCCAGATCAACAGGCAGGATTATTTCAAAAAACTATATTTGCAAAAAAACCAACCCTCGTAAAGCCAATCAGCAATTCCATATCGCCTATACTCATGTCCTCCGATTGTGATTGGAATTGGACTTGCTGACTGGGTTGGGTCCATGTAAAAGATGTTGTAGTTGCAGACAAATACCTAAACCCCTTTTTGAGAATAGCTTTTTTTATTAAGACCTCAAAGTTAAGGCACTTACATAATCACGTGAGCCGGAAGCTGGGTTAAATTCGACTATAGAAACCGGTTGGTCGCAAGGTGTTACCGGTTTGCTTAGCTCAAATAATCTAAAAAATATATTTTTTATATTGGATAAGGCAGGGATGTGATCTGTCCTTATTAATAAGATTTGTCCTTATTTTGGGGACTCCAAATCTTATTTATTTTTAAGATTTTACGTCAAAATCTTATTTTTTGGCACAAAAATGACAATAAGCACTGGATAAAATAGCATATTTAGCCAAAATACCCTAAAATGTCATTATTTTCAAAATTTTGAGATCTCATCCCTGGTTGAGATACCATGTGACCGAAAAGTTCCCGGACAAAGTTTAAAGCCAATTTTTTTCAGTAAAATAAGAACATAAATGCATTTTTTTGGTATCGTCAGAAAGCCCTTGTTCTCCTCTCATGAATAGTGTATCGCTTCTCGTTTTATGTCAATAAATTCCATGCTTTAGAATGTCCGATCTGAGAGCAGGCATTGTGCGACTTTGGGAAGAAGGGAAGAAGCAAAGTGAGATCGCTCGTGATATGAATGTTCCAAAGCAAACAGTTTCGGATGCCATCAAGCGATTTCGTAAAACAGGCCGGAATGAAGACAGAGCAAGAAGTGGGCGACCAGCTACAGCAACCACTCCATCCTGCTCTCAGATCGGACATTCTAAAGCATGGAATTTATTGACATAAAACGACAAGCGACACTATTCAAGAGAGGAGAACAAGGGCTTTCTGATGATACCAAAAAAATGCATTTATGTTTTTATTTGACTGACAAAATTGGCTTTAAACTTTGTCCGGGAACTTTTCGGTCACATGGTAGTGAGAAAAGCCTTACCCTTTTTTGTCGTCTAATTCAAAAATTTTGTAGGCAGTTTTTTTGTTAGATTGCTAAAATTTCGAAACTTTTAAAATTGTTTACTAATAGTTTAGCTACCTTAAAAGGCACAGCCAGGGAAGAAAATTGTGAGTCAAATAGTATTTCGTGACCATGCTCCAGATCCCAGTTTTGTTGGCTATTGGATAGAAAAATAGGCGATGGAGCGTCACTTTGATGGCCATTTGAGTTGATTTTCTAAAATTTTGGGTTTTTTTTTCAAATACAGTGAATCATTGATTATTATCAGATATACCGTACAAACTTCTAATTATCCGCCACCCTTTTGGCAATTTTGACGGTCAAACTGAAGGTTTTGCCAGGGTTCCGAATCCTCTTTTCTAAAAAGGTTTGTCCTTTTTCAGACCCCGAATCTATTTTATTTTTGATTTTTTTGTCAAGTTCTTTGTTTCGCTAAAAATGGGAAAAGAAGTCTTTTTCTTCAAAAATAGTCAAAATGTCCTTTTTCAAAAATCAAAACCCTGGTTTTTGCCTATTTTGTTAAAATTTTTAGGAGGCTGAAAAATTATACACCGTGGCCGATAATTAGTCAAATAAAATATTTGTATTATAACTTACAACTAAATTTTGGTGGTCATCTTTCATCAAAAGTGTGCCATCCTTAAGCCACTGCACATAATACTCTTCTGTAGGATTATTTACATTGCCAGTGCTAATCTGTTTAAGGCTTGAAAGCATGTTGTAATGCTTTTCAACATTCTTCGAAAGTGTAGGTGAGCTGATTGATTTTGTTGGAGGTAGTTTGCTTAAGAGTTGCTTAAGATTTGCCTCTTTTATGGGCGGTCGAAACTCATCGTTGGTTTCAATGTCTGAAATTGGAAATTTGGAATTATTCTACTTTTATCGTTATATAAAAATTCGATTCACTGTTTCTGGCAAAGTAGAAGGCAAAGGCACTGGTTCCAGAGAACACAAGCAAAATAGTAAGGAACGTCAGCAGGCCAAGGACCACACGCACACGAAACATCCTTCGACCTTCAGACTAAAAATTTAGTACTGAATGTATTTTTAAAGTTTAAAAATTTTTAAATTCTTATGAAGAAGAATAAACTGTAAAAGTTGTTGTAAGAAATTCAAATTTTTTTCTTAAATAAGGTGTTATCTGGGAACTTGTTCTTTTTTGGTCAACTGTGAATAGTGTTCAGACGTCTCCTAAGTAATTTTTATACGCTAAAACCGATAAAAAAGTTCTTTCCAAACAATTTCCGTACTAAAAAGACATGTTTTGAAAAAAAAATTGGTTATCGAACGTTGACCAACTGCCTTGGTCCCCCAAGGTAGGCTGAGCGAATGAGAGCGGTGTCAGACTACAAAAGATTTCCACTACGTTTTGGTTGCTGGATCTGGGCAAAAAGAGTCTTCAAAAAGAGTCTTTAATGCATGTATGATCAAGAGTCTTGCTTGGTTGCTTGGGGTTGAGATGCGCACACTCACATACCTTAGACACAAATCACTCGAAAGGGACTCTGGATGCATAAAAACAGTATGCATACCAGAGTTTCTAGGCCCCAGCTAACAAAACTATGTTCAAAATCCCATTTTCCGGTATTTTTGAGGATATGAAGGTACCTTTTTTGGTTTATTTAGCTTAGGGGACCAAGGCAGTTGGTCAACCTTTGATAACCAAAATTTTTTTTAAAACATGTCTTTTTAGTACGGAAATTGTTTGGAAAGAACTTTTTTATCGTTTTTAGCGTATAAAAATTACTTAGGAGACGTCTGAACACTATTCACAGTTGACCAAAAAGGGGGCCCCCCAAGTAAACAAGTGCCGTTATCTGTTTTAGATTAAGAATTGTCATTTCGGTATTCTGAATTTACAAGTTAACTGTCCACACTGTACTATCAAATTCGCAAATTGCGTGGTACAATTTAGCCAAAATTCCAAGCTAGTAGTGAATAAACACCACCCATAACTTTTTTTCAAAATCAATTTTTTATTGCGGATTTTAGGCTTAAGCTCAAGGTAGGGCAGCATATGTTAGAATGGACTCAAAAATGTCTTACGCACTTTTTTAACAGTTTGGAAAAGATATTTGAGGACTTTTAAATAGGGTTTAAAAATAAAAAAATTTGGTACTATTGCACTTTAGTAGTCCAATGGAATTTTAGTAGTCCGAAAATATTTTACTAGTCCAACGAAACAAGGGTTTATTGTGATTTCACCCATCTTTCAAAAATAATTGACCTAATGTTGTCCAAATAATTGTTCTGAACTATTTTAGATGGGTGAAGGGCTGTATTGGGATGAGAAGGGATAAAAGGGGCCACTTACACAAGGCCCACTAACAAGAAGATGTTGAACATAATTTTGTTAACTGGAGCCTACCGCATAAAAAAACTTTGGTATGCATTCTTTTTCTCACACATCCGTAGTCACTTTTGAGTGATTTGTGTCTGAGGTATGTGGGTGTGCGCATCTCAACTCCAAGCCCCCAAGCCCCGAAGGGGGCGCAGGGAGCTTGAGAGTTAGAGATTTTTTGTTCGTTCGTTTCGTTCGAACGTACGACATCGAATCGAACGTTCGATTCGAAAATTTTCGAATTCGAATCGAACTTTTGATAAGGGAAATTGAGAACTTTTTACCAGCTTTTTTTTATAATTTTGCTCAGAATTTCGTGACCTTTATTGAACTATAACAACCACATAAATAAAAATTCTTCAACATCTAAGGAATTTTCTAACAAAATATTGATGATCTCTTCTGGTTCTTCAGTATTCTTGCTTCTGGCATCCCCTAGTACTGAATCCGCCAGCCCGGTTTTGATGTGAAGAAGGTTGGTTGCAGCAAAAAAACAAAAAAAAGGCAAATAGAAGAGAAGCCTTGGAAAAACACCTTTCTGACGCAACGCTGGATAACGAAATGTATATATATTTATGAGCCAGAATTGCGAGATGCGGAAATTTTGGAGAATTCTTCTGCCACCATTTCAATATGTCGTCATGGCCATGACAATCCGGATTTGGCGTTGTCGACTTGGGCTCATTCAGATAACGGTCGACTTCATCCTTTCAAAGAAAAGTTTTTATGATAAAGTGCTGCCTAAGACAAACCTTGAATCTGTCCGCACTAGAAAGATCCAGTCCATCGACATCTTCTTCTTCATCCCACATTCCGCGGTTTCTTGATCTCTTTCTTTAAGCTGACTGGCACTCCTCACTTCCACCTGAAATTCGTTTTTGTTTTATGTAATTTCCTTCAAGCACACACATGGAAAAGACTTCACTAACAGCTCGAGTACTTTTTCCTTAATTCATGCCCATTTATTCTTTGAGTAAACCCATTGCCTTGAAATAATTTTGGTAAATTTTTTGATTCAAAATTTTATGTGTTGAACCACCTGAAACATAGCCGTGGATCTGAAAAAGCAGCTAATTCCATTTCTACATTGTTAAGCAATTCGTTAGTTCATTCCATAAGGCTTCCTTGAAGATCACATGCAAGCTCGCTCATTTCGCCGCCAAGATGTTCACTAAGCTTCTTCACAAAATATGGGTAGCAAGACACGCAGGTATTTCAGAGATGATTTACTGAAACTAAAGGTCGTAACATAGTAGTGAGTGCTCCCTGTGCGAGAACTAATCCTAGGTGATTGAAATATATTGATTCTTTGCAAATTTCCTGAGACTTTCTTTGCACTCCTCAGCCTTTCAGGCACTTCTGAAGATATATCGTGATGCAAAGGTAGCTGAACTAAGGTGAGTCGTTTAAAAATGTTTTGCTAGAATTACCTGTAAGGTTCCATAGTTATTTCTGATGAATTGACGAAGAATCGGCGATTCAGCAATCGACTACGGCAAATTATGTTGAACAATCAGCTTCAGCACATCATTTCTCAAACTAATAAAGGCGGTTAATAAAGTTGAAAAAATGGTAAACTGTAATTTGGATTGAACATCAAAGTAAGTGTTTCCGTTCGTGCTTTCTTTGCGCTTGGACCATCAAATTTCACCATGGCTTCGTTACGTTTTGCAGACTGTAGATGAGAAGATAGATTTGTTGTGGCTCCACTTTCTCCCAGCAGTTATTCAGCACCATACTTGCGAACTGCCTTGTCGCCCTTTTTCACAAAAGTTGCCCTTGGTCGGTAATTTTCAGAAAAATATGGCGCCGGCGCTCGGCGCCGATTTTGAAAAACTCTGGCGCCGGTCTCGGCGCTCGGCTCCCGATTTTTCAGCAAATTTGCATTTTTTAATACTTTTTTTCCAAAAATTTCTAATATTTTTTATCTTTTTATTGATTTTCGCTAAAAAATAACATGATTTGTTCTTTTTTATACATATAGTCCAACCAACAAACCATGAAATCGAAAAAGTTTTAGCCATTGAACCTGTTCCAATAAACTTCAACTTACACTATTATGAAGGTACTTAACAAGCATATTATCGGTAACTTAGGTTTACTCCTAACTGGACATGCTAGCTAACGACATACAGCTTAGCGGCTGTAGCGAGCATGTTTATGTTAACTTAATGCTAACAGATGTTAGAAAAAGTCTAACATAAAAGTATAACATTAAGTTAACTAACATAATCATTATTGTAAAAATGCAAAACAATGTTAGTATACAACAAGAAAAAGATTAATGCGTGATTCTAATTTTCGTCACTCTTCTTAATGATAAATAAAAAAATAAACCTTTTCTACAAAAGAATCATTTTCTTAGTTATTCATAGACTTTTTCGGCGCCGGCGACAAAAATGACCAGTGCCACGTAATGCGCTCGGCGCCTATTTTTGAAAACACCGACGCCGGTGCCGGCGCCCGGCGCCAAAAAATTTTGCGTGCAACTATGCTCCTAACCACCTGGAATTTGAAGAAAATATGGGTAGTACTCTCTCAATTATATACATTACCTAGAAGTGTTATATCTCAAAATGGCAAGCAGAATCAGAGCTATCTCTTGCGCCCAAAATTGTAGCAGAAAAATTTTAATTTTACACAGAATTTTAGATTTTTCTTTAAAAGCTAGTTTCCGAAAATCCCCAATTTAGATACAAAAATGGTCATAACTTTGTATAAAGGTTATGTACAGCCAAATTCTTTTAACAACAAAAAAAAACTGAAATTCACAGTCGTTTCAACACCAAATTCAGTAATACCTCAGCATAAAATCATGAAAAAATAAGCAAAACAAGTATTTAAGTTGTAACACAAATTTTCTATAACTTTCGATCTGCTAAAGAAACCTTTGATTCTGACACCGAATTCGTGTTCAGCGTGGTCGATTTGATTATAAAACTACTTTTTAAATTCAAAGGTCATTGTCAAATTTAAAATTCCGCTCGAGACAATAAATATTCGATTTTCCCAGAGTAAAAAGTTAGGCCTATACACCCGAGTTACAGTCGGCGTTTTGCGTGTTAACTTAGTAAAACTTCTGCATCTAAACATGTATTTAGTCACTCCCATACTATGATTTTTTGAAAAGTAACCCAAAAAACATTCGAAATTAGTTTGTTCTGGTTGACACAATAAAAGTGACATTTCGAAACACTTTCTAAACAAAAAAACTTAAATTTTGTCAAAAAAACTAAAAATCTCAAATTTTCACGCATCTCAACTGCAAGCCACCCAAGCCACCGAAGAAGACTCGAAAGTGACTCTGACTGCATGAAAAAAGCATTGAAAAAACCAGAGTTCCCACGGCCCTGAACAAAACTGTGTTAAAATCGTATCTTTTGGGGTCTTCTTCTTTTTAACAGCACTGAGCCCGCACGGATGACTGATATAATAAATATCAATTCGATAGTAAGAGTAAAATGAAACCGAACTTAAATCATTTTATACAATTTCGCTTATTTGAAGAAGACAAAAATTAAAGAATACAAACAGAGGGAACAATTGTAGAAGAATGAAATAAGCAATATTATATTTGCTTGCGGCCTTCTTCTATGTACTTTCATGAGTGATGATAGCATCACAATAGCTGGCAGCAGTCAGCAAGAAAATTATTCTGCTTTTGTGTGGAGATACATAAAATTGTGCATTAAATAGTTTCTTCACAAACACGCAAATAAGTTTACTTCTTTAAGGCATCAACTATACAGTCTTGAGCACCACTGAAAGCGCCGAAGCAGAAATGCTACGTTGAGTTAGGGGATGCTTATCAAAGCTACTTTGACCACTTACACTAAACAGAATTCAGCCCTTAATAGCCCATCATTTGGAGTTCCCGAGTTTTCATTCTCTTAACACTCGGAACCTCGAGCGCCACTTTTGCCTAGTTGGACTCAGAATTTCACGATTAACACGATGGTGTTTTTGTATTTTGAAAATTTTCGTCAAAAAAGCTTCGCTACAACTTTCTGAAAATTTGAAGTTTTTTCAGGTTTTTGTCTTGTCACGACAGTACAAAAACAGATATAACTTTTTATATGCTGAAGATTTTTTTTAACTGTGAAACGCATCTTGTGGAAGAGATTCAGAACTATCTTTTGACTAGTTATTTTCCCGTGTGTTATCAAAATTTACTGCTGCAATATCCCCAAAATTATAGAGTCCGCCAGAAAATTATTAAAATATTTTGTCTCGCAGAGTTATAGCTTTTGTAAGTTCTGTCACTATAACTTGCCTTTACTCCAGTGCAAGCCAACAATTTTGTGAATTTAACACCGGATTCGTATTCAGCATGGTCGATTTGCTTAAGTTAGTGTAAAATGCGAAATTCCGCTCGAGACAAAAATTATTTACAAGTTGAATTCTTTGGAAGTTTAAATAATTTTTGTCTCGAGACGAATTTCAAATTTTACACTAAGTTATTTATTGTAAGAGCAGTCTTTAAATAAATTGACCATGCTGAACACGAATCCGGTGTTAAATTCACAGAGCAAAGGTAAGTTACAGTGACAGAACTCACAAAAGCTACAACTCTACGAAAAAAAATATTTTAATTATTTTCTTTGCAGATTCGGAATTCCCATAGAATTATGTACAAGATGATACGCTGTTCACACTCCGTTGGTCTAATGTGGAAAAATTTAACAATCTTTGAAGATGATTCCTTATTAAATGGCGGACTCTATAATTTTTGGAATTTTGCAGCAGTAAATTTTGATAACACACGGGAAAATAACTAGTCAAAAGATAGTTCTGAATCTCTTCTACAAGATGCGTTTCACAGTCAAAAAAAAATCTTCAGCATATAAAAAGTTATATCTGTTTTTGTACTGTCGTGACAAGACAAAAACCTAAAAAAACTTCAAATTTTCAGAAAGCTGTAGCCAAGTTTTTTTGACGAAAATTTCAAAAACCAAAAGCACATCTTGTTCAGCGTGAAATTCTGAATCCAATTAGGCAAAAGTGCCGCTCGGGGTTTCGAGTGTTAAGGAACCATAATTCAGTTTTTTTTAAAAAGAAGCTCAAATTTAGTTTACAGGACCAGGGAACTCGATAAGCACAGCAATTTGCGGGATTTGAATTAGCGCGGGACTACCCTAATTTTGTCAATAATTTTTCGAATTATTTTTTGTTTGAGTGCATTCAAAACTTGAATAGTATTTCTCAGTCAATATAGAACACCAACTTGTGATAAGAAAGTGTAAAGCAATAAAAGTCGTGTAACCCGTCCGATCTGGCATTGTCAAGCGACGTTGGGCTCAACTAGTGAATGATTCTATATTTTGAAAAAAATTTAAATGTTTTAAATTTAAATATTATTGACAAAATTAGGGTGGTCCCGCGCAAATTCATATTTCGCAAATTGCTGTGCTTATTAAGTTTCATGGTCCTTCAAACTAGTTCGTGTCTCGGCAGAAAATAGCCCTACAGTAAATGGTGTGTGTAGCGTGTGCTGTAGCAAATGGTGCGCTGTAGCGTACCGAAGAGATTGTAAAAAATGATTCGAATTCAAATCATTTTAAAATCTAACAAGGGAACATCCATAGTATAGTTACAATATTAAAAACCCATCTGCCATTCGATGGGAAATTTAAAAGTAAAATGATGGTTTAAAGATCAAAATCTGCTAACAGAGCTATTTTTGTGGGTGAAAATTAGAGATGGTGGCGGGACGGGACGGTTCTCCCGTCCCATCCTGTCCCGTCGCGAAGGGGTTGTATGCGTTTTTCCAGTCCCGGTTTTTTAAAAGTTGTCCCACCTTTAGTATTCGAAAACCTTAATCAATGAAAAACTTTTGGTGATCTTTGTGTTTTGATTATCATTTCTTTTGCTTCGTGATAAAGATGTATTATTGTCTCGCGGTAATTTGTAATATGTATCACTATATAAGGGTTTGAACGTCTGTGTTCAGATCAGTTTGGGTGCGAATAAAGCTATTAATAAGTCGTGTGTTTCTCGTCTCTCTCTTCGTATCGCTAGGACACAACAATTTCAAACTTAACAACAATTTCCATTCAGATCTCAAAGAAGATGCAAAGCAACGTCTGGAACCTGAAACTGTTCAAGAAAATCTCGAGAGAGGAGGCGATCTGCGAGAAGTGCGACCTAACGGTGATCATCAAGACGGGAGCACAAAGATGTTGAGGAAGCATATTGAAATCCACGAGAAGGAGTTGGCGATCTTCAAGAAGCTGGAAGAAGGCGCTCCCAGTGAAAATATCGGCCAGTTCATGATCAAAAAAAACGATTTACTTGGGAATAAACGAATGTTTCAAGTTCTTGCTTGTCTTAGTTTGCGTCCCGACCGGAAAATTATTTCGCCCGTCCCGAAATTTCGCTTTGTCCTGCATCCCCGTCCCGGAGTTAATTCTTTGGTCATACCGTCCCGGTGTCCCATCCCGGAATTTTTTTTCACAAGTTTGTCCCGTCCCGTCCTGAAATATGCCATACATCATCTCTAGTGAAAATACGTTTGTTAAAAAGAAAAACTTTGGCTAAAAATAGCATCACATTAAGTAAAAAGCGCTTGCGTTAAAATGACTTGACCCACATTTTAAAAATCTCATTTTTCTAAGTGAAGCTTTAATGAGCCATAATCATCTTTTTTCGGTTAAATTATCCCAAAAATTTAGCTCTATAAAATATCTCTTTTTATGTGAGCAACTAACAAAGTTTTTTAATAGCTAAAAAAAGCCCGAATTCCACAAATGGATAATCTGTCAAGGTAGACATTAGACATATGTGCTGCTTAGGGCAGTATAAGCAATGCTCGTCAAATCTTGACAGGTGAAGCAGGAAAATATTGTGGCTATGGACTTTGACAAGTGCAAATAGGTGTAGTTACGACCGTAGGCTCTATGTTGGTTGCGCCATCAACCCATTTCTGCCGGAATTTTATTTTTTAAGGATATTTTTGCTATATTTTACTGTTTTTAGCCATTTAAAAAAAATCAAGGCAATTTGCTGCTTATCTTATGGCTCATCTCACTGGCTACACAATGAGTGGTAACTTGCCCGATAATGGTCCACAAAGAGTGGTTGGAAAACGCAATGCAAAGAACGCGATTTTCAATAGGATGAGGTCGGCCTATTAGAGAATTTATACGGTATATTTACTTTTCCTTAAGTTCAGATGACAATTACTTTTATTTTACCAAGAAAGACATTTTTAGATCACATTTTCACAAAAAAACCCGAATATTTATCTTTAAGCACGTTATTTTCAGTAAAAAAATAGATTTTCATGCAATTTCATAATATTTGTACAGTGAAACCTCGATTCAACGGCCCCCTAGGGAGCGGCCTCGAAGAAGAAGCCTTAAAGAAAAGCCAGCTTGGCTTAAACAACAATAAAAACAGCGCTTAGCAACCAATAATGATCAAGTTTTATGATTTTTGACTTCCTTTGCTATTTTATCCTTTATCGTAGGTATAGTCATGATAAATCAGTCAAAACTTCCCTTGGTCCATCCTGTTGGGTTTATTATGTAAATTGAATGATGGTCTATATCATAATCTAACCAAAAATGCATTTAAGACGACTTTCGGTACTACTCAATTTCAATATCTTCGAATGCTTTAAGCTATAGCTTCACTGTCACTCAATATCTTGAACCATGACTACTAAGTGGTCTCGTTTCTTAGCATTTGGCTAGGTTTGACACAAAAGTGCTAGTTTGCGAAAACAGCGCTTTTTAAGCTATTTTGGCTGATTTTGACTCAAAGTGCTCATTCTAGACGGTTTTGACTTGAAATCCATGCCTAAACTAGTCAAAATAAAAAAAAGTTGATGCAAATATTATCGTTAAGTCGAGGGGCCGCTTTTTCAATCGTGACTGGCCGTAGGGGGCCGTAAAATCGAAGGGGCCGTCGGGGGTACAACTCCTTGTGTTTTAGTCAAATCCAAACAAATTAAGCCAAGGGGGCCATTAAAGAGGCATGCTCACCTGTTACAAAGTTTGTCCCCGCTAACTCAAAAAATTTTTCCTAATCATTTGAACTTCTGTACGGATCTTTCAACTTGGTTTCTAACAAAACTATACCTAAAATTAAATTATAGGCCTTGTTTTGTTAGAAATCCAGCTGAAAAATCTGTATAGAAGTTCAATGATTCGGAATTTTTTTTGAATTGGCGGGGACAAATTGTGAAGCAGGTGAGCATGCCCCTTCAAATCTATGGGTCGTTAAATCGGGGTTTGACGGTACTATCAAATTTATTAATACATATTACATACCCCTGAATCAAATTGATCTTCCAGTTTGTGATGGTTATTGTTGTAAGAGAATCTGCTAGTATCGTGAATCAATATAGGCGAGGATAAGACAGGACAAGTGTCACACATAACAGCAATCAAGTATATTTTTTTAAACAAATAAAATTAATGAAACAATACTTTAGATAGAAAAAAGATTTTATTGAGCTGATTTACTGAAGTGCGTGATTAATATGATCTGTCTTTAAGAAAAGTTTTTGCAACAAGACTCTTTGTTTGCTTAACAACAAACAACTTGCAAACATCCAAATAGAATACGAAAATTTGTTTGTGTAAGTGCGTTTGCTCTAGCTGACCCATATACAACTTTTGTAACAATTTTGTTGCTTTAGCAATAATGTTCTGATTGGAATTTCCGTGAAAATTAAACTTTGTACATTAAATTCCCTTAAATTTATTATTCTAATGATTTAGTTCAAATTACACCGAGTTTTTTAAGTTTTTGCCTTCATATTGTATTTTGACATACATTTTAACTTTTATTACTTACTTTGCTTTTGCAACTTCTTGATCTTTCTATAGTCTACAGTCTCTGTAAAAATAGTTTTTAACTTGACATCTCTTACTAAGCCTCCAGTTTAGTTTCTACAAGGGAACTTTGCGAGATTGTTTTTCACTCGCGCATGGAAGTTTGGTCTCATTGGACTGCCAGTATGCAACTTTAAATCAAATCTGTTGAGATCTCGGGCCTATAGGCAAAAAAGTTGGGTTATGAAGGCTAGTAAGGTATCGAAAAAACAGGGGGAAGCAATGAATTTTTGAATTTAAAGGACGATGGTTTTTTTTCGCGCTGCGGCATGCACAAAATTTGAATTGGTGGGGGACAGTTCTCTTTCGTTTCGCACTCTACTCTTTTGAGTCGTTCGAAATGACCCAAAAGAGTACAATGCGAGACGAGAGAGAAGTGTTCCCGGCCAATTTAAATTTTGGACATGCTGCTGTGCGCAAAAATTATGGTCCTTTAAAGAGCCATTTAATTAAAGCCATTTAAGTTTGAATAAGTGGCCTCGGTGGCGCAGTGGATGTGCGTTTGTGTTGCATGGCTCAAAATGGTGCACAGGTTCGATTCCACCTGGTGGCACTCTAATTATTTTGGCCTGTTCAATCAATGTCTAGGGGTAATTGTGGTCGCTGATTCCGAATCTGGCGCTAAAAAAGTCGAATTACCCCGATGACGGGCCAAAATAAGTAGGGTGCCACCAGGTGGAATCGAACCTGTGCACCATTTTGGGTCGTAAAACTCAAACGAGGCCACTTTTTCAAACTTAAATGGATTTTAGCCTCCCCCTTTAAGGGTTCTTTATATACGTATCGACTAGGTCACAAGTTCAAATACTACTGGGTACACACCTTATTTTTTACGCTAAATTTTTTATTTTAACTTGCGCTTATAATCTTCTTGGATAGCTAAGAGCCTAAGGATCATTTTGACACCAAACTTGTGAATAAAAGTGGGTAAAAATAGTATGTGCACCCAGTGGCATTCGAACCTGTGACCTAGGTCATATGAATGTCCCCCTTGCTTTTAATTTAAAAGACAAGTTTTTTAGACTATGGGTCATAAATAACCCCCCCCCATAAATAACCTCCCCATAAATAACCCCCCATAAATAACAGCAACTATTTCAATTGTATTTTCTTGATTTTTTTAAAATAGACATAGGGCTGTATTCGAAGTAGAAACTCACTGGCGAAAAAGGAAGCATGGTGAGCATGCTTTTCAAAAATATTGGAAGGAAGATGTATCGGAAAATGTTAATTCTTTGATTCCATCCTAATCATACAGTACCAGAGCTTGTCGTAAAAAGATAATAATAACGCGCATATTTTTTATTCGCCTCCTTGGGCGTGCTTCTCGTTAACAGATGAACAAAAGGTGACAATCATAAACAATTCATTGAAGACTGATGATGTTAACCAATTCTATGTGATTTAGTTGGTAAGACAAAGCGATTGTTGACATTTTGGATTCGGGATGTTGAGCATCTGGAAACTTACGGAGATTTAAGAATATTTTTTTTGAAGACAAACCGGCTGGCAAATTTCGCCTGCAACCACACAGTTTACTATATTTCACCTATGATCAAGTTAATACATTGTGTGAAAAGTTGTTGGATCTGAACTTTTTTGCACACACTCTAAATACGTCGACTATGAAGATTCCAAACTTTTGTAAACAAAGGTATTTGATTCGTACGTGGATTCAAACCTATATAGTAACAAATGGAACCGCCATAAATACCCCATAAATAACCCCCATAAATAACCCGGGTTATTTATGGGGGGGGGGTTATTTATGGGTTTCTACGGTTTTTTAATGTTATACTTTGGTCTGACCCATCGAAAAAAGGGAAATTGAGTGTTTGGGCTCAAACGAAAGCCTACGATGTGCTGAGTGCGACAGCATTAAATTTGGCCACCATTTCTTGGAGAGTCGTCGAGCTGTAACCTTCCAAAGTTTAAAGTCCTCCCTGTGGTTTTTCGATACTTTACTAGCTTTCTTATCCCAACTTTTTTTTGGCTATAGGCTCGAGATGTCAACGGATTTGATTCAAAGCCGCATACTGTCTATCTAATGAGACCAAACTCCCCTGGGCTAGTGGAAAACAAGCTCGCAATGTTCCTTTGTTAGCCAGTTTCAATAACTTATAGAGATTTTCGACCATTCATTTAAATGATCTTCTTATACTTCGCTTAATCAAGTTTCTTCTTGTCTCTAAGCTTTCCAGGCATTCTAAATTAGCCACATTTGATCACTCTTGACAGTACTATTAAAAGAGGTGTACTTTTTCCAAATAAAGTAACAAAATTTGTAAGTTTAATTTTTGTATAAAATCAAGCATCTTCCTCGCTATTTTTCCGATACTTAAAGTTAATATTTTTCAAAACACACATTCTTAAAATTATTCAAAATTGTACATTCTTTTTAACATTTATGTCTAACGTACTAATGACCACCTTTCAAAGAGCACTACAACTACTAGCTAAGGGAAGTTAACTGATGTTTACGCATTCCAAATGCCTGCTCAGCTATTCTAATACTGCGCACTCTAGCTGTCACAATAACACACACACACTCGTCAGTTGTATATATGGATTTGAGTTGTCTTTCTGTTGGGCTCAAGAGTATATTTTCTCTTACCCAAATTCTTTCTTAGATTCTCTGGTTGAGACTATATCTCTGTGGATTTTTCTGTCTTGTTTATCGAGCGCTCTCTGTGTCGTAGTCTTTTAGCCAGTCTTTCTTTTTGCTATTTCATTTGTTACTTGGGTCGTCGACTAAGTCTGCTAGTACTAGTGTTTCAGCAAAAAACTTTTTCAGCGTTTATTTCTGCAATTTATAAGCTTTTTAATTACTTTATAGGTTTCTTTTAGTCACTATTTTGATTTGGTTTATTTGGGTGGTTCTTACTAATTATGATTGATGAGTACTTCTTAGTGGGATGTGTTGTGAATGAACCCTAGAGATTAGTTGGCTCAAGCCTCCCAATATCTGTTGCTAAAATATGCCTTGGTTCCCCCTTATCATAACTACAATGAACAAGGGGGCTAAAGAATTTTTCAAGAAAAAAACAACAGGGGGACGAAGGCATATTTTGACAACACATAGTGGGATAAAACCAATTAGTTAAATTTAGATAAAACATATATTTTTTGATTAAAATGCTTGTTTTTTCTGTTGTTTGCTGACATGTAAAAGTTTAAAATTCGATTTTGGGCTAGAATATTCATATTTTGAGACAGTTTACTTTTTTATAGACTGTTTTTTATTTCAAATTTTCCACTACAGTTAAATATAGTTCTCAAAAACATTTAATTTGATGCTGACCATCAAAATTACCTGTATTTGACTTCACACACATGTTTTTTATATATTTTGCTTTTTTACACCATCTTGTAGCTGAGATTTTTCTCTATCGATTGAGTGGTCAAACACACTAGTTAAAACAATATTTGAGGAAATCACACCAAATTTTAGGTAAAAAAGTGGTAAAAAAGGGGTGAGGTAAAAACTTAGTTTTTTACCTAGCACTTGGTGTGATTTCTTCAAAAACTACATGTTTTAACTACGGTGTTTGACCACTCAATCGATAGAGAAAAATCTCAGCTACAAGACGGTGTAAAAATATCTGACAAGGGAGGTACCCTGACTGTGACCTGGGGATTTTTCGATATTTTTATGCGGGTATTTTTGTAGAGCGTACCCAAATTTTCATGAATCTGGCTCTCCAGCTATGAAGGCCCACAAAGAGTGGTACAAGGGTCACTCAAAGTTCTAAAAATACCTCGATACCCATATCATGGTTTTTCTTAACTGACCCATTTAACAGTTAGGTCATTTCTAGAATTTTTGTTGGCTTACAGAGCTGGGGAGCCAGATTCATAAGGAACTTGGGTACGCTCTACAAGAATACCCGCATAAAGTTTTTTTTATCAAAAATGTTCAGGTCACAGTCAGGGTCACTCCCTTGTGAGATAAAAAAATAAAATATACGAAAAATAGGTGTGTGAGTCAAAAACAGGTAATTTTGATGCTCAGCATAAAATTTGATGTTTTTAAGAACTATACAGTTAAACCTGGATTTAAAGGTACTCTTATAAAAAAACGGTACCTTTTTTCATCTTGTTTTGGGTGACGGACAATGAAATTCAACAAAGCTTACAATTTAAGCTGGTCCCAAAGGTATCGTTATATCCCGGTTACACTACTATTTCTGGTATTTCATTTTATCTTTGACTTAGTTTCTTTTCTGTTGATTTAATTTGTTGATTTCATTATTATTTTTTAGATTTTTTAGACTAATGAACGTGTCGCACAAGCGTGTGATGTTTTTAAATTTTCTTCAAAAATTCAAAATAAATATTTTGAAAAAATCAACAGAAAGAACATAGACAAAAAAAACTCTTAGTAAGATTTTTAAAAAGACTGGACTTCCTTAACAATCTAGCAAAAATTTTGCGGATCATCGTTGTCGAAATTATGGTACCCGAAAATATACTAACCGAGGTTTTTCTTTAAGATTATGCCTGATTCGGCTCATTCACAAGCAATTCTCAAAGGACTAAGAGCCCGATGGGAAGACCTAACCAGTTTTGTCTCTGAAGCAGTCAAAGAGAAGTGGTGGAATATGATCTGTGACAAATATTCCGGCCGACCCTTCTACAACCTAGAGCATTTGTCTGAGCAGATGAGTCTGTTTGACACCTTCAAAGACAAGCTAAAAGATAGATACGCACTTGCTTTTGCAATCATTTTTAAACAGTTAAGTCGCTCCATAAGTGTTTCAATTAGTAAAATTATTTTTAGTTTAGAGTATGACCCCAAGTCTTCGGGCGACAATGACACAGCAGCTAAAAATGCTCAGTTGCTAAGAGATTTTTGCCAGGAAACTACTTTTGATCAAGTAAAAATTTCATAAATTTAAAAAATTCGCATAATAATGTTATAAGGGTTGAACACAATAAGGTAAAATTAGACATTTTTTGCCCAAATTACCTGAATTGAGAAACCTGGGTATCCAGGAACTGGGTAAGGCCAAGTTACAAAAGTCGGATTGCACGAACAAAGAAGTAAAGCGAAGCGAATCTGTGAAAAAACCGGTATTTGACATCCAAGTAAGGCTTAATTCCGCCAAACCGTGACACGCAAAAAAATTTCAACCACTTATTTTTATTTCAAAACTGAAGTTTTAGGAAAACTATGTAGCTAACTTGTTGCTGGAAAGTGGAAACAACTGCACAGATGCCAACCTAACTCAAGGAGAGTATGGAGAAGAAGACGTCCACTTTTTGATCGACTTTGATATGGCCTGGTTAGGAGCGTCAGAGCAAGACTATGAGAAACACAAAACTGCCATCAGAAAGGAGTATTCCCATTTAAGTGACTCTGAGTATGATGAACAGAGATTAAAGGTAATTTTTTCGATCGGTTTCCAATTTGCATGCTTGTAAATTCTGTCTCAGTTCTAAATTTCCCAATTACAGGTTCTTCAATTCTTCCTTCAAGTTCCTAACATTTACGCAACACGAGATTTACGGGATAAATATGAAAAAAAGGCAAGAGAAAATATTCAGAAAGAGATTGCTTGTTTATTAGAACTAAGAAAAGGCTAGCGTAAGCACTGAATTTTCGCTTAAAACTAGTCCTTAAACTAATTTATTGCACTTTTTGTAAAGCTTTTTGCTATTTTTACATATTTTTTGATCAAGTATTTGTTATATTTGGCTTTTGCTTGCGATATGAATAAAGTGAATCTGCTAATAAATTAAGCAAAAAACTTCGTATGCGCGGTCGGCAAAATCGGAATTCTTGCAATTTTTAGAACTAGACTAACCAAAAATAATTGACAAATGACTTCTAAATCTTAGCTAAAAACTACCTTATTGGGGGTTACGTTAAATCGAAAAGGTCAGCAAACAAAGCAAGTCACTGTAATAGTAGTAATAGAGATTGAACAGGAAACAATAATCAGGAAGAATCACAGTTTGCCTTTCTCGTGTTAACACCGTTAACACCCCGTGTTAACACCTTTTAGGACTTTTAGAAAAAAATTTGACTTTTTTTCATTGGGGGACCAAGGTACTACTCCGAAGTGAATGATAAATAAATGAATAATAATAGGTAACAAAGTTTACAAAAAGAACACAAAATATAGACTTTAAACATAGTTTTGAATACTGGGGCCTACCGCATATAGAAAATCAGGTATGCATGTTTTATCATACATCCAGAGTCACTCTCGAGTGATTTGTGTCTAAGGTAGGTGGGTGTTCGCATCTCAACTCCAAGCCTCCAAGCCCCCTGCGCCTCCGAAGGGGGCGAAGGCTTTTTTTAAAGATTTTTTTGCGGATTTTTTTAATGCGCAATTCAAAAACGGAAACGGGCCGCAACGGTGTTATGCTGTCTGATTTTTTTTTTAAATCTTGACGTAATTTTGAATCACCCTGTATTGTGTGTAAATTGTATGTGGATCTTTGTAAATTTTTTCTTAAAATGCTTAAAAGTGAGCTATAAAACACAGGAAAATTACAATACAAATAAATTTTCTGGCTAAAATATATTAGTTTTAAGCATTTCTGAAGAGTTACTTTCTGCCCTTCTCCTGTTATGTAATTTTGTGTTTGGCATTAAAGGCATAGCTTCGGATGCATTAATGGAAATGGCTTGTCGTGGAATTATGCTTATCTGCTGGGCTACTTGGCTTAAGTTGTGATTGCCATTAGCCTGATCCAATTCATCGCCACTCACTTCACAACTCCCTTTTCCTCCATTACATGTTTTATTGCAGGAAGCACATTCCTTTGTTTTCTTTGCAGGCATTCGTTGAATGTAGTTGTTAAGGATTTTCCACTGAACTTCTTCACTGTTGCGCCTTTGGCCTTCCGTTATAGAATGGTGATCACTGGTGCTCCTTCGTCGAATTATAGATTTCTGTCGACGATTTTCTCTGCAATTAAAAAATATTCAATTTTGTTGTAAGTCTATAGATGACTTTTACAGCATTTTCACAGATTAGCGAGCAGAATTAAACATTACCCGTTTTTAAGCAATGGTTAAAATGGTTGCTTCACAGAATTTGTTAAATATTTGTTACAATGGTCGGAAGGCGCCTGTCGGCGTTTTTGCAACAGATAATACCAAATTTATGACAACAAAATAGTGTTTAACATGCTCGAATACAAGGCTCAAACTTGACTAAATTTTTAAAATTCCTCTCAACACAGAAAAGATTTAAATTTACCGTATTATCTCTAATAAGTGCCCCGGGGCGCTTATTTTTCAACCCTCCGAAAATCGGAGAAATTTTTGGGTGCACAACCAAAATCCAAAAAGCGGAATCGGTAGGGCTCCTGGGAGTTAAGAAAATGCAAAAAACAGCTCTACAAAATATTTGCTCTGCCCCGAGATACATACCCTCAAAGTAGAGGGGGGCGCTTATTAGAGAGGGGGCGCTTATTAGAGATAATACGGTAATCCGGATTTACCTGATCCCAATCTTATGACTTCATAAAAGTAGGCCTATGCCCCTCTTAGAACGCGTATTTTCCGACGCTCTTTTTTTTTGAACGAAAGCTGACATCCTGCGGAACACGGTAAACTTACTCGCATAAAAAATTATTTCCCTCTCTACGATGCATTTTTTTCACTCCGAAGTCAAAAAAGCGCTACCCACCCACACATGCCAAATACTAAAAAATTCGGAATATTATTTGGCCTCCTTCACCCACAAAATTTATTCAACAGGGAGATTAAAAACATATGGTTTTGTAGCCCTTCTCTTTCTCTCTCGAGCAGTATATAAAGTTTATCTGAAATATTTCAGAATAGTCATTCTTCGGCTTTAAACACCTGTGAGGTCATTTTGAAAAGTTGACAAGCATTTTCTTCACTTCAACTGAAAAAAATTTTAAAAAATTTCAAAGGTTAGAATAACTTCCTAGCACCATGTTGTAGCGCAGTTTAAGAGCTACAAAACCTATGTTACAGAATGATTGGTACTACTGGAGTTGCCGGTGCCAAAAACAGCTTGGTCCCCCCTGTTGTTTTTTTCATGAAAACTGCTTGGTCCCCCTTGGTTCATGAAAAAACAACAGGGACCAAGCTATTTTTGCAATATAATATTCCAATTATTTAAAAATCTGAATGCTGAGATATAGGATTTATCGTTTCCAGCTACTAAATCTATTAATTACCTGATATTTTTGAGTCTTAAAGGGGATTTTCTGAAAGACTGAAAATGTGAGATAAGAAATTAAAACGGCTATAACTTTTCCACAAACCCAGGAATCACAACCACCCCCGACCTTTAACCAAAATTTTTTCAGCCAACTTGTTAATTTTTTCATACTGAATTAGAATCTGCAATAAAAATCAGGTCGAGACTGTGAAAAAATAAAGAAATTGGCCTTTTTACAAAAATTTGCATTTCGGAAAACATCATTTAAAAAAAGCGGGGTTTTCTTGACTTTCTTTAAAAAAATATCAGCAGTTTGATACCTTAAAAGAAAGCGCAATTCGAGCCTCTTGTAATGACAGCAATTGTGTATGAAAAATTGTTAAAAATGAATGATGCCACAGTCGAACTCTGATATAACGCCACCCCGATGTAACGCCACCCCCGATATAACGCCACTTTTAAAAATTTGGTTGGTCAGCAAAGAAAGTACACAAAGTTTGCCACCCGATATAACGCCACCCCCGCTATAACGCCACCTACAAGAAGGACCCAAGCAATAAAATTACCCCCGATATAACGCCACTGCTTCGTTTTTTCAAATTTGGACGCTTAGTTTTTGCAAGAAGAACACCGCTGATCCATCCATTCTCGGTCACAGCGACGCTTTGGACGAATTCTTCTACAGAAAGCGCCAGAAAATCGAAAAGCAAAGTAAACTAACACATTTCTTCCATGTTAGTTAGTTTGTTGTTTGGTAGATTGTTATTGTTTGAATAAACCTTATTTCATATCACCCTCCGATTTAACGCCACCCCGATATAACGCCACCAAATAACGGTCCCCAGGGGTGGCGTTATATCGGAGTTCGACTGTAATTAAGAAAAATTTTTGAGTGCATTTTAAAAAATGTATATACTTCGGTCCATATGCATGTTTTTTAAAGACAGTCTTTTTAAAAGTTACTCAGAAAGAGTTATAGAACACGATGGACATTGCAGAAAAATTTAGAAAAAATTCGCGGTAAGTCATTATTTGTGACTTTATCGTTTTTTCAGAAAGTCTCCTGTAAACTTTCATAAAAAACAAATTACTACTTTTGATATTATATCTTTTCGAATTTTGCAAACATGTACCTTGAATCCGTCTCCTGGTCTTGCCAATGAGTTGTGTGGTCTCTTAGCTCTGCCTGCAGTTGTCTTTGGCTGGGAGAGCGAGAAATAAGCTTTGAGTCGTTTCCAAACGCTCTTTTCTCTTTTTCCAACAGTTTTTCTTCTGTTGAGTTTCTTCTCTGTCGGCTGAGCACTCTCCAAGCTTTGATTGTAGCCAGCTCTACTGCATCTGCCGTTCTGGAGCTCTTTGACCTCTGTACTTTGGCCACTCGAGGAGAATGTGGAAGATGGTTGTTGTTGGATGATGTCAAAGTCCTGGCTGCCACACTGCCGGCACCGCCATATTGATCCGGCTGAGCTGAAACACGGCGTTGCTGTCGGTCTGGCAACCCTTAAATTTGTTCAATTTCACAGAATTATTTGTTATTAAAGTGTTTTGCTTCACTAACTTATCTCGGCTGCCGCTGAGCCTCTTCTTAGCAAGTATTTCTGCGGCTGAGATAGATTCTTGACAGTTTTGTTGGATGGAATTTCTATGAAGGGATCTTTGTGCCGAGGAAGATTGGCGTTGTGTCGATGAGGCTTGCGCCGTGGAACAATCACTGCCTTCATATTCCAAGCAGCCAAGTCTCCCAAGTCTAAATGAACAATGAATCAAGCATAAGTTGTTTATAATAAATTGATTTTTTGGATGTTTTTGGAAGGGAAGTATTTGAGTTCATTCTACAGTCGACTCTTGATTTAGTCTACACCTGGATCGAAATTATTTGGCTTGGATTGACTGCTATGTATACAATGAGCACTCGATTTAGTGTATAACGGGTGGGGCAAAAGTACTTACGCTAACTTCAAGAACTCATATAGTACCTGTTTTCTTATCATTATTATAAGATTTTCTTGCCATATTGTAGCTCTTGTTCTCTTCTTTCTTTCTTAATATATAAAATCTATTTAAGATATTTTAGAAAAGTCAGCATTTGGCCCCAAACACTGGTGATGTCATTTCAAATTTTCATTTTCTGATTTTAGTTAAGCACCCGAAATCTCAAGTCGGACTTCAAATTTTTTAGATTTTCGGGAATTCAAAAAAAGCAGCCGATCGGCGTGTTAGAAAAAATATAGGTAATATATAGGTAATTTTTTGAAAAACCATATATTCTTTGAAAAATATTAAAAACCATATGCCGTATCATCTCTAATAAGCGGCCCGGGTCGCTTATTTTTCAACCCTCCGAAAATCGGAAAAATTTTGGGTCGATCTCGAAATTTTTGGATGCACAACCAAAATCCGAAATGCGGAATCGGTAAGGCTCGTGTGAGTTAAGAAAATGCAAAAAACAGCTCTGCAAAATATTTGCTCTGCCCCGAGATACAGACCCTCAAAGTAGAGGGGGGGCGCTTATTAGAGAGGGCGCTTATTAGAGAGGGGGCGCTTATTAGAGATAATACGGTATATTTTTAGATTATGTTGAGTAGCTAAAGTCAAACAAACCTAAAAAATTGCCGATGTTATCTGCTGACAGCTTTCTTTGTCTCTCCTTCTTCGCTTTTTCGAAGTACTCATTGGACTCACTAACTGACATAAAAGTAACTTTCTTTGAGGTTGGAGTAGAAGTTGCATTATGAGATTTATTCGAGATTGGTGTTGATGCAGGTTTGTGCTCGTGCTGATTTACTTTGACAGAAATCGGAGTTGTTTGTTGAAGAGTACTTGGTCTTTCAGCTTCTTTGATCAGCTTTTGGCTTTCTTGTGGCGTAGGCGTGCAACAGGGCGTTTGGGAGGTACTTTCCTCCGTATTATGGTGAAATTTGGCTGATGCAGACATGGTCATTGCTGCTGTGCTAGGCAGAGATGTGCCTAAGTGAGAAGAGGTAGGAGTAGGCGAAGACAAACGTCTGGTTGAGTAGGTTTCAGGCTTGCTGTAGTGAGATTGGTCTGCAGAAGAGTAGAGATCATTTGAGGAAGCTTTTTGATTGACAGATGAACTCATTATTTTTGGTCTGAAAATTTGATTTTTTCATAATATCTTTGTGTACCTGACAATATGTGACTCCAAATTTCGAAAACACATTTGAGTACATTTTGAATTAAAATTTTTTATTAAAATTTTTTTGTGTTTTGTCCTTATTTTCGGATTTCAAATCTTATTTTTTTCAGAATTTTACGTCAAAATCTTATTGTTTAGCTCCAAAAAGAGCAATAAGCACTGGATAAAATAGCATATTTTGCTAAAATACCCTAAAATGTACTTATTTTGAGCAAATTTCCTTATTTTTAATTTTGAAATCCGAGCGCTGGATTGATGCAATAATTTTTTTTATTTATCTGTGTTGGAGTTCATCCGAGAACGGCTGAACCTCCTTATAAGGAAACTACCCAAAATCATGTTTTGACCACTTTTTTAGATGTTTTAGACCTTGAATGCTACAGAAAACGTGTTATTTTGATTGGGAAACACATTTGCATAAAAAAATTTTGACAAAAAATTCACTTTTTTGGACCCCTTTTCATTATTTTTGAAAAATGTTTGGTGTGTAGTCTTGTTTTTTTGCTCTGTTATTATTATTTTTTAGTGCTTCATGGCTTTGAATTTGATTCGTCTTCATGATATCTGCGAGGATCTTTTTTGACCACTTTTTTTACCACCAATTTTTTTTAATGCAAATGTATTTCCCAATCAAAATAACACGTTTTCTGTAGCATTCAGGGTCCAAAACATCTAAAAAAGTGGTCAAAACATGATTTTGGGTAGTTCCCATATAAGGAATTCCTGCCCCGAGAACTGTAATAAATTTTTTAAAAATCTTTTAATCTGTTTTTTTATTTTGAAAAGATGTTAACCTTCCGCCTCCTACCTGGAAAGACTTTTTTCCTCATGGGCCTCCATCGTTCGGCCACAAATCGAGGTCATAGGTTGCTAGCATTAAGGCAAGAAACTCTTAATAAAGCGTACCCTTTGTGTAACATCACCTTAGCTGTAACGTACCCCTAAGGTTGGTCCCTAGGAGGTATGTTATAGAGAGAGTCCACTTTACTTGGGTCAGTCCTAACAACGCCGATCTATCCTGCGCCTAAGCAAAAACCAATAAACCAACAGGAGGAACAAACAAATTTAAAAAGATTTATGTTTTTAAACTACTTTTTCCAATTACTTTTTAGATCAAAGCGAATATATCTTTCATAACAAATTTCTACTTAAAAATGGGTTTGTAATTTTGTATAAAGAAAGGGATACGGTGTACCAAGGCAATTTTTTTTAATTTTTTTACCAAAAAAAATTTTTTTTTTTTGAATTAAAATGATTCAGAGCACTTAACCTTAACCCCCCCCCCTTCACTCAATTAACCTTGACCCCGTTCACTCAATTCAGCTTGGGGGACCAAGGCAAAAAAATTTTTTACATTTGTCAATACCAATAACTTTTAGCACAAAAAGTGTAAAATAAGTTGTTTTTCAGTCTTTTTAATCATTTTTACGCAAAATAATTATAAATAATAAGTGCGCAAAATAATAAAAAGTGTAAAAAAAATTGCCTTGGTCCCTCAAGCTGAATTGAGTGAAGGGGGTATAGGTTAACAAGGGACCATAGGCGCCTATCGGCGCCTCTATATTATTTCGAAATTTCAATGAGGGGCTATGACTTCATTCATAAAAATAGGTATATCCCTATTAGAACTCATTTTTCGCCTGTTCTTTTTTAAAACGAAAGCTGACATTCTGGGAACACGATGGTATTTGCGACAAAAGTGATTTCGCTATCTACGACCCGTTCTGGCCTTCGAAGTAAAAAAGCGTTACCCACCCACCCACACATGCCAAATACTATATAAGATTTAGCCAATGATTCAAAAGTGTAAATAAACAGTTTTTCAAGACTTTTTTTGCGAAAAAAATATTACAATTGATTGCTGGGAGCACTTGTGCCTTTGCCCCCCACTCAAGTGTGCTCTGGCCCCCACTCAAGTGTGCTCTGGCCCCCACTCAAGTGTGCTCTATTTACTCAAGTGTGCCCCACTCAAGTGTGAAGAGCCTCCTTTCCAAGAAATCATGACCTTGACAGGGCCATCGAAGACGGATTTGTCTCAGTTCGTTGTAATAATTGTGTCCGTGTGAGCGTAAATTAAATCAGAATAAATAAAGGTTATACTTAGTATACGGTTTTTTTATTACTATGGTCTGGGAGCACACTTGAGTGGGGTGCTCTGGGGTGGTCCAGAGCACACTTGAGTGGGGGGCAGAGCACACTTGAGTGTAGGGGCCAGAGCACACTTGAGTGGGGCAAACAGGGGGCAACTTGAGTGGGGGTGCTCTGGGGGTGGTCCAGAGCACACTTGAGTGGGGGGCAGAGCACACTTGAGTGTAGGGCCAGAGCACACTTGAGTGGGGGCCAGAGCACACTTGAGTGGGGGCCAGAGCACACTTGAGTGGGGGAGAGCAGCACACTTGAGTGGGGGCAAAGGCACAACTTAGCCGATTGCTGGTATAATATAGTGGTATAGTACAGTGTTGTGACTTGCCAAATTTGTTTCCTCTCCTCTTCCTCATACGATTTTGAAAATCGTCCTCATCCTCTTCCTCATACCTTTTTTCAAAATCGTCCTCTCCTCTTCCTCTTCCTCAGAGGAAGAGGAAGAGGAAAATTTTTTCCTCGCTGAGGAAAAAATTTTCCTCTCTTTTTTTTCTCAATATTTTCCTCAATTTTTCCTCACTTCAGACTTTATCAACTTGGGTGCGATGTGGCTCGCAAAACTTGTAAAGGTATAGGAAAAAATGCCTCGCAAATCCCCACGCTTTTTTTACTTCTTCTTAGTCTTCCATCCTTCCATCCTCTATTATCACAGCACAAATAATATTGGGTTGGTCAATAGCATCAACAACGCAAATATTTCAGATAGCAAGAGAATGAACAACACTCCAACTAACACAAACGCCGGGGATTCCAAAGCTTTCTTCGATCTCACTCGTTCTGCGCGAGTGAGTTATTAAAGAACGATGCTTCTATGGCGAAGAGGGAGTTCAAGAGTGAGTCACTTTCATACTTTTATTCATCTGGCTTCTTGGAAATAAATAATATCAGAAGGCAAGCTCAGCGGATTTGTGGACGACAAGAGCCATTGTACTTTCGAGGTGATTATCGACAGCAAGAAGCAAATGTGTGGAATGAAGGTGAGAAGGGTTATTATTGAATTTCTATACATAGTGACTTTCTTTTCAGACGAGCAAACACGACGTGGACCGGCACTTCAAACTAAAACACACCGACTACAAAGGCAATCTCGTCATCAAGTTGTCCCTGGTGCACTCAAACGCCCGCAGGAATCTGGCATTGTTCTTCGCGACTTCGACCGCTTCCGTTCGTTTGGTGGAGAATGAGTGGATGAAGAAGTTACTGCACCGAATCCCCGATTTTAAGGTTCCCTGCCGTCGCAGTCTTATCGGTGATATGGAGAAAGAGGTTATTAAACACATACTTAGATACTTGATAAATGTAGTTTGTTGAACCAAGCTATTTTTAGGTGAAGCGCGTCATGGATAACATTTGCGAGAAGATCAGTTATTCCCCGGGACGCACAACGGATATTGCCACAACCCCAAATGGATGCCTCTTCTTCGCTTCAGTCATTGCCAGTTTTGTCGACAAGGGGCTCTCAAGATGTTGAATTTGCCGAATCTATACTTCTAAAAATATGCTGGTCGCTGCAAGGTATAGCTTCTATTTGGTTAGTTTTCGCATTGATTTTTTCTGAATACCGTTAGGAATAAAATCTGACTTTACTTGATTAAAGGTTTTGTGGATAGTGAATTTAGTGGCTCCATTGGATTGTTAAATGAGGAAAAAAGCGAGGAAAAATTTTTTCCTCACTGAGGAAACTTTTTTTCCTCTTCCTCTTCCTCATCGATTTTTGAAAAAGTTCCTCATCCTCTTCCTCTTCCTCGTAGCTTTTTGTAAAATCGTCCTCTCCTCTTCCTCTTCCTCAGGAGGAAGAGGAATGAGGAGAGGAATGAGGAGAGGAAAGAGGAGAGGAAGTCACAACACTGGTATAGTACAAGTGAGTGCTGGGGGTCAAAGCGGTCCACGGACCAAGTGATACTTTATTTTTGACTAATTATCACGAGAAAGTGGTATTCACAAGACGTGAAATATTAATTGAGGATGAAATATTAAAAAAAATTAGTCAGGATTATAACAGCAAAAAGTGCCGCTTTTTTAGATCTCGTAATATCCTTAAAAGTAGACAACTTACTTCGGCAGCAGTCTGAAGTCGGAGAAAAAGCTTCTGTTCGAACTTGAAGATGATACACTATGCCTTCTTCTGTCCCTGCTATTATTTTCTCTTAAATTCTGAGCATTGGATTGCCTTCTGTACTGATGCTGATCCCGGATTTCTTGATTAGCATTAGCTACATTAAATAAAGCAAAATAAAATGCCATTCTTACACTAAATTTTATATAAAATATTTCTAAAATATTTTAATAAACAATATTAAATAAACAAGTTGTCTGGCCTTTGATTTTGCCAAAAATGTTTTTTATGGCAATAAAAGTCATCTTGGCTAGCCTCTTTCAAAGAAATGCCTCCATAAAAAGTGAAGAAGTCGAGATCCCTCGGGACATGTCCATATGTATCTATACTAATGTGGGCGTCCCTTTTCAAATTTGACTGAATATTTGCTGGCAGCTGGCCTTAGCTTGAAAGCATTTCGAAGATTGCACGATATTTTGAAGAACACCCAGTAGAATCAATAATTTATAAGCGTAAATAAACAAATTCGGCTTAAAATAGATAAGTTAAGACTACGCAGGCTATAGTGAAGAATAGGGTTCCAAAAAACGGCTTGGTCCGCCCTGTTGTTTTTTCGTAAAAAACGGCTTGGTCCCCCCTCTTGTTTTTCGTAGAAACTAGTTTGGTCCTATAAATTTTAATAAATTTTAATAAAAAACAGCTTGGTCCCCCCTGTTGTTTTTACAAATAAAACAACAGGGGGACCAAGCCGATTTTTGGAACCATATTCTTCACTAGCGCCGACTATGCATTTTTCTAAGCCGCATTTCAGTCATTTTTATGTGCCACATGTAAAAAAGGTAAAACCCGCAAATGTTCAAAAAATTGATTAATTTTAAGGCTACTGGTTAATAGACTTCACAAATTACTGCGATTTTAACTAAATCCCCCAAGAAGTTAAAGCTACTAAGTTCTAAAGAGCATGGAATAAGGCTGTTTGATTATGTTTTTCAAATAAACTATGGCAAAACAATTTTTTTATGAATTTTTTATCCAGAATTTTGATAGGATAAGCTCGAAACCTTTAAGGTGGGCTTGGAGACTTAGGGTTTAGGTGCGAAGTGTTTTGTTACGCATAAAAGTGTTGCCCTTTATTAAATTTCATTCTAGTACATTTATTTATTTATTTATTTATTTATTTTTATTTTTCACTAAATACTTTGATTGCTAATATTTTGATCTTCTTCTGAATTAAGAAGGTCAGCTAGTATGCCAAAATATGCTAAATTAGCAGAATCTATTGGTTGGTCAGTTAGTTCAGCAGGCAAGTCGGGGGACTGTTGCTGTTGGAAAGCTTGTAAGTAGTTAAAATCTTCTGAGGGTAATTGTTCTTGTACTTGGCTATTGGCGCTTTCTTGATTTCCAATCACAAGCACTGTTTCGACAGGAGAATTGCCTAAATTTTCGCTATATAAATTTATCATTTTATTTTCATAATTTTTAGGCAATAATACAAAATTTTCATAAATATTCTGGCGTGGCAAGACTCGAGCAATAAGATTACAATCAACATATTTTGCGCCACATGCTTTGCAGGCCAATATATGCTTTGCAGGACAATATAAACGGCCTAAAACCTCGCAGGATTCACTACTATTAGATAAGAGACTGTGAAATTCGATCTGCAAATTTGCACTGCATCCTTTAAAACTGCAAAATTTACGCTTCACCTTTGATTTTCTTGATTAAGAAAGCTTTTGTCAGTTCTATTTAGGCAGTCTGGTCACAAACATGACAAGGATTTTGAAAAATCTCTGCAATTTTGCCATTTAAAAATTGCACAGGGCAATATATGTAGTGCAAAGTTCGCGGCACAAAATCTTGCAGTACAAATATCCTGTAGTTCGAATCCCACAATCTCTTATGCAGGGATGACGTCTCAAAATTTTGAAAATAAGGACATTTGCTCAAAACAAAGACATTTAGGGTATTTTTGGCGAAATATCGTATTATCTCTAATAAGCGCCCCGGGGCGCTTATTTTTCAACCCTCCGAAAATCGGAAAAATTTTGGGTCGATCTCGAAATTTTTGGATGCACAACCAAAATCCAAAAAGCGGAATCGGTAGGGCTCGTGGGAGTTAAGAAAATGCAAAAGACAGCTCTGTAAAATATTTACTCTGCCTTGAGATACAGACCCTCAAAGTAGAGGGGGCGCTTATTAGAGAGGGGCGCTTATTAGAGATAATACGGTATGCTAGTTTATCCAGTGCTTATTGCTATTTTCGGGCCAAAAAATAAGATTTTGACGTGAAATCTTAAAAATAAATAAGATTTAGAGTCCCCAAAATAAGGACAAATCTTATTAATAAGGACAGATCACATCCCTGCTATTATGCAACAGTCGTAAATGTTGTGGCGAAAGTTTCGCGGCACATATCTTGGTGTGCATATTGTCAGTCGCAAATCTTGCAAAGGGCAGCGCAAGTCTCACAATCTCTCAAATTGCATTCTAAAACCATGTGTTCTATTGGGTGTTAACATAAGTTCCAGGAACGCTCGTATGACTGTTTTTGGTGCAATTTTTAAAATCCGATTTTTATGACTAATAATATTTTGTTTATAAATCGATGTTTCCCACCATCATAATAAAGAAAATCGCAAAAAAAAATTTTTTTGCGTTTTTTGCTTGGTCCCCCTGTAGTCATTTTTCACCCATTCACCCAAAATTTATTAGAAACAGCAAGTCTGGAATTCTGACAGCAGATTAATGATTAGCGCACCCAATTTACTTATAAAACTGCTCTGAGACGCACAAATTGGCTGTCATATTTTAAATTGCTCTCAAGACAATAATTATGGACAGACAACAGTATGGACTTATTCGAATTTTTATTGTCTTGAGAAGAATTTAAAATATGACAGTCAATTTGTACGTCTTAGAGTAGTTTCATAAGCAAGTCGGGTGCGCTGATCATGAATCTGGTGTCAGAATTCCAAACTTGCTGTTTCTAATAAATTTTGGGTGAATGGGTGAAAAATGACCACAGGCAGGACCAAGGCAAAAATCGCAAAAAAAATTTTTTGCGATTTTCTTTATTTTGATGGTGGGAAACACCGATGAATGATCAAAAAGATCAGATTTTAAAAATTGCACCAAAAAAACAGTCGTACGAGCGTTCCTGGAACTTATGTTAATACCCAATATAATATTTTTCCTCTAGTCTTGCCGCGCCAGTATACTGACCTGCAGCGAAATCATCATACTGTTGCAAGCCAGTGCTATCACCATTCCAGTAAGTGCCTGAATCCACAACCGCATTGTCTGCAAAAGTATTTGCGGCAATTCCCTTATAGGCTTCTGGGACAAGGTCTAGTAAATTTTGGCCATGTTTAATGCCTCCAGTATCAGTATTAGATGCAGTTGTTCCAGAAACACATATGCTACACTCGTTGACACAGATTTCGGCTACATTAGCAGTCTGAATAATGAAAGCATTGAACTTCTTTACATCTTTAATTTTTACCGAACACACAACGCAAAAGTTGCCAGTCAACTGAGGACATTGACGTTTCAGCCTTTCTTAATCAAATATACACAGAAACAAAAGGTTTTTTCAATATACCTATGGATTTGCCCTCTATACTTGGAACTCCAGTGCCTTGAACCGAGCACTGTTGACACTGGCCTGGACACAGCTCTTCCACGCTAGCGTGCTGGAAATATGAAGTTTTTTTTTTAAAAATGTCTGTCATGGATGTTTACAAAAATAAACTTGCTTGGCAATGTGCACAATACACTCCAGTAACTTTTTCGCACAACTTGTGGTAGCCTTCTAAACAAATGTGTTTTCGCAATGGGACTTAAAAAATGATAGCTACGTTTACCTAACTCTTCTGGCGTGTATTTAGAAGTTGTAGAAACAATATTTATTAATGTATTATTTGTAAAAAACAACAACCAAATTATTTTAAAATGCTTTAGCATAGACAATGTCAATAAAAAAATATCTAATATTTTTTAAACCCAAAATATTTTATATGTGGATCAAAAAATTGCATGCTGTTTAAACAAAAAATATATAGGAACAAAGGGAAATGGCTTGTTAAGTTCAAAGTATCAAACAACATTTAATAATCTATTTATAGTAATACGTGGCTATTTTAATTCAACAACTTATAATGTTGAGCAAAAAAATTGAACGATTCTAACCTAAAATAGTATTTGTTAGTTATTTTTATTGCAGGATGGCACAACAATTAGTTTGAGGCCTCCACGCTCTAGTAAAAGCTCAAAATTTAGTACATTAATTTGAATTCACATTTCAGTTTAAGTTTTTCATTTTATGGCCTTAAATGGCCCTATTCTAGTATACGGGCCAATTTTTTTGCCTTGGTCTTTTCTTTGATTTTTGACGTTTTTAGAAATGTGATTGTTTTTTCCTGTTTCCGCATCCCATCTTAAATGCGTTTATTCTTAAACAAATATCAACAACAATTACACAGAATTATTAATACAGTGAACTACCGATTTAGTGTGAACCCTGGGGACCGGCCCAAATGTGCACTAAATCGGGGTTCTATTGTAGTCAATTCACTTAGGCGCTGGCTAAAAAATGGGGTTAAGATGTACACTGTGTCGAGGGTGTACACTGAATCGAGAGACTTTTGTATTATAGATCAACGAGAATTGGGCAAACAATTTACAGGGTGCGTAAAAAGTTCTGACAACTTTTTTAAACTGAAAACTTTTATTGTTTGTAACATAACATCAAAAAACAAATAACACCACGAGCAAGAGCGAAGAATTTTGAACAAGATAGCTGCATCACTTTTCAATATAGCCGCCATTTGCTTGGACACAGACATTCAATCTTCTTCGCCAATTATCCACCACCGAGGCGAGCACTTCTTCGTCGATTTCTTCCCATGCTTCTTGCAGTGCGGTCTTGAGTTGAGCGATTCCCCTACGGCGTCTGTTGTTCACTTTTGCTTCCAGAATACCCCAGATTGAGTAGTCGAGCGGATTGAGATCAGGACTGTATGGCGGCCACTGCTTCACATCAATGAATTCCGGCAAATTGTTACGGAACCACGCTTGAGTCTCACGAGCCTTGTGCGCAGGAGCAGAATCCTGAAACGAGATGAAAGAAAGGAATTGAAAAAAAAACAAATCTGCTGTATAAAGTACATCCCATCCTTTGGCATTACAATTCCGGCAAAATACTGCTTCTTCAACATAGCCGGAAAGATTGGTGTTGATTGTTCTGAAGAGCCTTTTGATCTTGTGCTTACTGTGCTTGTGCTTAATAAGCTTACTTTTTACTTTTACTTTTTAATTCACGAGTCAGGGATAACCAATCGCACACACAATTCTTATTCAAGTTTCGCTCATTCACTAGCTACAAATTTTCTATTTTTTTAAACAATGTGTTTTGAAAATCTTGAGTGACCTAAATCTACATCTTTTTGTCAAATGTTTTCTTAAAAAAGATAAAGTTTCCAGGTAGATATAGTGGTTGAGCCATCTCTTTCTCGGTTTCTTCGTATTAAAGGTGTAATTGATTACTATTCTTTCAGCACCAGGTCATCCTTTTCGTTTATTTTTGGTTGAGTTTAGTTTAAAAATGTGCTCCCATTTACTTATGTAAGTGTGAAAAAAAACTTGATTGGAATTTTTCTTTCGGGAAAAAGGCAATTTATCTTGCTATAGCTGCCTCTTTTTGTCTAAATTATTGGGGTTAGTCATCAGTTTGTCTTTTTGTGTGATGCAATCAATGAAAAAGCTAATAAAAAGAACAAAGAAAAAACACTTTCAGCTTACTATTAGTTAAAAAAGTATTTCAAATTTTTTCACAGGATAAAAGATGGAATCAGGAAAATGGAAGTTAGTGAGATTTTATCTTTTTGTCCATTTAAAAAATCGAGTTTTAGGGATTTCCTTGCTCATCTAGAGGAATAGCAATGACTAAGCCAGTGACGACCAGCAAAACGATCCAGCATCGGAGATTAAATCCAATGCTTTTCATCCAACCCGGAACACTGATTCACTTGCTCATTTTTGTTTAAAAATGTCTGGTTTCTGTGCTCAGACTGATTTGCTACGTTTTCTTCTTGTGTTTGTCTCACTTGAAATCACGTTTGTAGATTAGGAGATACGAAATCTAGTTTTTCCCTCTTTTTTTGTCTGTTTTTCGATGGTATATCTTGTGAACATACAAACAAAATAATTTTTGGTGCTGATGGATTATAGATGGCATTTATTAAATATTTGAATTTGTTTAGAAACAATTAACTTTTTTTAACTTAGGCAAATTTTTAACATCAGCATACAGAATACAGCAATATCTCGTAGCTAAAAAAATATTTAAATACTGCTTTAATATATATTAAATTTAGTATAAAGTTAATAAATTTTTCATACAGTCTTGGGCTAGTTGTCTTTAATTAGTCTAGTCAAAAAAAACGCAAGAATTCTGATTTTGCCGGTTCTTTTTCCAAAAGGCAGCAGTTTTGCCGATTTAACGAACTATTTTTCAAAATCGGAACCAACTAAAGACAACTGGCAGAAGACTTCGAAATCGAGCCTAAAAAATTGTCGGTGGGAATGAACTTTTCGGGTGTTCGTCGAATCGAAACTCGACTGTATACATGTTTCTCAAAATATACAAAATACCAAAATCTGTACAAAATTTTGGCATTAGTTATCTATACAAAACCCACACAAAATTTATACAACCTATACAAAATTTATACAATCTATACAAAATTTTCAGTCGAATTTTGCATACATTTAAATAGTTAATTATAGCCAAGATTTTGTATAGATTTTGGTACTTTGTATGTTTTGAGAACCATGCCTTCAGGTAGCAATCAATAACCATTGTTATAGACTGTAACAATAATTATTGGATGCTACCTGAAGGTCAGAAAACGATAATTTGATCAGAATACAGGCTATACAAGGCTATACAAATTTATACAAAAAACCTATAAAAAATCTATACGAAATTTCTAGTCAAATTTTGTATAGATTTGAATAGTTAACTAAGGTCAAGATTTTGTATACATTTGCCATTTTGTAAGTTTTGAGAACCATGACTGTATACAGTCAATTTTCGATTTAACGTCACCTTAGAGCCAGTCCTTGGAGGTGACGCTAAACCCAGGGTTAACTGAGTTTACACTAACAAACAAACATATACTCTTAATGAATGGGATACGTTTTTGAGCTTTAACCTCCTTTAACATTTTTTGTATTCAAGTGTCGATGTAAAATGCTATTAGCAAATACCCCTCCCACCCAAGAATCTGACCTTCCCGAAATCACTGTAACCTTATGGAACAACAAGCTTAGGCTTAGCCCTTAGGCTCAGGGGTAGGCCAGCGTATGGAAGTTGTTACTAAGAAATGGCTTACGCGCATTTTCTGTGGTCTGAAACATATATTTGGGTACTTTTTCCTTAATTTTTAAAAAGAAAAATCATTGGGAGGAGGGTATTCGCTAGTGGGGTCAAAAATTACTTTCGTCTACGGTCCAGCACTTAATAAAGTGCAAATCTTAAAATGAACTACAGGGTGGGGCATTATAAATAAATATTTGCTATTTTTGTCCGATGAAATTAGGATGTGTCTAAACAAACATTTCCATGCATGTTTGGTGTCATTCAATTTCTCACCTATTCAGCTTTTGAATAAAGAAAAGATCTCGTTAAAGTACCGTGAATTTGAGAAGTTATGGCAGAAACAAAATAGGATGTTTATAATGCCCCACCCTGTATATTTTTCTTTCAAAAAGAGCCTTGCAAAAAACTTTTCTTATACCACACGCATCACTACAGCAGTAAAATCTATGACAAAACCCTGAAGATGTGAATCTTTGGTGACAAGCTATTTCCTGTTCTCCGTGAAATAATCAGCAGGATCTTTAAGGGATCTTTTTTTCATTCAGTTTTGCTTCCTTTATTAATAAAACCATTGACAACAAAGAGATTTTTTGGGTGGAACACCCTTTTGTTCTTCTTGGCTTTGTTCTTTTCATTGGAATGCATTTAGCAGTGATTTGTCATAAAATTATGCGCCACGCATTCACAGACTGAAAGAGTCCTTTAAAACTTAGAAAACAAAAAATTTACCTAATATGATCTGTTTAGCATTTTTAAAATTAAAAAAAAAATCCTTGCCGGCGTACAAACAGTTAGTCCCAAAACGGGTGTGGACTAAAACAGCTCACCTTAAGAAACAAAAGAATAATAAAAAGTGAGTGCTCAAAAGAAATTATTACACAATTGTGCAATATGCTGACAAAAACTGCCTATAGTTCTGGTATTTGTGTAATAATAGTATCTCGTCTCAGTTTCACAGGTCTAGCACTGGGCGAACCATTTTTAAGATGATCCTTCTGTGTTTGTTTCAAAAATTTATTGCAGCCAAAGGGTGTAACACTCAGAGTATATAAGCATGGTCTGAAATTGCTTATTAACAATTGCTTTGTTTAATCTTTTCTTATAATTAAGTAATTTTTAGTTTCAATGTGAAATTGGTTTTAATTAGTACGTTGCTTTTAAAATGCCATCCAACTTTTGGCTCTATATGTGTTGGGGGTCCTCCCGAAAAAAACATGCCTTGGTCCCCCCTGTTGATTTTTTTCAAAAAATTTCAAAATTTTTTGCATTGGTCCCCCCATTGTTTTTAATTTTTTTTCGAAAAAATTTATTCATTGACCCAGAACTAAACCATCAACTCTGTCACTTCTTTTAACAATATTCATCGAAGAGCTGCACTTCTGACAAATCACCGAATTAGGTATCATCCTAGTTTGAGCCAACCATTTGATGCTTGAGATATTGTCCAGTAAAAAAAATTTGTTGAAGATTGATTTTCGAAAAGTCTATGTCTTCGCAAGCATTGAAATCGACGATAAACCTCTCGTTTTCGGTGAAGTACATTTTTTGAGAAAAAAATGTACTTTAATATGATTTCACACACGTTTTTGAGACTTTCGGGCGAAAAAATTTTTTGAAAAAAATCAACAGGGGGGACCAAGGCACGTTTTTTTCGGGAGGACCCCCAACACATATAGAGCCCAACTTTTTGTCTAAATTTCATACTTAACTCTAAGCTTCCAAGCCCTATGCCTAAAGAGTTAAATATGCGTGTTCAGACTTACTTTAAAAATACGTGCTGAGACTCTTTTTGCCCAGCTTTAGTGATTAAAAATGGTAGAACACTCTTACACCAAGCTCTTTCTTTGGCCTCTATAAGCAAAAAGTCAAATTTTGGCCAAAAAATTTTTCCTCAAAATGTCTTGCCACCATCTAAAGGTATGTTTTCTGTCCTAAATCATACTGATAATACTCAAGACACTTTTTTGAGGTATGAAGGGATTTAGCAGTTTCAAATGAGAATCCTGGACTTTTTAAACTGAATTTTGAACACTAACTGACAAAAAATACCTCTTAGAGAATTTTTTTAATAACCCTATTGTTAAGATATTAAAAATATATGGTCAAAAACCGGACCTGGACCTTGGCTTTTTTATGCCTACAATTTATTTCAAATAAAACAAAAAGTCACTTTTTTCCGTGGATGTCAAAAGCGTTAAAAAAACTAAAAAGCGTTAAAATTTCTGGCGTTTTGTCAAAACCAGAGAGCGTTAAAAAGAGTTAAAAAAGCGATAAAATTTTTTTCGCTTTTTTAACGCTTTTTAACGCTTTTATAAATCTTACTTTAAGACGTCTTCGTGGTCTTATTTCTCAAAAATTTCAAGGTAAATTACTTGACATTTCACCACTTTTCGCATGCCTTTATCAGTTTAAATTCATTAAATGACAAAAAATTGAACAGCATCTCTTAGATAAAGTGATCGGAGTTGAATTATGTTTGCAATTTTTTCTGGATCCAGCCTGTTTCTTGTAAAATCCCCCACGATGCAACGGAGCTCTTTTAATGCACGTGGTGCAGAAAACGCTTGGCATCCAAACATTAGATTTGCTAGATGAGCAAGACGAGAGTAGTAGAACTAATTTCAAAATTAACATTAGAATTCATTAAATTCATTCAACATATTTGTAAACATAACCTTCTTCACGAACTAAATACACTGACCAGTTGTTGTCCACAAAATGAGCAGTCACAGCAAGGTAATCAACATTCTTTTTGGCGAAATCCAGTGTTATTCCACCGCCAACAGTCTTTAGCAGTTCAATTTTTGTCTTCTTCTTCTTTCTTCTAGCTTGCCATCAATTCGCTTGCTCATAGTATTTCTTGAAGGTAGCAAATCCTTGGCAGTCTTTTTTGATCCAGCCTTCTCAGCTTCAATTGTTAATCACAAGGTGAAAGCCGCTTGAAAAATGTAATGAAGACTTACGAAAGTTTACGAAAAGAATAAAGAAATTCGATGAAACCCTGATCACCCATCAAGTTTACTGATTGACCAGAAGTGATAATACACTTCAGAAGAGCATTATTCATATCTTCTTGTGATGCTGGTTCCTTTTTGTTGTGCAACGCAATCTGATAGCTTAAAGAACAACAGAAATGTTATGAAAGATGGCTTTGATTTACCCTAGACTCTCGCCACCTTTTTATTGAGAATAAATAGCACGACATTCAGCTTCTTTGCAAACGACCTTATTTGTAAGCTTTCCAGCATCAAGTAACGTATCAAACCAGCCGCCATATTGCTTCCTCTTCCAGGCCACAACTTCATCATACTCAGGATCAAAAGTTTCTTAAAAAGCAAGTGAGCTAGCTAAAAACATCGGAAAGTTACTTTGGCTCTTCTAGATCGCTTGGTCGCTGGACTATCACTCATTTCGAAAACCTTAAATACGATTAATATTTCTAAGTCAACACCAAAAATAATATACAGTAGTCGTTCCATATATTATAGCCCTCGATATGATGCGTGTTTTTCACGATACCAAGGGGCTATACTATATCGAGGGTTGACTGAAAGGCACCATAAACTGTAATTTATAAAATAGATAAAAAGCGATAAAATATTTTAACGCTTGCGATAAAAATTTTAACGCTTTTTGAAAAATTAATTCTCGTTTGAATTTTTAACGCTTTTTACTTTTTTTAACGCTTTTGACATCCATGCTTTTTTCACAAAGAATAAATTTTTAAAGTAGAACCACTAAAATGACTGATAGCATATCAACTAACAAAAACCCTTGGGCAGAATAGGAAAGTCTTTTCTCTTGCTCAACTAAACATTTTCCACTGCCAAAAGACATGTGGACTATAGCAACAAATATATGTCGAAAGCTTTGTGTGATGACTAAATCACGATGCATCTATCACAAGACCTGATAAAAAAATTAAAAACATCGAGAAAAAGCCTGAGAAACTTTTTTCGTTTCTTTCTTTACTAAGCTAATACAAATCTTTTATGTTTATTATTATTTTTGCGGTTTGGATCATAAACTTTAGTCTAGCTAATATAAATCTTGAAACAGGTGTCTACTTTATTTATTTCTTGAACTTTGGACATTTGCAGAGTAAATGAGCAAAAAGTTAGGTCATAGAAATCAGTCAACCACTCAGCAATTGTTCAATCAGGGCAAATCTTGAGGTACTAGGGAGTATGTGTGTCGTTATTATCTTGTTGACAGCTGTGTCCACCTGTTTTCAATATTTCACCACAAGGTCTTGGAAAATAGCAAGCGTGAAGGTCAAATTTCCTAGCCTTTTAGTTGGGTTTTGCAGACATTATTCATAACTTACCCTGTTTTGTGCTGTCAAAGCCGCCATCTACTTTCCCATACATACACATCTGTGTGTGTAAAGGTCGATGATAACCTATTTTGCAAAGAAATAAATGATAAATGGTTTTGTCAAAGTGATTTGCATTTTTTCATTCATTCAAGAAAAGAAAAATTAGATTTGGCGCAGCAATTTTTTTAGCTGCTTAAGGATGAAATAACTTTTTTGTGAGAACAGAACACCAAGTTATTAGAGCACTGTTTAGGGTTTTTCAGTTTTCAGCAAAGTTTTGCTCTTGAACACATCAAATGTGTTATCTAAAATTTTTCTACTTAAGACTTTTTAAAATACCGTATTATCTCTAATAAGCGCCCCCTCTCTAATAAGCGCCCCCCCTCTAATTTGAGGGTCTGTATCTCGAGGCAGAGCAAACATTTTGCAAAGCTGTTTTTTGCATTTTCTTAACTCCTACGAGCTCTACCGATTCCACTTTTTAGATTTTGGATGTGCACCCAAAAATCTCGAGATCGACCCAAAATTTTTCCGATTTTCGGAGGGTTGAAAAATAAGCGCCCCGGGGCGCTTATTAGAGATGATACGGTAGCTGCTTTTAGTTGAAAACTTTATATTTTTTTAGAAACATAATAAGTACATGGGCTTGTCGGAACTCCTTTACAATATGCGCCCCAACATTTTTGGAATTTTCGGCCCGTAGAATTCTTTGTTTTTATGTTTTCTTTGGCTGATTTAACCGTTTCCGTTCTATACCATTTTTTGTTCAAAGATTTTTTCCTGTTTTTCCCAAGCCGTCATCTCTTCATCAATTTCTTGTCCGAATATCTGTGGAAGAAAAAGTTTCAGGGGAATTGATACCGTGTTTTATTTGTGGAAACATGTCGCCGAGTTGTATGTCTGTGTTCATGGCGAAGTGGAGGTTCGCCAATTTATTGATTCTGAATGGAATTATGACGTGTTCGAAGATGAATAAAATAAGTCTTTTTTGTATAAATAAATTACAAAAATAAAGAATTCTACGGCCCAAAAATTCAGAAAATGCGGGGAGGGGGGGGGGTGCATATTGTGCAGGAGTACCGCTTGTCAAGCTGATTTAAATTTTTTTTTCAAAGGATATCAAAATTCTGTTTCTACAGGTCAACTATTCTTGAGCCTAAATTTTGTATAGTGTCATAGCTCGGGCTCTAAAACTGAGCTGCCAACTTAAAATTTTCAAAAAGTTGCTTTACTTTAAGAAAAGGTGGCATTTTAAGAATAAAATTATCGATCTTACTACTAGGATCTGTTTTTTCTTGATTTTTTAAATTACATCGAGCTTTATTGATATTAATTTTGATATTTGTCTTTTACACACAAAAGTCTCGAGATAGATCCATGTTTTGACCCATCTTTTAGGAGTTGAAAAGTAATTCTCTGCGAGTAATTAAGAAAGCATATACGGTAAAAAAGTTTTAATTCAATGACCAAAAAAGTGTTTTTTCTTTGATTTCGAAAAATATTAGCATTAATTTTTTGACTACAATTTTTTTCTGCTTTCTTATCTGCGTAAATCTTGTAGACGTGTTTTATGGTCCATATCTTGCTTTTTTGCTCACCAAAGTATCGCTGCCAACCGACCGATAAAAAAAGAACAAAGCACAACACAAAATCGATGCCAATGGCAGTCATTTTTCATTCTTTCAGACATTTTTCAGACACACAGCAAGAGAAGATTTTTCACGTCTATACTTAGCTCTGAAATCCTATTAAAAAGCATAGACCTTTTCTCCTTTTTCTAAGCCAAAAATCAAGTTAGAAGAGTATTGAGAAAAGGGGAGGAGAACACTAGAAAAAGCCCGTCTTCTCTGTTTCAATAGGGGCGTGCCTGTCCTTGGCGGCAGTCCCGTCATACTACTATTCATCCAATCAGTCTATATAAAAGGTCTTGAGTGTTTTCTGGGGGAGTGGCTATTCTAACCTATTTTTGGGGGATCGCTACTTAGATTCTCCCAGCCCACAATCAGGACAACCATCTTAAAATATCTTCAGCAAAATTTATTAATAAAATTTTCAGTCTACCTTTACTTGAACTTTTAGTAATTTTATTTTTAAATTTTCCCATACCTTTTGTTTTCTCATGTAAAATATTTTGAGAATAACTTTTTACTAATTAAATTTTTCTTGCAGAATCCATTAGCTATGAAATTTGCTTTGGTATGCCTCCTGGCTTTGGCCGCCGTCGCCTTCTCAGCCCCAGTCCCAGAAGAAGCAGCAGCCAAAGCAGAAACCCCCGCGGAAAAACCTGCAGATGCCCCAGCCGCTGAAAAAAAAGAGGAGACTCCAGCTGCCGCCCCTGCTACAGATGCTGCAGCAGCTCCAGCTGCCGACAAGCCCGTCGATACTCCTGCTGCAGAAAAGCCAGCTGATGCTGCGGCCCCAGCTGCTGAAAAGGCTGCCGATGCCCCAGCTGCTGAGAAGAAAGAGGAGACCCCCTGCTGCTGACAAACCAGCTGCTGATGCCGCAGCTCCAGCTGCTGAGAAGCCCGCTGAGGCCGCCGCTGCCCCTGCTGCTGAGAAGAAGGAGGATGCTGCTGCCCCCGCTGCTGAAAAGTCTGCTGATGCCGCCGCTGCACCAGCCGCCGAGAAGAAAGAGGATGCTCCTGCTGCCGAGAAGAAGGAGGAGACCCCCGCTGCTGATGCCGCTGCTGCCCCTGCCGCTGAGAAGAAAGAGGAAGCCGCTGCCCCAGCTGCTGAGACCAAGCAAAAGGATGCCCCAGCCGCTGCTGATGCTGCCCCAATTGCTGGAGCTGAAGGAGGCGAGAAGAAGGTAGAGGCTGAGAAATCTGCTGATGCGCCTGCTGCTGAGGTTTGTTTATTGTTTTCATTACCATAAATAAAATTAATAAAATTTACCAATAATTGGATCAGTTATGCGATTAAAAATTACTTAATCTAACCCTTTGCAAAACAAAACTTATCTTTCTTTCATTTCAGCCAAAGAAGGAGGAGACCGCCGCCGCTGCTGCACCAGAAAAGGCCGCTGAGGTGAGTAATTTTTTTTTTTTTTTATTTTTAACAAATAAATTTTTATTTTCAATAAAAATTTATTGCAGGAGAAGAAGGAAGATGCCCCAGCCGCCGCTGCTGAAAAGCCAGCTGAGGCTCCAGCTGCCGATGCCGCTGCTGCTCCAGCCGCCGAGAAGAAGGAAGACACGCCTGCTGCTGCTGCCCCAGCTGCCGATGCTCCAGCTGCTGACAAGCCTGCCGCTGATGCCGCTGCTGCTCCAGCTGCTGAGAAGCCAGCTGCCGATGCCCCAGCTGCTGAGAAGAAAGAAGAGGCCACACCCGAGAAAAAGTCTGAAGAGTCTGCATCTAAGCCAGAGTCCAAAGAAAGCGCAGAGTCTGTGGAATCTAAAGAAGCCGAGAAAAAGGAGTAGATAGTCACACTATTTTTGTATTTTTAAATATTTTTTGCTAATTATGAACTTACTTGAAATAAATGAAAAAACTTTATTGATATTTTGAGCTTAATTTAGTACCGTATTTTCTATAATAGGCCCACATGCTCCATTAAAACCACACGAATGAAAAAAATACAGAAAAACTGAATGCACGAAAAAATTAAAAGTCTTTTATCGTAAAAACGATTCTAAATGGGATCATGATGTGTTTAAATAGAGATTTTAAAAAATAAGACGTAAAAATGTCTATTATATTTGTTTCTTTTGTGGGTGGGGGGTGACACATTGCACAGAAATTCCCTCTAATAAGGCCACATGCTGAAGGGCAGTCCAAAAATAAACCCACACGTGGGCCTATTAGAGGAAATACGGTATTTTCTGTTATACAGTTAAACATCAATTTGACGGCATCCGATTTACACCCCCTCCTAACCTTCATTTAGTTGAAATTGACTAACAAGGGAGGGACCCTGACTGTTGATGATTTTTTTTCTGCGTATTCTTGTAAAGCGTACCCAAGTTCCTTATAAATCTGCCTCCCCAGCTCTGAAGGTCCACAAAAATTGGTACAAGGGTCACTCAAACACCTCGATACCCATAGCTTGGTTTTTTCATAACTGACCTATAGGCCATTTTTAAAAATTTTGTCGACTTTCAGAGCTGAGGAGCCAGATTCATAATAAACTTGGGCAACCACAAGAATACGCGGTTTTTTATTGAAGTTCCCCCAGGTCATAGTCAGTGTACACCCCTTATAAATTATAAGTTGCTATACCGCGATTTAACGCCCAACGATTTAAGAAAAAAAAAGCTTTCTCGTTGAGCATTCGTTGAGTTTTGATCTGTTTATAGTCAAGCCTCGATTTAATGGAATCCCTAAACATTTTGATAAACTCAATTTAACGGCCCCTAGGATATGTCTCAAGGAGGGGCTGCTAAATCGAGGGCTTAGTTTAACAGTACAGTCGAACCTGGACCCGACACCCCCTTAAGTTCGTTCCCGCCTTTGGTCAGACACTTTTTTTACCTAGATTTTTGAAATTTTTTGCCAAATGTGATTTGCCAGTCTATTCAAAAATATCGCAGGGATTCTGATTTTGCCGGTCATTTTTTTTAAATCTTTTATTTTTGCCTTAAAGACCCACGGACCTCGATAACCAGACACCTGATTTTCAAAAAGGGGTGTCGGGTTATCGAAGTCCGCGGGTCCTTATGGCAAAAATAAAAGATTTTGGAAAAACGACCGGCAAAATAAGAATCTCTGCGATATTTTGGAATAGACTGACGAAACACATTTGGCAAAAGATTTCAAAAATCGAAGTAAAAAAAGTTTCGGACCCAAGGAGGGAACGAACTTAAGGGGCTGTCAGGTTATCCAGGTTCGACTGTAATAAGTTGTTGTAATAAGACTGTAATAAGTTGTCCTACACTCCGTCTGTTTTATTCCTTTATACAGTTTGAGATTTATATGTAATCTTCCGAAGATCACAAAGAGACGTAAACCATGCTTTGATATTTTCGAAACTCCTTGACAGATAGTTCAAATCCTAAAAACATTAGATGTTATTGAAAAATTGGCTTTATGGTTTTTTGGCCCCTTTTGCCCGATTTTTTTCAAATTCACGCCTTTTCCAGTTTTTTGACTGTTCAAAAAATTTTGGCACACCCAGAAATGGACCAAAAGTCACTTGACATTAAATTCGAATGAGAAACAATTGATCTTGGTACGATTTGTTACGAAAATAATTGTTAGTTATTTAAGTGTTTCTAAAAACAATACTTTGCGCACTGAACGAAGTGAACAATAAAATAACTAATACAGTCAACCATCGATATAATATATCCCGATAAAAGCCATCTCTAACTGGCCGTACATCACTATATAAACTAAGAAGTGGAGGACCACTAATGGGGAAAGTGCACTCCACTCCATATCTATTTTTCCATTCTTACATTAAAATACCTCCCTACCGGTGTACGGTCAATTCATCCACGGTCAATTGGTCTACAAAATTACTATCTCCTTCAAGGGCTGACCAAACTATAGTATTCAACCCAAAATCGTGTGCTAAAAACCGTTTGTTAAAACCAACATGTTGTTTTGGCTATTCAGAATCTCAATACTCGATTAGTACCTGGGTAGATACCCACTCCGAGATGGTCGACCCAAATTTTTCTTAATGAGCGTACATCATGCTATCTTTATTACAAATTGGTACTTAGAAGGGTTTGTAAAGAACAAAACCTGGTTTGAAATTGTCACACCTGAGAAACTGAGGTAGTCCTCCAGGTGGACGTCCAGCTGGACAACTTGAGTACAACTAGAAAATTCGGCGACAGATAACCAACTTTTAATGTTCACTAGTGTACTCAGGCCATCGTCTTAAGCAAGGTAGAACTGTTTTTTCCATTAAGAAAAATTCCCTCAAATTTGGGGTCGGCTACCTCGGAGTGTGTACCTACCCAGGATTCTCATGGTTGAAACAGTAATTTGGACTTAAGTAAGCACTTTCAGCACACGATTTCAGGTTGAATAGTATTATTTGTTTAGCCTTGGGTGGACTCATTGACCTGTGGACCGATTAACCGTGGATCAAATGAACTGAAGCCCTCCGTACCCTACTGGCAAACCTATACACCTCACTTGGGTAGCTACTCCCTTGTTTGGTTGAAAACCCAATTTTGGTAATGTCAAACCGAAGTCCACATACGATTTTAGGTTAAAAAATATCTGTTTTGGACTTTTTAAAAAATTTGTTATTCTTCAAGCCATCCAGATGGATATCCACCTGACCAGGTGGTACCCACACCGGGCTTTTGAGTTTGGGTGGATAAAATCAGGATTTCGGTCTTAACAAGCCCAATTTCCAACTCGATTTTACGTATGATAGCATTATTTATTTTTTCGATTTGACTAAATTTTAATTTCAAGGCTATCCAGGTGGATCCATTTGACCAGGACTAAAAGAGGAAAATAATACACTCGGTGAACGTATGAACTAACGTAGGGAAATGAGAAAACAAAACTACACAACCCATTATTTGCAGTAGGGTTGGCCTACTTGGCTTTTTTGTTCATTTCAATTATTTCTCAAATAATTTCCGCAAAATCAGAGTCCTAGCAATATCGGACCTAAAACTTTCAAAAATCATAGTAGAATAAGTGCCGGACTTGGATGCTGGTCGAATGCTGGTTTTTTGCGCGGGTCACACAATCAACTAGGGTTGCTGAAATAACCGACCATAAACTTTTCGCGAATATTCTCAAGATTATTATCGGTCACAGTTTTTTTTCGGCCACTTTGTGTCATATTCTTATGCAAATATACAAAAAATTTTGTGGTAAAAGTTTATTTAAAAAAACAATTTTTTAACGATTATGGCCAATTTTGGAATGACTCCGTTATATTACTGGTCATTTTCCTAGAATACAGGCTGCTTCAAAACAAACTCTCCCATTTTTAAAACCCTCGCGCGGCCGAATTCCGAATTAAAGAAGACCCGTATTCATCATGGGTCTCAAACTCATTATAAATATCATTTTCTAAGAAATACATTGCAGAAGAGTGGATGAAATATGAGTTACGTAAAAAATTGCTTTTAAAAAATTGATTAAAATAGTTTTTCAAAAATGCGGGACTTTTTTTGAAGCACCCTGTATTCCTATTCAGCAGCTGTAAAATGAGCTCAAACAACTAATTTTTTTGCTTAAAATGCTAAAAAAATTAAAACACTGAGCTCTTGATAAAATTAAATTGCAAAGACTTTACAGAGAATAATACTAATTTTCAACATTTTTTTATCAAATTTTTAAACAAAACCTGAAATTTGTTCCTTTCCAAAGTAAAAAGGTTGATTTTTAAAAGTGGATTTTCAAATTTTTACTAGTTGTAGATCAAAAATGCTTGGCTCTTTGATGTTAATTATAGTCATGTGAGGATTAAGCACTTTGTTGTTAAAAAATACATCTATACCTTCTCTAAGGAAATAATCACGTAAAATATCTGAAACTGTCAGGTCTTCCAAATATTATAATACAGTCAAACTTCTTACAAGGGAACCCCGAAAACTTGTTTTTCACTCGCTCAGAGAAGTTTGATGTCATTGAATAGCCAGTATGCGGCTTTAAATCGAATCTTTTGAAATCTCGGGCTCATAGGCCAAAAAGTTGGAAAAATAAGGATAGTAAAGCATTGAAAAACAACCGGGGGACTAAGATATTTTTTAAAGTTTAAAGGGGGGACATTCGTCTAGGTTACAGGCTCGAAATGATTAAAAAGTTTATATAAACACTTCTTGAGAAGAAAAAATTTTTCGAAAAAAAAACAACAGGAAGGCCAAGGCATGTTTTTTTATCTAGATCCGCGAACACCTATATAGAGCCGAAAAATGCATCGATCATTTCTGTGGTTTTTCAATGCTTTACTACCGTGAATGCTCTAATAGGCCGACATGTCGGGTTTTATTTCAATCAACCAAAAATCGGAAAATTTTGAGGTCGATCTCGAGATTGTTAGGTGAATATTCAAAATCCGAAATTGGAACTGATAGAGCTCGTGGGAGTTAAAAAAACACAAAAACAGCTTTGCAAAAATTGTTTGCAGTCTGAGATATAGGTTTTCAAAGTAGGCGGTTCGGGTTATTAGAGAGTGTCGGCCTATTAGAGACTCTCTAATAAGCCTATTAGAGCATTTACGGTATCTTTCTTATCCCAACTTTTTGCCTATTGGCACAAGATCTCAACGGATTTGATTTAAAGGGGCATGCCCATGCTAATAAGAGGTGGTGCCCGGAAATTCAAAACTTTTTCCTAGCCATTGTCGTGAAATACAATCTGTATTCTACGAAATTTTGAAAGTCTTTCGACTTCATTTTTGGAAGAAAGAGTTGAGGTGTAGACCTTGTTGGTTTGTTAAGGCCAAAGTTGGCCTAAAAATTGATACACAGAAAAAGTCTCTGTATTAAAAGTTTTATCATTATTTAAAGGAGGTCATGCCTCCCCCTTTATAGGCAGACTCACGCTCCACCCCGCCGAATGGTTTAGCAGACAGGGGGTAGAATAAATAGCATAAATAAAAATATTTTGATATTATCAATAACCCCATATAAGGAGAAACATTTTAGTGGCATACATGCCCACATTCAAGAACAGGAAGAAAGTTCTATTGAAACTATCTATCAATATTTTGATAGGAACAACAAAGGAAGTTTCGGCAGACAGGCTTACAATTAACAAGATAGGCAAATTTTGTTAGAGACTTGCTCTAGCCGGGCGAACGCCACTTCACAGTGGTAAATTTTGGGGATATTTTTATCCTCTTTTTGGCAGTTTTTGCCGTTGGAACTAGAACAGCTTTGGGAGATGGAGCCTGATGCGACAATGTTTGACGACCTTAGTGTGGATGAATTGGTGGTTTCGTGTATTCTTATATTTATGCTGTTCTTATACACGCATACATTTTATTTACCTCGAAAATAAGATTTACATACCGTATTACCTCTAATAGCTCCCTCTAATCACTCTCTTAACTTTGAGAACCTATATCTTAGCCCAGATTCAATTTTTTGTTTTTTTTTTATTTTTAATTTATTTATTTTTAAAAAATACAATAACGTCGATCTAAGGCCATGCCAAAAAATTCGTTCCCGCTTAGGGTCCGATACTTTTTTCACTTCAATCTTCGAAAACTTTCGCCGAATCTAATTTGTGAGCCTAATCAGAAAAATCATAGGGAATGAGATCTTACCGGTAATTTTTAAAAATGTTAAAACTTTTGCCACTAAGATGCGCGGCTCTTGATATAAGACCACCCTATTTTCAAAAAAAGTGGTCCTATATCAAGAGCCGCAAAGACTTTTAACATTTTTAAAAATGACTGGTAAAATCGGAATCCTACGATTCTACTGATTAGGCTCATGAATCAGATTTGGAAGAAGGCCTCGAAAATGAAGGTAAAAAGTGTCGCACTCTAAGCGGAACCAACTTGGGTGGCCTTTTATCGAGAGTCGACTACTATATTCCTCTAGATAGTACGCTTAAAATAACAATCACAATTCTTAAACACTTTCTGTTTCTGTATAAATTATCGGTGCTTTCTGGATTTAGGAGTTCAGATCCATCCCTACACAGTTGTGAGATCTCAGTACATCCATACTGCAGTATTCTCTATTGCATATATGGCATATAGTAATGGGTGGATTTCGTTTGCACTGAAACGTTAATTTTTAATAAAAGAGCTAAAATTGCTTGACACAGGCACACATTCTTTTTCGCCAATCTTCAACCACCGAGGCGAGCAAATTCAGATCAATTCAATTCTTGCTGCACTTTTAAAGAGTTGTGAGGGGATTGGGATTGGGTGTTTGTTAAGTTGTTATTTGAAAGCCTGTTTTCTTGGCTACAAAATGAGTGGTGAACGAGATCGTTTTGTTTGTTAAACAAAAAAAAATTTCTGTTTTGATTATTGTTTTTGTTTTTCAAAATTTTTAATTTTTCCATGTTTTAGATTTTGTCTAAAATTGACCTATTTGAAATGGTCATATCTTTTGAAAAATCAAAAACAAAATTCGTTTATCACACGTTTCATAGCGATCAGTCAGTGTTATAGAGTCGTACACAGTCAACCCTTGATTTAACGACACCCGATTTAACGACACCTCGATTTAACGACACCCTCGATTTAACGACACAGAGATGGTCCGGTAATTAAAAATACCCTCGATTTAACGACGCCTGACAAATTTTACGTTATGATTTTGCACTTTCAACAGGACCAATTGTTCGCATAAACATTGCGTTCATTGTATTATTAATTTACTGATTTAATTATTTGTTTTCAGTTTTTGCCATGAGCACTTCAAGGAAGCGACGCGCAATCACTCTGGAAGAGAAGAAAGCTATAATTAAGGCAGGGAATCTAGCAGGAAAGCAGTCACACGGCCTTGGTGAAGCAATTCGGCTACAAGCGCACTACAATTCATGGAATTCTCAAAGAAAAGGACGGCATTAGGTGAATTCATCGACGGTGAATTCATCGACAGTGAATTCATCGACGGTGAATTCATCGACAGGTGAATTCATCTACAGGTGAATTCATCGACGGTGAATTCATCGACATTTTGGCGTTTTGTTTCATAGCTTTATTGCACGATTAATCAAAACCCACCCCCTTACATTTTGACTAGGATTCATCCTTCACAAAACTAACTTTCTAAACTATTTTTATTTCATTTCTTACCAATTTTAAAGTAAATTTTTCTACCTAAGCTTCCGTATTTACTCTACTGAAATCTACTTCTCCAATAATAAACCTCCCCTACATTTTGACTAGGATTTTAGAGTTAAGGCCATTTTAATGGACAATTTTGAGATTTTTGGTTGCACTAATAAAAGGTCGTGTCTTTTATTAGATTTATCACTAATGAAGTGAATACAATAGTCTTAGAGAAATCTAAATTCAAATCTTTATTAATTTTGCAATAATACAATCTGATGAGTTTGAACTACAATGATAATCTTGGTAATTTTTTTTCGGTATCCACTCTGTAACTGTTCTTTGCTACTTGAAAGTGAGCATCCTGTAGACGAACGATAAAGATAGAAGCTCGAGCTTGAGGCATCGCTTCTTTCTAAAAAGTGAAATTTATTTGGGCACTTTGATGTATTTTCTCAACTTACTGGCTTGTAATATTTCATAAGTTCTCCATTAGCTCGTTTCACGTGTACTGGCTCTTCCTTAAAATTTTGATTACAAGCAATCTCAAACCCCTTTTTACCTCAGCAAAATCCACAAAATAATTTATAAATTTTGGCTTTCCATCTGGTATATACAGCACAAAATCAATTTTGTAGAGCTTCGCTGCGAGAATGAGTTGCTTTGAAGAACCCCAACGATCCACATCAATAAGCAGGCACGGAAGACGGTAATGCACTGCGTACTCTCCAAATGTAACTGGCTCACCATTAATTTCCTGGAAGAATCGTGCCCAGGGCCGATGAGTGTTGCACATCAAAAAGTCCATGAGCTCTACCCTTACTTGTGAATGCTTGTCTTGCGCTCCGTATTTTATTTGAGAAATCGCTCTATACATAAAAATTTTCTGTTAAAGCCATATCACTGTAATCAGAAAGCCAACCTATATAAGCAGTTCCCATCTGACTCGATTTCGTAGAAAATCTTAGGGTGCTCCAATTCCCATTTGAATTTTCTGCCAGCCTGCGATACTTCATCCTCCCATTCAATAGATATATGGCCACCCTGCAGGTTTTCACTTGGTTTGTTAGACTCTTCATCATAGCTATCCCATCCTAAAAGAAATGAGTGGTAAGAAAATGCTACCCACATTTAGTTTATGAATTTTCTGTTTTGTTACCCGGCTCTATGTTCTCCGGATGTTCCTTTTTGGAATGGCTAAAACAAAGGAACATATAATTTGAACATAACAAAATTTTTACTTTGAGAGCTGTTTGCATAGCTAATAGTAACACAGCCAAGATTGCATGCGATTGCCTTTAGGTACTCAATCTTTGATGGAATGACGGTATAGCGATTTATAACATTCTTGATCCGTGCATTTAGTCGTCTCCAAGCAATTCCTCTTTGTGGTGTTTTCTCCCCTGTCCAATAAGCTGACACTTTTTGCTCTGCTAAGACCACTTCATTTCGCAGCGCCTCGATCAGCTTCCATATGGTTGGGTGTGATGCCGCCACTGATCTGCTCATCTGACCGTTAAAAGACTCCATTGCATTGTTAGTTGTCGGCTCATTCATTACCAGCAAAACACGAATGTTCCACATAGAAGGAGGATACCTAGAAATTAAACATGTGTTTTTGATCACTGCTTTGTGTTTACCTCGCTTTTCTTCGCTTTCCATCGCTTGTTGGCCGCCCGACATAGTTATCTTCGAAATAATCTAGTAAGCCTTCCATTTTGTCAGGAAAGTTTGATTTTGGAGTTTTAGATATTATAATGCCACCATTCAGGTCCTGAAACTCATCTAATGTACCTTTCGTAGTGTCTGCGAAATGCCTGGAAAGGGTCAAAATGAAAAGGAAAACTTTTTCCACGCCACCTTAATTGAGAAAAAGCAACTCCCACGTCATCCAGAGGAATATAAGCAAGCGCGGCCACCAAATTTACTTCACGTCGAAAACTTTCATCTGTGTCAAAGAGCTGTTTATTGCCTTGATTGTAAACATTGCGTACGATGGACTTTTGAAGATGAAAAAAACACCCAAGAGGCTGTATCTTTGGAAACAATTTCTAAAGTCTAGACTGAACGAGAATTCATAAGCAATAAACAAAGAAACTACCTGGAAAGCATTAAGCTCAGCCTTTTCAAAGTCTACTGCAACACTAGTCGGACTGAGGTTGGGACGCAACTCTATTAACCGCTTTAATACAAATTCATACGAACTTTGCAAACGATGATTCAGCAAAGAGTAGACAACTGGTACGTAAGAATGAGCCAGCCTGACAAAGATAACCCACATCTGATCAAAGAGCAGTGGCACCACATCAAAGGTTCCGTCCGCGCCCCATTTTGGAATAGCTTGTAGCAAATCCAAGCACCGATCAGTTGAAAAGATAAGCACACGTTCATCACCATTCCATCCATCGTATTTGAGAAATTGTTTTCCATCCAGCACTTTGAAATCATCCGGAACCTAAAAGTATAACTTGTTTCCCCTCCCCCAAAAGAAGCAAGCATACCATTAGCTTTTTTAGTGTCTGTGGATTGGGAGGTTCGACTTTTGCTTCATGCCTAATTGATCGGATATTTCGAGTGATGTAGGAACGGCGGACGAGCGATCTGGCTTCTTCAGATACTTTTGCTAGCGAATTCGCCAAAATAGCACGCGGTGGCTCCTTACTAACAATTGCTTTTTTTGTATGCCACCCTGCAGGTTTTTCAGCTCTATTCGTATTGGATCACCAAGATGGTTATGGGAAGCTGTAATCCATATATCGTCATCCTCGGTAACAGCTTTCCCTGAAAAATAAAAACTGAAATAAAATCCTACAAGCCACTAGGAATCAACTACCTGCACATTTTGACATTTTATCCCCATCCGCTCCAGCTTGAAAAAACACACATCTCCAATAGCTTCGATAGCCTCTCTTTTGATATCGCCAATAAAGAAATCCATTTTCATCGCTCACCATATCTTTCCCTTTTTCTGACTGAAGTAGCGCATATTTCCGGTTACTGATCTGAGCTATGTCCGCCCTTAATTGGCATTTATTTACAAGTTATTTTTTGATGAGCGTTCTCACCTCGGTTTGATAATGCCACCGTTCAGGTCAATGGAAGAAGTTTTCGACGAGGGACGGCTAAACAAGACCAAATTTTATTGAGAATAACCAGCCGAAAAAGAAATTACCTGTCCATATGCTGTCCACCTAGCATCTTTTTTAACGACGGCGTATTTTTTTGAACGTTTGTTTGAAGTTGATTCCCATGCAGTTTTTTGGAGAAAAGCGTCGACGGAGCATCACTACGTAAAACATTTTATTACAAACAATGACCTCGAAAAAGTGAATACCTAGCAATAATTTGGCCACCTTTCAGGTTTTTTGACCACGACAGATCTTCTTTCGCTTCGATTTCAAACCAATTACGCTTAGACATTGTTTTAACGACTTGCGCAGCTAAAAATAGAGATGTCTTCAAGTTTAGAAATTCCAGGCTTCAACATGATATTAACGACCATTAGTTGAGTAATTACACTAAAGCACTAAGAGAAAACACGCAGGTCAAAAGTACAAATGAAAAACAAGCGTAGAATATGAAAACTGCCGAAGTCGAGACTATTTTGATTCCTAATCAGACGAAACAAAAGTCACAATTTTAGGGCTATAAAACAAAACGCCAAAATGTCGATGAATTCACCGTCGATGAATTCACCTGTAGATGAATTCACCTGTAGATGAATTCACCGTCGATGAATTACCGTCGATGAATCACTGTCGATGAATTCACCGTTTCCCGAAAAGGACATCATTTTCGCAGCGATAGCAGGTTAGTTTTTTTTATTTGGTTAATTTTATCCGTGAATATGTTAATTTACGTAGATGATACGACTGCTTTTCTTGTCGGCGACAAGAAAAGTAAGGAACGCATCTCTGTGCTCGTCTGTGCCAATATGTCCGGAACCGAGAAACTCTTTCTGTTGGTGATTGGAAAATCAAGAACAAAGAAGTGCCAGTAGATTATGAAGCGAACCGTAAAGCATGGATGACAAGTAAATTCAAATTAAGCTAACATTTGTTATCGAAACTAATTTGCATTTGTTTGAGCATCGATTTTCGAAGTACACCTGAAAAAATGGGACCGAAAGCTCAAGAAAGACAATCGCAAAATTCTTCTCTACCTGGACAATTGCAGACTCAACCGACAAATTTGGCCCTTCACAACATTAAGATCAAGATTTTCACTACTGCTGTTTCGTAGGTTTAATTTTTTTGTTTATAAAGCAGGGATTCAACTCAAAATTTCGAAAATAAGGACATTTTCAAAAAAATAAGATTCTGGCCACAAAATATGTGGGTATTTCTGCAAAACATGCTAAAATGCTTCAAACACTTTATCTCTTCAAAAACGATAACAGTTTGAACAAATAAAACAACACAAACAAAGTTTCATTCCCATTTTTCCATTCCTGAATTTTCTTACGAAGTTCCATCCTTCATGAGTGCCTGTAGACGCCTGAGCAGTCGATATCGAGTTGACACGAACTTCGGGGTGGAGGAGAGCCTGACTGTTTCGACCTTCAGCAAATTCCGAGAGTCTGTCCACTGAGCCTGGTACAACGAGAAGATCCTCTCTACGAAAGCGTTGGCCAACTGAATCGAGAACATGGTGCTGACGAGTTTGTAGAGGCACGGAAGCGAGTCATTGTCCTAAAACGTTTAAACGTTTCTAAAATCATCGCCGCTCACCTTGAAGATTTTCTGCCACTTGCTCTCCGCTGGCTCTGCACCGTGCGAAGGAATTGTTTCGTAATTCACCTGAAAACGAAGGAAAAACACCAATGAGTTTTGACGAAACACCAATAAAGAAACTTCTATAAATTCGCAGACATCCTTGAATTGTTTATGTCAACTTGTCGATCCCTAGTTAGCTAATAGTTTGAAAATTTGACAAAATTCGAATGTCTTCTTTGATTATTGGCGCTGTTTGAAAATAAGACAAAAAGGACGCTGAGCCAAAATATGGACAAATCTTATTAATAAGGACATTTGAGATCCCTGTTATAAAGACATAACTTCTAACAGTTTTTCACAGCCATTGATCAAGGCATTATTCAAAATTTGAAAGTGCACTACAGAAAGCTCGTACTTCGATGGCGTATCACTGAAATTGAGGGCGAAAAGGACTACAAGCTGGATCTACTCAGCGCTCTCCATCTGCTTCGACGAGCCTAGGGTCAAGTCACCGAAGATACCGCCAAGAATTGCTTCCGACATGCTAATTTTTCCAACACTGTAAACAGAAACTTTTCAGTACTCTTGTAAAAACTTGTATCTAGGCACTCCAAAGAGAAGCTGGCGCTATCGAGGAAGAAGATGTAGGTGCTGGCGAGGAGGAAAAAGAAGGCGCTGGCGAGATGGATGTGGCTATGGTCGAATTGTGCGATGCTTGGCTTGAACTAGAGCAGCTGGAAGGAACAAACAATGAGGCTAGCATGGCGGATTACTTGAACGTCAATGAGTTGGTGCAAACATGTACGTTAGAATAAATACGTTTTCTTTTTTAATTTGGTACATAGGCGGTGCTCTAACGTTGTCGGAAATCGTTGAAGATGTCAGGAAAACCGATGCGGCAGGCGCTGGCAAAGTCAGCGACGATGAAGAAATTTAGTTGAAGTTGAGCAGCTTTTGATCAGTTGGCTCGAATCGCAGCGTGCTTTGCAATCTTCCGTCAATATGTGGAGCAGAATTTGTGGATCCTTCATTCTACGCCACAGCGATGCAATGGATGACTACTTCTACGAAAGTGCAGAAGTACTATTAATTCAGCCGGAAATCACTTGTTTTTCCATCTAACTCTTTAAATCAAATAGTATGAGAATTAAAAATAATATTTTGCCAACCCTCAATTTTAAGACACCCCACAGAATGTTTGATTACGTGTACTCGATTTAACGACACTATTTTGTCGATCCTCAGAGGTGTCGTTAAATCCAGGTTTACTGTATTTGCTTTTAGGAAAATGCATTAAACAGGGTGCGGTAAACCAATTAAATTGATGTAAATTTGCTCGCCTTGGTGGTCGAAAATTAGCGGAAAAGAATGTGTGCCTCTGTCAAGGCAAACAATTTACATTTATTCATTCTAAACCGGGTCTCAAACTAGTCCCAAACGACACTATTTCGAGCCGACGTATTATACTGACTGAATTCTTGATCCGCTCAATCGCTTTTTCATAAAAATATTTGATATCGAATATATTGATATTTAAATGCCTTCATAATCCATTATTTTAGGTAATAAATGAAATCTAAATACAGGCAGAAATAGCATAAAATTGGTATACAAACTTTGATAGAATTCTAGTATCTGAGTTGAAAAAATCATTACTTTCACTTTTTCTGTTTAGTCGGGTATTAGATAAGTTTTGTCGCTTTTCTTCCCTTTGTGTTTTTAGGTGCTTATGAGCAGATGCCAGGGGACAGTTATGTGCACTTACGGTCTAGCTGTCAAAGCAGCAATCCTTGACAGGAGTATTTTTCGTGATCTTCGACTAGCGTAGAGAATGCGCGCTTATTAGAGCAAATACGGTATGTACATTTTAACAGGGCAAGCCCTGTAAAATCTAAGCAGTGCTTTATAATTGTTGTGAGTTTGTAATCAGGATTGAAACCTTTTTGGAATTAGGTCTCTATCCTTCAGATTTATAAAATTACCTATTCGATAGTTTCATCGCAACTATTCA
>JAMRYI010000720.1:0-81225 GCA_029231635.1 Ditylenchus weischeri
CGTCTGGTGATGCCTTGCTTGCACAGATTGAAAACCGTCAAAACAGTAGATAAAACAAGGTGAAAGAGCTTACGAAGACGGATTTTTCCTGCTTCTTTTGCTTGCTCACTTGCCCTTTTCTTAGCTTGATTTGTGCGTTCATTATTCTTCCATCTTGTTTTGACTGCGGCTGAACTAATTTCGGAGAGAGACACTCCATTTGGCTTAACGCACATTCGTCTGGTGGAGACCATCTTGAGCTCTGAAAAAACACTGAATTTATTTTTATATGAGACACGCCAATTTTGTATTTTTTGAGCTTTTCTTTACGCCAAAAGAAAGCCCACAATCTCTTCTATCTTAATGACCAGACCAATTTTTGCAGAGTCAGAATTTTTAAAACTAAAGACCGTTTGAAGCAAACAAGTGGCATTTTTCCGAGTAAAAATTGGGGTTTTTGCGTTTTCTGTCTAACTTTTGTATAAAACACCCTAAGTTTGTTTTTTTTTTGTATACATCCTTGGTACCAAAATGCAGCAAATTGACTCCTCTATTGACTCTCTGGTTTTGTTTGAGAAAAATTAGGCAGAAAAACTTGGCGGGATCTCAATCAAATCAATAAGGCAAAGAAATTTCTTCGAAAATTTTTAAAGAAATTGCTTGTGGTTTTGAAATTTTACGTGTTTTATGGCAAGTGATGGCTCATTTGAAAGCTCTTAATGCGAGAAATATTTTGGCTATAAGCATGCAGAAGCCAAAAAAGAAAAAAACAGGTCAGAGGCATGAAACAAAAAAGGGGTCTCAAATCGACCATTTTTGATAGTTTTTTGTTTGGCGCCAAGTTTCCTAATACACTGAGATTCAAATTTTGAAAGGGTGTGGTAACTTAAGACAAATAAAATAGTAGAATTTTAACTGTCCACATTCGACAGTAGTTCTCTTTTAATATCAACACAAAAGTTTGTCCGTACATTTTTCTGATGTCAATTCTGCCCATTGAAGTGCTTTATGAAGTTATTCAATGCCTTGATATTTCCAACTGCATAAAATTTTTTACTCTAACGAAATCATCGTCGCAGTTAGTATTTGTCAAAGACCATCTTTCAAAACTCATTATGGTATGAATGGCTCAGAAGAAGTTTGCCTTATAGAAATGTGTGCGTTATGATGATGCATTGCGCGATTGTGAAACTGCAATTAGTTTGAACCAAGGCTATGCGTATGCAAACCACCAGATGGGGTTAGTTGAATATGTAATTTTTAGTGACCTATTTTTGTTAATTTTTAGTTTACAGGAAGATCTACATACAGAAAGCCTTGCACATTGACCCTAGCATCGAAAGAGAAGAGGATGTAAGAAGCACACCCCTAATCTTAGCAACATTTTTGATCAAATTTTCAGGATGGAGAGCAGTAGTAGGATCAGCAGCACTGACTACATTGACAAAACCATATTGCCATTAACACCATATTGACTTGGAGTAGTTTATTTCATTGTATCGTCTGTTTTGTTGTGTGCGTTGAATAAAACATTTGGATACGTGATTTAAGCGTACTGTTGTAGCCTACAACTTGTAGGTTAGCATCACCTTAATCTTCGCATGCTCCCGCCCAGTGTTGATCTTGGATCTCTTGGTGTTGAGAGACAGAGAACGCACATTCCACAGCTCCAGACGTCGCAGGAGTAGCCAGTAGAGATATTGCCAGACGGGTGAGCTTCGGCATCTGAATAACCATCCATGATAGAATTACCAACAAAACCCCAGAAATTCCTACCAGTAGAGCGTTGGTAACCCAGAAAGCCATTGCGTTGCAGCCTTTTGTTATTGACAAATAGGTGTCCAACTCGATATCCAACGTCGTCAGCGGCACGATTTTCCTGTTCTTGGTGGCGCGGACAGAAATTCAAACAGGTCATCGGTGACGGCTTCGGCGGGAGCATTCATCTTTTGTAGTTGATCGGTGGCCTCATCCCTCACAAGTCCTTCCTCCTGTTTAAGATTGACGCGGAAACGAGTGGTGTACTGAAAATAAATAGCCGATATCGAAAAATGCCAACAGAGTGAAAGAAAGTGACCAACCAGTGTTCTAATAGCCGCAAATGCCTTCTCTCGCTCTTCCTCCACATAGGCAAACGTCCGTGGGTCAAGAATTGAGGCGGCAAGGAAGAGAGGGTTCGGAGAATTCCACCCGAGCATCAGCATCCTTGTGGAAAGTGTGGAAGTGCCTGGCAGCATTTTTGAGCGTAGTTTCCTCTCCGCAAGCTTGCATCTCCCCAGTAGACGGATCCTTGATCTGATAAGTGCACACCCCCTTTGACGATCCATTTGGCAAACCCAGCTGAAAAAATTGTAAGTCAGCCAGTCATTTAAAGATTTTCGCTTCAAGACTTACCAGTTCCGGTCTCTTCAACTTTTGGCTTGACTGGACGAGGGCCTGGCTTCCTCTTCTTTCGATTTGGGGTTGATCCGGCATTCCTCGCGTCTTCGGCTTCACCTTCGACTCCAGTGTTGTTGTTGGGCGAGTTCATTTGTCTGAAGATTGGCTGGTTGGTTGGTTGAGAAAGTTTGGATTGAAGATTAAAGATCTTCAATCCTCAATACAAGATTTTTTCTCCTTCATCCTCATCCTCAATCCTCGATAAAAAAAATTCTCCTTCATCCTCGATCTTCAAACTTCAATGAAATCGAAAAATAATGAAAATCTTCATCCTCATCTTCATCCTCAACGAAGATCTTCATTGAAGGGTTAACAACCCTGCCGATGGGCGCCTGTTGTCCCTAGTGCCCCATTATTAAACAGGCCACTTTATTTGTTGACTAGGATTTCGGAGTTAAGGCCATTTACATTTTCATGATTTTTAAGGGGGCTGAAAATTAAACGGGCCGGCCCGTTTAATAAAGAAACTACGGTATTTCGGTTTGTCTGTGTTTTAACTGCAGTACATGGGTGTGCCAGATAACCGTAAAACATTTATCTCTTAATAACGTAACCGTCAACAAATTGATAACATTATTTACAACAAAAGCGATTTTCAACATCTTCATCTACTGCTATTATCTTTGTATTATTTTGGATTGAAGCCTGTGTCTAACACCGCATATTACCATCTTTTATTTCCAGTATTGCTATAGTGCCTGAGAATAGGGGCCGGTGGTGAAACAGCCCTGTTGTCCACTACTTCATCCATAAATGCATAATCACTGCCACCACCTAGCAGTAATACATTGTTTTCCTCATCCAAACTTCTGCTACTTCCCAACAATTCAGGATTTGGGCAATCACAGTTGAGAGTAGTATTGCCCTTACCACCAAACCAATTTGGCGTGTGAAAAAAAGAGCGGGTTTTAGGTAGGTACTTGGTGGTGATGTCATCTCTGTTCTGGGGCAAGATGTGCTGGAAAGAGAGTCCATTGGTCCTGCCTTTATGGCTAAATATTCCATTGGCTAGTGTTATTTTGGTGTTTGTACTTCCGTCCTCTTCCCCAGGCTGTTGAGGTGTGGTTAAAAGGGCGGAGAACCAGGGGTTATCCACACGCTCCGAGAAACGTCTTAGTGTGAGCGCGGTGGTCACTGCTGAGTTGGGCAGATTCTGAAAATCAATATATTATTACAGTAAATTAGTAGTGGCCTACTACTGGTAGGTAACTTATTTTTGATTCATTGGCTGTAATCATAGTCCAGTTGACCCCTTAACTTTTTAGAAATCAACTTTTTTTAAAAGTGCTAAAATATGAGGAAAAAGTGCCAAATCTGATATTTGTGACCTTCACTCAACTTTTCGAGCTCTACAAGATGGCATTAACAGAAATTTAAAATCTTGTCTCTACAAAATTTTAGCAAATGTTGACCCCTAAATTAGAGATGATGGCTTGACCTTTTCGGGACGGGACGGGTCAGAATTCAAATTTAAAAATTTCGGGACGGGACACGGGACGGGACAGGTCAAAAAGTTATATCGGGACGGGACCCCGGGACAGGGAAGATTTTCGGGACGGTCATAAAGATTTCCGATCGGGAATTTCAATCCTATATGCTTTATTCATGCTTCAATTTCCAGACGTTTGACATTCTTCCGATTGATTCACGTTTGTTGGGCTTCCTGTAAGATCTGATTCATGGTACAGTCAACCCTCAACGGCCCGCAGTGGGACCGGCCGTGGAGGGACGTTATACCGAGGGTCCGTTATATCGAGGGTTGACTGTAATTACAAGTTGCAGGTAGTTGTTGAAAAATTGAATTTTTTCGGGACGGGACGAGACGGAATTTAAATAAATTTTTTTCAGGACGGGACACCGGGACGGGACAGGTGCCAAAAAATTTCCGGGCGGGATTCCGGGACGGGACGATTCTCTAAAATTAACGGGACGGAATTGTCCCGTCCCGTCCCGTCATCATCTCTACCCTAAATTGACCCTTTTTGACCCCTCAACTTTTTTCATCCACCGATTTTTATACGTCAAATATTTATAAATCACTCAGAAACAGTGTACAAAAATTTCGTGTAGAGCTCAAAAAGTTGCTCTAGGGTCATAAATATCAAAATAAAATAATTTTAAGAAAAATATTGACATTTTTGGAATATAATAAAAAGTTGACACTAAAAGTTGACCCCGACTATGAACAGGGCCATTGACTAAATTAGTTGTAAGCTAATCCCATATAAATAAAACGATGTGTCTGTCTGGCCGTCACGTTTTTTTCTAAAGTAACCTCTTAAGTGTTTCACATCTCTATATAGTATTTGGGTCGGGTGGGTGGGTAGGCCACACTTTTTATGAATTATCAAAAAATATGGTCATAAAAGGCTCGAAAATTTCTGTTGCAGGATTTTTTAGATTAGCCTTGATGTCAGCTTTCGTTTAAAAAAAGAGCGGCGAGAAAATGGCATTTTTAAGAGGGGCGTTGACAAAAGTATGCAGGACATTGTCGAGTTTTCCAAAAAATTGACTCTGGGCTGAGATATAGGTCCTCAAAGTTGCGGGCAGGCCTTATTAGAGGGGGGCCTTTTTAGGAAATACGGTAAGTACCAAAATGCTTAAATTTAAATTTTTTGTCGTTTCAAACAAGGAAAAGGAAAGCGCCAGCCGCATTCGCGGCTTCAAAATCCTTGTGTGCTAATAAGTTTGTCTCGACGAAAAAATAGTTTCTAAAAAAAGTTTTACTCGAGTGTCGAAAAATTTAGAAAAAGTTAAAAGTAAGAATTTGTGTCATAGGAGAGCGCGTGGGTATGTCCAAAGAGATAGCAGGAGTGCCAGAAGAGGGGGTATAAGTGGGCATGAGTGTGTAGATATGTCATAACAGTTAGTATGTGTGCTAAAAGAGTGGATAGGTATGACAGTAGAGTTTGTAGGTGTGCCGGGAGAGTGGGTTGGTATGCCCGAAAAGTGGTTAGGTGAGTCAGGAGAGTGGGTGAGTGTACCAGGAAAGTTAGTAGGGATGCCAGGAGAGTTGGTAGTTGTCATCGAAGAGTGGGGAAGGTTTGCCAGACAAGTGGGTAGGTACGCCAGCAGTGTGGGTATGAGTAGGTATGAGTGAAAAGGTATGTCAGAAGAGTAAGTAGACATGTTAGGCAGTGTGTAGGTGTCACGGAAAAATGATTAGGTATGTCAATAAAGTGAGTAGGTGTCATAGAATAGTCGGTAGTTGTCATCGAAGAGTGGGAAGGTTTGCCAGACAAGTGGGTCAGGTATGCCAGGAGAGTTGGTAGTTGTCATCAAAGAGTGGGAAGGTATGTCAGAAGAGTAGAAGAAGGTTGTGCCAGGGTAGCAAGCAATAAAAATGGGTAACCATTTATTCAAGTTTTTTAATAACAAAGTTGCGGCCCTGATAGGGGCCGCCACCTAGCATAGTTCATAAATAAGGAGTATGGTATATTGCGGTTCATATAAGCAGAAAGTAACAATTTGAAACTTTAATGTCTTAATTTCTGATTTGTTTTTGGCTGTAACCATGGTAAAAGTCCGCTTTGCCAGCGGAGGTATACAACCGACTCGGTACAAATAGAGACTTGGTAGACTTTTTTAAAATCACGCCTTTTCAAATTTCGATTTTTTCATGTTTTCCGATTTTTTTAAACTTACCGTATTTATTTTAATAGACAGGCACCCACTAATTCAAAGTCGTGTTTAAAAATTAATTAAACTATCAAAAATGTAAGAGAGTGCGTTATTGGAATAACTGTAACTTTTCTTAATTTACAAATTCAACCATCTATTTCGGGAATGCCTGCTAAAATTAGAATTAAAAAAAATTCCTTTAAAATTTCAATTTAAGGCCTCCACGGTAAGAGCACTTTTTGAAACAATTTTCCCCAATCTTAAAACCGGCTTTTAAGTGTTAAAGGGGCATGCTTACCTGTTCAAATTTTATTCCCGCCAATTCGAATTTTTTTCCTAATCATTGCAACTCTGTAGGGGTTTTTCAACTTGGTTTCTAACAAATCTAGGCCTAGAATTTAATTTTAGGTATAGTTTTGTGAGAAACCAAGTTGAAAAATCCGTACAGAAGTTCAATGATTAGAAAATTTTTTGAATTGGCGGGGACAAATTTTGAACAGGTGAGCATGCCTCTTTGAAACAAAAGTTCTAAAAAATTGGACTATCTTGTATACCGGAGTATTTTCATAACCTCTCACCTCAATTTCTTTGTCAGTAGCGCAGAGCATCAGCTGGAGTTGTTCACTGATCTCCTTATTTGAGCATATATGAGCTGGAAAGCGAAGGGCATTGCCGAGTACAGTCATCAACGAGGCACAGTCCGAACATATACGATACTGATATGGATAGGTGCGTTGCAAAAGACCTAAAATATAATTTTAGACTTTTTGACTAAGATTGACAAAAAGAGTAACCTGGATAGAGGTACTCCATCACTGACAAAAATAAATTCAACAAATTGGATATCAAATAGACGGATATGATGAATAGGAGTGTATTTGTAGCAGCACGCAAGTTTCTTCTCCTAATCTTCATAACATCATGACCCATAGTCAGTTCAGTGATCAAAGACCGCAATTGCTGTAATTATTCAGATTGGTATGAATTTACGAAAGTGTAGCCCTGAATCTCAGCCTTCTAACCAGCTATCAACTGACTTAATAAGATATTAAAAAGTTGTAGAAAAAATGTTTGAATGGAGCAACTTTTTCTTAAAAATTTAATCCATTCAAGCGCTTTGTTCTGCAAGTTTTTAGAAACTTATAAGGTCAGTTGATAGCTTGTTAGAAAGCTAAGATCCAGGACTACACGTGAGTCTAAAGATTAAAAAATAAACAAAAAGCTTGAGAAATTTTTGAAACAAACAAATTTTTGAGATTTGACGGGATAAATTACTAATTTGACGTGATCTTTGAATCTACCGTATTTTCTCTATTAATAGACCCCCCCCCCAAATCGGGAATTTTTTAAAATTTATTTTTCATTTTTACCCTATTTTGGGTACCGACCCTCAGGCATGTTACATACCAAAATGGAGCTCAGCTTTCCAGCTACAGTTGTGTGTTACATGCCTTAGGATCGGTACTTAAAATAGGGTAAAAATGAAAAACAAATTTTAAAAAGTTCCAGATTTGGGGGGGGGATGTGTCTATTAATAGAGAAAATACGGTATATGTATTCGCAGCCCTCCCATAAACTTGCCTTGTTCCAGCTTGTTTTTTTTGTTGCAAAATTGCCTTGGTCCCTATGTGGTTTTTTGCAAAAAAAAATATAAATAATTTTTTTCTAAAATCTTTAGCATAGTTTTGTCATCGCACATTGTCTCAAACACCAAAATTGTCTTTTTTGGCTTCATCTTTGTTAGACTAAAAAACTTCTGACTAAAAGTACATATTGCTGGCAAAATTGCCTGAAAAGGGTGACTAAAAAGTAGGGTTGTCGAATCGAGCGCTCGATTTCAAATTTTTTTCTCGAAAAAATCGAAAATTTTCGAATTTCGAAAAAAAAAAATTGCCAGCAGCAGTGATTTGGTCGCTCTACTTGTGTAGCCACACAGAGAAGATGTGGATAAGTAGGATGCGTGTATTTCGTTACCGATACGTCACAAAATACCCCCGCGAGAAAATATCTAACTGATCCAGGGTGTTCAGGATGATTTGGGGCGGTTCGTGGTGGCCTGGGGCGATTTTTTATGATTTGGGGTGTTAAGGGTAGTTTGGGATTGTTCCCAAACTACCGTTTGAATTTTCAACGCTATTTAGTTTTTTAACGCTTTTGACATCCATGGTTTCAGATGGGTTGTACACAATAAGAATTTTCGGAAAAAATGTAAAAAAATAAGCCTTGGTCCCCCTGTTGTTTAATTGAGGGTATAATTGTCGAAGAGCGCCACCTCATGAAACACCCCGAAACGTGGTTTTTTTTAACGTTTTATCATCTGAAAAGCTCAGAAAACATGGTTTTGAGTGGCGCTAGGCTTAGGCTCATTTTTTTGACCACTTTGGGCCCAAAACCCTAGGGGGGGATCCTTATGGTCAAATTTTCAATTATATATTTTTCAAAATTTTGCAAAATTTAGGATATATACACCTTCATGGATATATACCCTTCCCCCTCCCTTGCAATGAGGAGCAAGTTGGGTCTTTGGCCGCGAAGCGGCCAAACATACCTAATTACTATTGTTTTGGGCCCAAAGTGGTCAAAAAATATTTTTCAAAAAACAGCCTAGCTCCACTCGAAACCATGTTTTCTGAGCTTTTCAGGTGATAAAACGTTAAAAACCACGTTTCGGGGTGTTTCATGAGCTGGCGCTATTTGACAATTATTCCTAATTGAGTGCTGCGGATAAACCGGAATTGTGGAATTGAGCGCTGGGGGTATACTGTAATTGAGTGCTGGGGTTATACCAAAAGTTAGCCCATTTTTCAAGAAAATTAGCGTAATCGAATGATTTGGTGGTAAAATATCAGTTCGCGACACTTTTGATTCGCGACAATCGGTTCGCGACACTATCGATTCGCGACAATCCGTTCGCGACACTATCGATTCGCGACAATCGGTTCGCGACACTATCGATTCGCGACAATCGGTTCGCGACACTATCGATTCGCGACAATCGGTTCGCGACACTATCGATTCGCGACAATCGGTTCGCGACACTATCGATTCGCGACAATCGGTTCGCGACACCATCGATTCGCGACAATCGGTTCGCGACACTATCGATTCGCGACAATCGGTTCGCGACACTATCGATTCGCGACAATCGGTTCGCGACACTATCGATTCGCGACAATCGGTTCGCGACACTATCGATTCGCGACAATCGGTTCGCGACACTATCGATTCGCGACAATCGGTTCGCGACACCATCGATTCGCGACAATCGGTTCGCGACACCATCGATTCGCGACAATCGGTTCGCGACACTATCGATTCGCGACACCATCGATTCGCGACAATCGGTTCGCGACACTATCGATTACAATCGGTTCGCGACACTATCGATTCGCGACAATCGGTTCGCGATATCATTCGCGACAATCGGTTCAACACCATCGATTCACAATCGGTTGCCACTATCATTCAAATCGGTTCGCCACAATCGATGCCAATCGGTTCCGAACCATCGATTGCCAATCATTCGCGACACCATCATGCCCAATGTTGCGAACCATATTGAAATTTCCATGGTATTGCCATTGTTGGAACCATATTCGGAAATGTTGCGAACAATGATTCGCGAATCGATTCGCGAAATAGATTCGCGAAATCGATTCGCGAACGATAGTGTCGCGAAATCGATTCGCGAATCGATAGTTCGCGAATCGATTTCGCGAATCGATAGTTCGCGAATCGAGTCGCGAATAGTTCGCGAATCGATTCGCGAATCGATCGATTCGCGAATCGATTGTCGCGAATCGATTTCGCGAATCGATTCGCGAATCGATATGTCGCGAATTTCGCGAATCGATTTCGCGAATCCGCGAATCGATTTGCGAAATCGATTGTCGCGAATCAAATGTCAAATTTACGTCAACCGGTATTAATTTCCGGCAAGTAACCCGGCACCCTAAGACTTTTCACGTTAATAAAAGAAAATCCAAACCGGCATCTATCTAGTTTACAACATTTTTCAATTTGCGTCAATCTTTTCTGTAAATTAGTAGGCAACCAGCATCAAACTATTCTCAATATCTTTTTGTTAGTGTACCTTTTCCATTAGTGTAGCCCTCTCCTTCCTCTTTTCCTATACAACCCTTTACCCCTCTTAAAATAGTTGAATAAAGGGTGATTATATAGAGGGTAGACTGTAATGATTAAGGCCCCATAAAATGATACCACCGCTAACCCGGCACCCCCGCTAACCCGGCACTTTTTGCCGGTCCCAGTGGCGCCGGGTTAGTGGGACTCGACTGTACTCACATCTCGAATACGTATATTAATTTAGCCTCAATGCAGTTTCCTACAAGCTGGCGTTTAGCTGTGCAACGATGATATTGGACAAATTGAATGAAGCCTGAAAATTCGACGACAGAAAACCAATTCTTTATTTTTACCGCCGTAGACAAAGACCGTTTTAGGCCGAATAGCTCAACATTTCGAGTCGACCATGTTGGAATTGATACAGTAAGTAAGTATTGAGATTATGGTTGGTAAAAACAATATTTTTATCTCTACAAACACAGGACATAATTATGAGAAGAGTGTGATGGGTGGCTTATAATATTACAATAGAAGCTCGGTTAATTTATCGCCGAGAACGAGGTGAGTACGACCCGCAACAAAAACCCAGTTACAATTCAAACTACAATAAGTTCTTTATTTGCCTGGAGCACACAAGTCAACACTGAAGAATGGTAAACTTGAAAGAATTCATCATCTATTCAAAGGTGCAAAGCCCTAAGTAATCTTCCATAAGCGTGCCGATAGAAAAAATGTCATTTGGATCCACCCGAATTCCAATAAGCTTGACACGAATATCATCTCCCTCCTTGTAGACAACAGTCTCATCCTGTAAAAAAATTCTCATGTCTAGAATTAATAACCTAAGACTTACCTCATTTCTGTAACTGGCTGGAACACTGTCAGGGCAAAACTCCATATCCGGCGGAACGCACTGCTAAAGTAAAATACGCGCTAGAAGTAGAACTTGGCTGACCGAAACACATACCCTGGAGACGAAGCAAGTCAACGGACCTATGTTCACAAATAATCCAGCTTTTGTGACTTGAAACACCTGAAATACAGCGTAGGAGGATATCAAATCCCCACTAACATAATTTTTACTGACCGTTCCATCGATGACTTGACCTTTGAAGGGACGAAAAACCAACGCTTTGAATTTGACCGGAAAGACGACAAAGCCACGACCTACAAGTTAGTTACACCCACAAACCATAAAATAAAATATTTACCTGGTTGGATTATGCCGTGTCCAATCGTGTCCATCGATGTTACTGAGATCACCACGCCGTATTCCCCGTTGCAGCTTCCTTCGAGTTCGCTGTACAGCTTTGCCTTGATTACTTCTTTGAGATTGCCGCCGAAATATTTTGGATGCAAGCTGATTTCCCTCTCCATTTCCAAATGATAGAACATCTTTGCGCTTCAGCTCGAACTAAACTACTTCAAAAACTCTTTTTTATTTCTCTAAAGAAAGACTTTAAATAAATGCGACTACCATTTGCATAAATATAAGCGAATAATTTACTTAAACTTATTTTAAGTATCAAACAAATTTTAAATTCCTGCTCAGCGTGGTCGATTTGCTTATAAAACTGACCTCAAACCTTAAAAATTGGGCTGTACACGCGTTGTTACTTGTACACGCATTGGTACTTGTAAAATCAGGAGTGGCGACTAAAGTCCATCATTGTGAGCAACGCATAAATCTTTGAATTTAAGGGAGCTAGAAGCTTTTAACAAATGCAATGAAGTCTCATTAATTTGAAAAAAAATCATGAAAAGAAACAAAAAGAGACTTTTTAAGAAAATAATTTGAGAGAGCGAAAACACAGCTACGCAAAAAATGAATTCGATAATTTCATAATATTGGCGCTCTGTTAAAACGTTTAGATGTTTTCGTGGCATTCGTCCTCCTTAGCTTCCTTCGAGTTCGCTGTACAGCTTTGCCTTAATTACTTCTTTGAGATTGCCGCCGAAATATTTAATAACTTTCTCTCAAACTTTCTCTCAACTTTCTTGGGTATCGTTTCAGAGATAGTATGAAGTTGTCCTCTGAAATATTGTGGGAAATATTTTCTTTTTCTTCGGCGGCAGAGCTGGGTGAAATAATGATTAGCAGTAGCAGACTTTTTCATATCATGCGTCCACGCCAAATTTATTTGTACACTGCAAAATTAAAGGTTTATTTAGTCACCAGAATTTTTCGCTTAGTTATTTATTTCATATATTGCTTTGGTTTTTTCAGGCAGAAGTGGTCAAACTTGAAGAAGAAATAAAGACGGTTGAAGAGGGCTTGTCCTATTTTCGATCTCGCCTTTCTGAAGAGCATCCTGTGGTCGTGGACACGAAAAAGAACTTGGAAGCTATGGAAGCCAAGAAAGAGGTCTTTGCCAAGCGAACGCTCATTTAAAATGTTGTGTTACAATATGTTTGTGGATAAAGTCGTTATTGTCTCCTGTGTGTTAAAACATCCTTACATCTTTGAATTTGAGGGAGATATAAGTTTCATAGGCTAAATATCATTCCTTTCGAGAGGAGGATTAAATTGAACCAATTTCAAATTGAATCTATGCAAATTGTTTAACTCGAGATCGTGTCCCAACTTGCCTTCTTCTAATTTCAATCCTTTTCCAATTTTCTCCTACCCTGGCGCTCAAGCAAAAGCCACACAAGAAGCACAGACTGGTTTTCACTATTCGTTTATTGATCTTTTTTGAAAAACAGGTTTCTTAGAGTTGGTAATCTTCTACCGTCTAATCAACCTTGAAGCGATGGTATACCTTGGGTGCCGTGCAGCTGGAATACAAATTTCAGTGTCAGTTTAGACTTTTTTTTGCTAAATTAACATTGAAAATGAAACTGAGACTTAACTTTTCCGGCATTTTTCAGAGACACGTCAAAATCTGATAATACCTTTCTCAATCAGAAAATCGTCAGCTTTCTAACGTACTTTACAGAATTTCGAAAAAAAACAACTTTTTTCACGTCTACGACCACTTTTAAAAAATGTCAGCTTTGATAAACTGACATGTCAGTGACAATGTCAATTATGAAAAAACTGCGTAAAAGTGATTAAACGCTTTTTGAGCTTTGAGAATTTTTTTTTGCAAAAAAACAAATAACAAGGTGACGAAAGAATGTATTATGTATTATTTTTTTTTGTAAATAAGGACATTTGGTCAAAATAAGGACATTTTCGGGTATTTTGGCGAAATAATGCTATTTTATCCAGTGCTTATTGCTTTTTTGGTGTTAAAAATAAGATTTTGACTAAAAATTCTAAAAAAAAATAAGATTTGAGGTCCCAATTACAAATCTTATTAATAAGGACGTTACATGCCCTGATATAGAGCCGAAATTTATGTAAACCAGAAGCCTACCTGCACATTTTGGTGCCTTAGCATGAGAACTATGCCACCATTCAAGAACACCAAAGTGCCAAAGGGAATAATAACGGTGAGGAGGTTGATAAAGGAGGCAAGCCACTCCTTCTGACTCGCCTGGCCAATGGTGTAGCGTTGGAAAATGCGAGGACAGTTGCGGTTGAACACCACCACCACGTCCTGTAAAATATTTTATAGGGATTGATGATTATAGTCTACTAAAAATAATATCCGAATATTTTTTGCAATTGGCACTGTGATCTTTTTCAAGTGTCTTTACGAATTTTTACAATTTGTTGGAGATTTCCCAAGGCTAGGGCCCAACAATTAGGAAATTGACTGGGCAACGGGCTATATAGCTAAATTTTTTTAAAGTGGTTGTGTAATTTTGGCCCATTCTTCACTTAAAATTACTCTGTTTCCAAATTCCTTTCATCAAAAATTTGGTTTCCCATTTGTCTACATTAAATTTGGGGGCGTAATCGTTCTGCCAATGAGATCACCTCGCCAATGGTATGTGTTTGCCAATAGCTTCTTTTCTCAAGTATATTCAATGGCTTGAGGGTAATTATTGGGCTGGTGGCCCCCCTAATTGAACCCGTGCGGTACAGGTCCGATAAAGGTTCTTTAAAAATTCTTTAGTTCTTCCATTATCTGAAAAAGAAAAAAGATTATTAAAAAAAAGTAGTCTTTAGCAGACTACTTTTTACTAGTCTGTAGCAGACTAGTTCTTAACCATTCTTAGGGGGCCCACCAGCCCAATAAGGGAACATCCATAAATTATGTCAGACTGACAGGCCGTTTTTGGGAACCCCCCACCCCCCCTGTCAGAACATGTCAGAATGGGCTTGACCAGCCCCCCCTTCCCCCTTATTGAAATCTGACAATTTTCTGACACAACTTTGTGACCATAGTTGCACGGGCGCCGACGAAAATTTTAAGACAAATCGGCGCCGGCGCCGATTTTTAAAACTGTCGGCGCCCGGCGCCGACTTTTTCAGGCCACGGCGCCCTGGTAGGCGCCCGGCGCCGCTGTTTGCTGAAACTCTATGTAGAAAATTCACTGATGAAAATTGTTGTAATAAAAAAAATGATACTGTTGTTCATATATCTAACTTGAAGTTTTACCAAACGTTTGAGCATTTTAACCAGCAAAAGAGATCTGGGTAAATCTGTTTTGAAAAAGTTAGTCCTGAAATATTATTAATATTATTTGACTATTTCTGAAGCAAGTGAAACAGAAGAAGAAGAACAAACATCACCGTTTGGTTTCGGCACTGTGAAAGTCATAAAATCTAACAAAGTAATGAGTGTAAAGAAATTTGTTTGACGAGATAGAAAAAAATTTTCCTATTAAAAATAGTGCTGTTGACTTTTGGAAAGAAAGAAGCGCTGTAAGATTTCATTATTGATGAACGCCGCAAAATATTATTTTTAGGCATATCCTTTATTAACAAAACTTGCATATGATCTTTTGGCTATTTGCAACTAGACAAAAACAAAATAATTACAAATTCTTTAAATTCCGGCGCCCGGCGCCGATTTTGGTTTTCATTCCGGCGCCCGGCGCCACTTTTTCATGACCCTGGCGCCGGTGCCGGCGCTGGCGCCGGCGCCGGTGCCAATTTTTGAAAACTGCCGGCGCTGCCGCCGGCGCCCGGCGCCGATTTTTTTGGCCGTGCAACTATGTTTGAGACCCAAAATTTATTTCTGCACATTTTTTTTGAAGTTTAAAACCTTAAAAATGATAGTGTAAAATAACAGAAGCCTTTATTATATGTTAATTACATGTTTTTAAGTTACAAGTGCATAAAAAAATTGCTTTTAATATGAGTTTCAATATGACTTGAAATATGAGCCATGATGGGAAAATTCAATATTTATTTTCAAATCTATGTATTAAAATATATCTATCTATATGTATATATTTTTTATATGAAAAATAATTTAAAATTTTTAAAATCTAGCTTAAATTCTTAAAATATTTAGCGAAAAATTTAGGAGAAATCTGACATTCCTGTCAGAAAAAGGTCTACTACCCCCACCCCCTTGTCAGATTTTGTCAGATTGCATGGGAACCCCCACCCCCCCTGTCAGTCTGACATAATTTATGGATGTTCCTAAGTACCGGCTTGAGTATAGAATCCTACACCAATCCCCCCCCACGCACAGCGCTTAGATGGAGGAGATACCGATTTCATGAGAGAGCCGGCTGTTTTTTAATTCTGAAAAAAAAATTTTTCGATCCACAGGGAGGTATCATAGTTTTTTAGTCAAAATTTAAAAATTCAAATTGGCGCCTTCTGAATTTAATAGAGAATAAGGGATGTATAGGGAAGGAAATAAAAGGGGGCCACTAATCACACAGGGCCCACTAACAAGAAGATGTTGAACATGGTTATGGATACTGGGGCCTACCGCATAAAGAAATTCTGGTATGCATGTTTTTTCATGCATCCAGAGTCACTTTCGAGTGATTTGTGTCTAAGGTATGTGGGTGTGCGCATCTCAATTCCAAGCCCCTCCATGCATCCAGAGTCACTTTCGAGTGATTTGTGTCTAATGTATGTGGGTGCCTACAAGAATTGATAGCTAAGATCCAGAGCTACATTTCAGTATAAAAATTAAATAAAAAAGATGGTAAAACTAGTTGAAATTTTTTTTGCGACTTGACCGAGAAAATCAATAATTTGACGGGTGAAATGAGTTGCAGCCATTCGTCAATCAAAGGACAAGAGTCTAGAAAGTTTATTTGCGGAACCGATTTTCTCTGTTTCTGTTGGGAAGTCATTGAAAAATAGGGATACAGTCTACTCTCGACATAATGTAGGTGCAAAAAGTTGGTTCCCGCCTTGGATTCGACACTTTTTTTACCTCTATTTATGAAAACTTTTACCAAATCTGATTCATCAGTCTAATCAGAAACATCGATTTGCCGATCGTTTTGTAAACGGCGACAGTTTTGCCGAAAGACCAGCGCCTCTCGATATAGTGTAGTGTTATTTTTAAAAAGGCTACACTATATCGAGAGGCGCGGGTCTTTTCGGCAAAACTGTTGCCATTTACAAAAACGATCGGCAAAATCGGAATCCTTGCGATGTTTCTGATTAGACTGACGAATCAGATTTGGTGAAAGTTTTCAAAAACAGGGGTAAAAAAGTGTCGGACCCAAGGCGGGAACGAATTTTTTGCCCCTACACTATATCGAGAGTAGACTGTATTACATTCGAGTGATGTTAGATAATTAGCCACACTATTTTTGTTGCTTTATTTTTTGAATATGTTTGGAATTGCACCTACAATTGACTATACTGACTATACGGGCCGGCTCAGGCCCCAAGAAAAAATTAAGCTCCGCGCTGGCCCGGGCTCAAAAAAATGCGTCCGAGCCGGGCCGTGAAAAAGTAGGCCCTTGCAGATTCCTGATGACCACCTGCTTTTGGTGGGGCATGGGCTACTATCTTCCTAAAAACGATGCAAACTGTTCTTTTACCTAGTAGGTACTGTATTTAGAAGGCATGAAAATTTTTGCTGGAAAACAGCCAAAAAGGCAGGATGCTGAAGTAAAAATAGGTGACATTGCTAATTTAGCTTAAAAAAAAGATATCGGGCTTTTCGGGTCAGCCCATACACAGATCTGCTTTTGACCAAAAGAGTAATTTGACCAAATATTTATTGATAAAACAAGTGCGAGACCAAATGTACGATTGGACAAACATATAAAAATTCCAACAAGACATTGATCAAATATGTTATTTGAGCAAACCCTTATTTGACCAAATGTCTTTTTTATCAAATAGTTCATTGACCATTTCTCTAATTTATTTTTTATAGGCACGCCCATTTGTTAACTCAGCACGGACGCATTCCCCTTTAGACTTTGACATAGAAATTAAGGTATAAAAACGCACCACTGCTGTGAACAATTTTACAAAAATGGCTCCGAAGATTGCACAACTAAGGATAAACCATCTGGTGCGGTAGTCAAAGCCGCTAAACGTCCAATGTCTGCAATAAAAACATATATTCTAAAAGCATCAAAAAAGTTGTATTGAAAATATTGGGCTGGCCAATAATTCATGGCACAAGACATAATTCACATTTAGACTTTTTGACATTTAGACATAATTTTAGTGGATAAAAAAACGCCATGACTTATTAGCCAACCCGATATTTTTAGCTCAGAAAAACCTGCAAATCTCTGGATAGTATTTATAAATTCGAAATTTTAAAGATTCATACCAGTATGTGTCATAACTCTTCGCGTTTTTTTTTTCAAATTTTTAGTCAGAATCGATTTTTTTCCTTTTCACATATTTCTTCATTTCTTTCATAGAAAATCATTTCCAAATAACAGTGAAATCTTCATTCAAGGCAACGCATAACATATTTCATAACAGCAACTATCATTCATCAAAATAATTTCCTTCGGCCTCGACAATTTTCTCCCATCTTTCCTGCAGCTTTGAAATCCCTTCAACAAAAAATCCGGCCGGTCTTGAGCGCACAAATTCCTTGATCGCATCGTGCAATTCTTCCTCGTTTCTTCCGAAGTCTTTGCCCCTGAAAAATTTCATGAAGAAATATGCGAAAAAGAAAAAAATCGATTCTGACTAAAAATTTGAAAAAAAACGCGAAGAGTTATGAAACATACTGGTACATATACATGCTGGTTGGGTGACCAAAACTTAATTTTTTTTGGCTCACAAAAAAATTTGGCTTAAACCCCTCATAAAATTATAATTTTCTGAAATGGACTAAGCAAAAACCACAGGGCACCAGCCATTTTTATGTGTGTTTTCTACATTTTTGCCAAAAATCATATTTAAAAAAATGGGTTATACAAATATGTCCTACCTAGTCATCATATATCTCTCGAAACTAGCGACAATCAAGCAAAAACATGAAGAAATTTTAAAGATCTGGCCAAACAAATAAAGCCATCTGGCTTGTGGCAACCAGTACAAGTACAGATGCATCCAATTGAAGTGTTCAGTGAGGATGGGAGGCGTCTGCAAACAAACGGATTTCAATATTTTCTGGCTAGCTACCGTGTTTTCTCTAATAAACTCTCACCTGGCTTCATTTTTTAATTAAATTTATTTCTGAATTTTTAAGCCTTAAAAACCCCTAAGATATTTTTTTGAATTCTAACACGCCTAAACTGAAGTTCGGCATCCCACATGTTTGTTGTCTCTATTGCGTCCGGCCGTTAGTAGTTTGGCCACGACTCTCTATATCGCGTCCAGCTCGACAATGCGTCCAGGTGGTGCCGGTCCCGACAGCGACGCACTATCGAGAGTCAACTGTAGTCTCTCGTTTTTGTTTAATATTTGTGCGAAAAATTATTTTGTTGCCCTTTTTGAAATTCACTCTTGAAAATGTGCTGATGCATGCATGCCCAATTGAGTGGGAAACAATATGTGTGTAGCTGACGTGCCTGTCTGTTCTCGTGCCCCTGCTTACCTACCAATCGGATTAATAGTTGTGATAATGTGCTAAATGGCTGCTTGGTGCTCCTACACTACACCCAATGCATTTTCCTAATTGGACGAGAATATATGCACAACTTTACTAACTACGTACCTCCAGTTTCCTAAAACACCAAACATCATTGATTTCCAAACACGAATTGCGATTTTTCAACTACAGGGAACTCATCTCAAGTTCCATCCCTGTCTAGGGTCCGACACTATTTTAAGCTCTATTTCTAAAGGTTCTCCTCAGTTATTTTTTGATAGTTTAGCTCACATATATCGCAAAGATTATGATTTTGCGTTTCATTTTTCAGAATCCCAACATTTTTTATTTAAAAATGAAAAACTGACTGTAGCTGTAATCAAAAAAATTAGAAGGCTCTAGCTTTTCCCCCAATTTTTTTAGAGACAGAAACGGGACGGGATCCCGTCCGAGCAGATTTTGAGCCAAAATCCCGTCCCGAAATCCCGCCTGATGATGTCCCAAAATCCCGATCCCGAAATTCGTTGAATCCCGATCGACAATTTTTATCCTTTCTATGATCTTAAAACCACCAAAATTTCACGTTTTTGTCTCTATTTTTTTCAACATATGCTTTTAAAAATGTCGTCTCGGAAGGAAGGATTGTTAGAGAGAATACTGTTGATCAGCATGGTAGGCGGGCTAATTTCAACTTAAAGGACCATGCTCGCGGTGGTCTGGTCGGTGCCCGCCAATTCAAAAATTTTTCCTAATCATTGAACTTTTTTAGAATGATGGATGGATTTTTTAACTTGGTTTCTAACAAAACTACGCCTAAAATTAAATTCTAGCCCTTGTTTTGTTAGAAACCAAGTTGAAAAATCCGTATAGAAATTCAATAATTAGAAAAAAATTTAAATTGGCGGGGACCATTTTTTTGAATCGGGGACCCACCAGACCACCGTGAGCATGGTCTTTTTAAAGGAGCATGCCTGCCGCAAATTTGTTGAGTTCCTTCCGGGAAATAAGTAACTAAGCAGTGGCGGACTGTGAACGTATGTAGTAGGTTCGATCGCGCATGCCCCTTTTAATCTCAAATCTTCATGAACTATCCGAATAACCTTGTAATTTTTCCACCAACTAAATCTCTTAATCAAAACCCACCAACAAGAGGAGGTAGATTAGGTCCAGCAAAGTGTCGAACAATGCGACAAAGCCCAAGAAAAAGAAGGGAGAATGTCGGAAATTAAGACGTGAAACAAAGAGTCTGGCAAGCAGCCCATTGGCAACCATGCCAAACACAGCCACACTCCCACCCACCACAGCCACCAACCAGAAACGAAGGTTGACCAAAGCATCCCGCTCAGCCACTGCATCAAGGTGAATTCTGGAGTTGAAGAGGGTGTAGCCAATAGATTCGCCTTTGCCATTGCTACTGCTAGAGTAATAGGTATGGCACATGGCAATAACCCTTAAAATTATTTAGCCGTAATAGAAGCCGGGACACAAAATCTAGATAAATTAATAAACACTCGAAAATTCAAATTTCAAAATTTTTTGTGACCTAATATGGAAACTGGGCAGTTAAATAAACCTTTTTTTTAATTTTTTTTCAGTTAAAAAAGAAGCCGACTTATGTGTCAATTTTTCTGATGAAGCATAATATTTCTTTTAAAGGGGCATGCCCACGCTAATAAGAGGTGGTGCCCGGGAATTCCAAAGTTTTTCCTAGTTATTGAACTTCTGTACGGATTTTTCAACTTGGTTTCTAACAAAACCACACCTAAAATTAAATTCTAGCCCTTGTTTTGTTAGAAACCAAGTTGAAAAATCCGCACAGAAGTGCAGTAATTAGGAAAATGTTTTGAATTCCCGGGCACCACCTGTTATTAGCGTGGGCATGCCCCTTTAAAGGACCATGCAACTTGATAAGCACAGCAATCTGCGAAATTTGAATTCGCGCGTTACCATCCTAATTCTAATTTGGTCAATAATGTTTTCGAATTATTTTTTGTTTGCATTTAAAATTTGTTCAAAATTTTGAACCATCCACTAGTCGAGCCTAACGTTGCTTGACATTGCCAGATCGGACCAGTTAGGATACTTCCATTGCCCTACAGTTATCTGGAGCGATATATTGACCAATAAGTAAGATTCAAAATTTAAATGCACACAAAAAATAATTCAAAAAAATTATTGACCAAATTATGGTGGTCATAATCATATTTCACAAATTGCTGTGCTTATCAAGTTGCATGGTCCATTAAGGCCTGTTTCACAATGCATCCTCAACCTTAGCGAAGTGCTTTTCGCAAATGGCTTTGAGATTTTTTTGCGGGTTTAGTATCATATTGAAGCTGAGATGCGGGGCTTTCGCTTGACACCAAATTTCCACAGAATGAAAATAAAAATTATAGATAAAAGTGCGTTTATCCTCAACATGATTTCGAAAAAATATGTGGTTGTCGAGATATGATTCAAACAGGAAAATACTCTTTGTTTTCCAACTTTAGTCTGTATCTCAACAACCAAGCATTTTTCAAAATTCTGTTCAGTGATTCGGATTTCTGAGGAAATTTCGATTACTGGAATGACATGAAATAAAAAAAATACATAAAAGTGGGTATCTCTATTGAAAAATAGTCAAGTGGACAGTTCTCACCGGTGCGCACTCAAACGAAAGTCCAAGATCTCAGCATCAATATGACACCAAACTTTTAAATAAAAATAAAAGTTATCTTGCTGGAAAAGGCCAGGCCAAAGTCCCCCAGTAGCTAAAAAGATCACGGAACTCTCCCAACCACCCCAAAATATCCAAAACCGCCTAAAAATACCTAAAAGCTTTACCACTGTGCCACTTGAGCTGTGCTGGGTGGCACAGTGGTAAAGCTTTTAGGTATTTTTAGGTGGTTTTGGATATTTTGGGGTGGTTCGGACACAATCTAAAAATTTTCGAAAAAATCCCTAAAAAATGCCTTGGTCCCCCTGTTGTTTGAAAAAAGTTTCATTTTGGGGAAGCGTCTATACCCCCTTTTTCGGTTATCCGGGGAACATTATTTCTTCAATTCCCTTGCCATTAATTTCTTTACCATTTCGATCAATTTTAGTCATTATGAAATTTGGCGACCTTCCAGTAGGTGAAAAAGAAAGTGCTCAAAAATCGTCAATTAAATAGTTAATGTTATGTTAGGAGCATGAAAATTAAATAAAATACGAGTTTACAAATGTATCCCGGATAACCGAAAAGTTGTTGTGTGCCCGTTTAAATCTATTATTGTCTTGACACGACTGCGATTCGTTGTCAAGACCATTGTGCTCTCGTTTGTGAGAGATTCAGTAATCGTTGTGTCGTCCGAATAAAGCTGCCGTTTATTCCGCTCTCTCCGCTTTTTCTATCTGCTATCAAGATACAACATTGGCGCAGTCGCTATGGATACAAATGAACTCAAAGCTATGGTGGCTCAGCAAGCGACAGCAATGGCTCAGCAACAAGAATCAATCAATCAGCTTGTGGCTCTTCTTCAGCAAAATGGTGGTGGTGGAAATCTTCAGAATGCTATGATGGAAGATCAATTCAATCGCCGGAATGGGGCCAAGAATCGCTGCTTTCAAAATGGAGATGCCGTCTACTGCCGAAGGAACCTGGATCAAAAGTGGCTGACTGGAACCGTACTCTTCTCCAATGCAGGCGTCGTCTACAACGTCAAGCTATCAAGTGGAAAGGTCAGCCGATTCCATGTCAACCAAATGCGTGTGCGCTCCTCTTCTTCGGATACTGTGGAAGATGAATGGCTGGATGTGATGCTCGACACCTTCCAACTTCCGCCAAAGCCGAAGCCAACTGCTACTCAGCCTGTGAATCAAGTGCCTGCTGCAGTTGCCAATTCTCCTGCTGTCTTGGATTCTGGTGGTGGTGCTCCTGCTACGCAAAGGCCACAAAGAAACAGAAATCCGCCGAAGCGAATCCAAATGAGCTGGACTAAGAAGCGCTATTATTAGGCACTCCCTCCACTAAACATCTTTGACCGGAGGGAGGTGTTGTGTGCCCGTTTAAATCTATTATTGTCTTGACACGACTGCGATTCGTTGTCAAGACCATTGTGCTCTCGTTTGTGAGAGATTCAGTAATCGTTGTGTCGTCCGAATAAAGCTGCCGTTTATTCCGCTCTCTCCGCTTTCTCTATCTGCTATCAAGATACAACAAAAGTATCGTTTGTTTTAAAAATCTCTTTAACATTTCCAGCAATTCTGAACACAATGAACATTGAATAAACTAAAAAATTGGCTGTTAATTAGCAGGAAATTTGTAGCCACCTTCACATTATTGAAAGCATGAATTAAGTACAATTAGAATTGTTCAACTAGTAATTAACCACAACATGGTCTACAGTTAAACCTCGATATAGCGTAGCTCGATATAACGTAACTTTTTGGCTGGTCTATTGAATTACGTTATATCGAGGTTTAACTGTATGTAGAATTGTTTGACGAAAAGCTCTGGCTAAAGTATGATACCTGCCAAAGCTCTACCACTGCGCTATGCAAACATTTCTAATCTAACTCGGACCTTTCGGACGTTTTGAAAAGCCGTGCGTGTGGTATTGAATAAACGAAACGAATCTGTCCCACAAAATTTTGACAAATTTACGACAACAAAAAAGCGATAACTTTGTTTAGACCAGTTAACCGACTAAAGGAGCATAAACAGCATACACCAAATCAACCAAAAATGGGGGTGAGGCCAGAAAGGCAACCAGACATTTTCCAATAATATTGAAAAATGTCGCGTGACATTTTTCAATATTATTGGAAAATGTCCGGTAGCCGATGGAGCTGATTTTTTCAGGATAAATTTCTCTCGGTCATATATTTACCGGACCTGAAAAAGCCAGCTCGATCAATCGTCAAGAAGTGGGACAACAAAACTTTCACTCAGTGTGACATTTTCCACTATTAATGTAAAATGTCTGATTGTCAGCCAAAAAATCTGGCTTACAACTAGCCAAAAATTTTCATCGTTGCAGCGGCCCTTCATAACTGATTTTCATTGTTTTATTAGTTTGCCTTTTCGACACAAAAGTTTGAAATCAAATAAAATGGAAAGCTAGTTAAACAAAACAAGCAATCATTTAGTAATAAATTATTTATTTTACATGCATGATTCTAGGAAAGACAATGGCCAATAGTGCTTACTACACATGCCATTGCTTAGTTTTTTCTTCCAAAACACACCAAAAAAAATTTGCAAGCTTCAAATAAAAACATAAGTACATCACATCTAAATTTCCAGTTGAAAACTTAACAAAAAATATATTAGTTGTTAAGTTTGTAATATTTTTTCTATAGAAACCACTTCCTAGTTCTCAGCTTTTGTGAACAAACTTCTCCACTTTCAAAAAAATATAAACAAACACGTTAAAAGACAATTAACATCCACCCTCGCTTACTTGCCAAAGCAAATGGGCATTGAGAAGATAAAAGCAGAGACTACTTAGTAGTTCATTTCTCGAAACACGCAATTTAAATAAATTTGCACGCCGACATATATGACATGAATAGCGATAACCTCAAAATAAGAAAAAAAACCCAAAAAGTATAAATAATGTGAGCAAAATACAGCATGGCATAATAAATTTGAAATTTTTGAAATGATTATATTTTTTAAATTCTGGTTTGCCGATCATCTTATAGTCGTGTTGCTATATTCTGGTACCAAAATACTGAATTCTAGTATCAAATTTCGACTCGTATAGAAAAATTATTTCGATGTCGGGAAAAAGAGAAAAGTTCAAAAAAGTAAAAAAATTGCCACTAGAATTCAGTTTTTGGTACTAGAAAAAAGTACCAGCCCTCAGAATCACAGTCGTCGCGGCTGGTATATAATCCCAAAAGGACGCTTTTTCTTTGCTTATCACTGTATTTCAGACTCTTGCATATTCGCTAATTGAGATTGTTTTTGGTCCAAACTAGAGAGGGGACCAAGAAAAAATTCTGTCTTTGACCCGTGATTCGAAGACGATTGGCAAAAACATAATTTCGAAAAAGGCGTTCTACAAAAAAAGTTATAGCCACTTCAAAACCGTTACTATTGGGTCACGGAAATTGAAAATGGGAAAACTTTGTTATGAAATTTGTCTGTCGAGGGATCTAGCATCTCTATTCCTTCTATCAAATTTATGCGATACTGTGTCGTCATACATTTGGAAAACCTTTGGAATCTGAACAATAATAATGGGTCAAAGTAAACACTAACCAATAAAATTTGAAACTCTTTCGATTAGCCAGCTCCTACCTCATCTCGTGTCGAATATTACACATGCTGTTTCGGAAAAACCACCAATAACCGTCGGAATCCCTAGACACTCCAAAAATAGCTCTCAATTTCAAATTTTCATATTTTGTCTTAGAATTATTTACACTTCAGGATTTTTTGCTGAACAAAATTTCAAATTAAATCTGTATAATAAATCCTACAAAAATAGTTACAGGCAGCAAAATCCTGATTCTGACTTTTGAAATCACTGGTGTGAACACTATACAACAGACAAGAAAAAATATTTGTTTGTAACTCGAATTAAATTTGTTTATAAGCCGTAGTGATAAAAAAAGAAAATTTTGGTTCTGCCTAAAAACACAAGCGCAGTAATCCTTTGCCAAAAAAAGGTCTTGTTGCGGCCTTTTAGCATAAATACCCCCTGAGGAAAAATGAGGCGGATTATTATCCTTTTCTATTTGTTAGACCCATTGTCCTCAAATTTGAGAAACTTCTATCTTAAACCTTCACTCCGGCACATGTTCATACTACTGTTTATATTAAAAAAAGAGATCCCTCATGAGTTGATAACTAGGTTAGGGGTGGGGCAATTACAGCCAAGGAGAAAGCGGAATTTAAAGTAGCAACTACAAAGTATCTAAGCAATTATTTGGATTTGGTTGCGACCTTGAAAATATAAAGTGCTTTTATTGAAATAATTCTCTATCTCAAGCATTAAATTAATGCCACTGCAAGCTTGAACAATTAAGTCATCAGCCTTGTTTAAATTAGTACCACTTAGAACAGAGCTCATTGAACTGGTGTAAACAGAAAAAACAAACGTGAAAAATTCATATAGACAAGAACAAGGGGAAAAGGCACACAGCTAAATAGTTTACTCGAAGGAGAGAAAACACAAAGTGGCACTAACTAGAGAAAGACGATTGAAGTGAGCTTGCCTAATGGAGCGTTTGGAGACCGCTTGGTTTAACACCAGAATTGGTAAACACCACTCTAAAAAGAGGGCATCCCTTTGTGTCCAAACACCGAATCACTAATTCTCAGATCGTTTTTTATTTATTTTCAGAGTGACAAGCCCAGACAGAAAACAAAAAAAGACAAACACAAAAAAGACAAAAGGTTTCCACACATAGGTGTGATAAGTTCTTCAAAGAATTTTAATAGCGCCCCTTGAATTTGGCATTTAGCTTGGTTCTTCCATCCCCTGAAAACGAATGCCTAATTTGTAAACTTAACTCCTTTTTTTACCTGTCTGGTTTTCCGGTGGTAGCCACGTGGCGTATTCCCCTTGCGATCCAACTGGCACAGTACTGTAGTCGGAACCAACAAGCTGAAAGCTCCACAAGGAATTAATTATAAGCTTGGAAAAACCATGGAGAATGCACAAATCACCTCTTCTTCTAGCGAATGCTGACGTCTACTCACTCTTACTGGATGTCTTATCCTGGCCTCTTCCCTTGTCAAGATCCCAAATTTAGGCTGAATGAATTCTGGCATGGCAGGCTGATAATTTCGATCTCGCTTTATTGGTGGATCAATTACAACTGGAGATTTTTCATCATCTTCTCCCGGCTCGGCCCTGTCACTAAAGAACTACAAAATTAAAGCATAAAATTTAACCAGCAGTGGACAAAATTCCAATCAGATTAATAAACACAAGAAGTGACCACGAGTTAGAGAAAGTATGATAAATCGACTTCTAATGTAAGATAAATTGGCACAGGGTTAATCGGAAATTTCGGAACTTTTCTTTTAACTATATCTTCCTCGCGTAGACCACTATCTTAAAGTCTGCTTTTACAAATCATTTTAGATTGCGATGATTAAATTAAATTTTTCGGAATGCAATTTAATATAGTCAAGAAAATATCAGGACTCTAGCACAAATAACGTGCAGGAGCACAATTTTACATACCGTAATGGGTGGTAATAATGCATCCTAGGGCGGTCAGTATCAAAAACCCCGACAAATCTGCCACACCTCTGATTACTAGCTGAGTATATTAGAACCAACCTTTCAATGCTCACACCCTCGCTATCTTTCTTGATTTCTTTGCCGCTAACGCCCGATTCACTATTCTGATCGTTAATTTGCTCAGTAGATGGACCAGGAATCTCATCAGATTTTTTAATGGACTGCACTGCGAGAGATGTGGAGGGAACTTGAGCACTTGAGCTTCTTCCAGTTAGAGAACCTTCCTCTTCATGAGGAACTTCTGACTTTTTCACCGGAAACATTTCATCCAGCCCATGCGGTTTGGCAAATTTGACCAATTTACTTAGCTTAGCGCATTCCTCCAACAGTTTCTTCTCTTTTGATTTCATTTGTGAGATGGCCATCCGCATCTGAAAACAAATTTGACTTACTGTGAAATTTTAAATTTTGAAGACCTCAACTTACAGAAAAGTTAGCAGTTTTCAAAATGTTCCCTTCAGCGTCAGTGTACGCATTTTTGCCAAGTAGACGCTGAATTTCTGACTTAACAATGGTCAATTTGTTTTCGGTTTCTGCCAAAGTCTTCTTCAGCTCATCATATGACTTGGATTTTCCAGCGGTTTCATCACCCTAAAATGTGGGTTTGGTGCTAGAAATTGAGTTAGTGATAAAGTACTAATGGTGTACTCACCTCACATCGCATCTTTCGCTTTCTCCGCTGTTCTTCTATCTGGCCAGTTCTATCAAAGAAAGTATCCTCATCGCTGTCGTAGTAGTCATTTTCAGCATATGTCTTCCTCTTGTTCCAAATAGAAAAGGTACGCAACAGACCTAATAAGATGAGGTACTAGACAGGTCAATGTGGTAAGAACACCGAAAAACCAACCGTTTGCCTCAAGACGTTCGCAGGCTACCAAAGAGCATTGAAACTGAGCCAGCTGACGAGTGAATGCAGAAGCAGAAATTAGATTACCACCAGCTGCAGCGACATCATCCGCCAACCTAAAAAAGAAAATTAAATTGGCTTAAAAATCTTAGCAACCTACTCGATACTGCAAACCCAATCTCCACCTGGTTCTGCTGGCCGAGTATACTGGTAATTCATTGGCAATCCCTCGCGCTCGAAGTATTTATCTAACCAGCCGATTGGATCTTTCTCAAAGTATTTCTGCTCAGGCTTGTTTGCTCCATCTTCTCCATTCTCCGACTTGCTTCCCTCGACTTCTTTAACGGCAGGTCCCTGCTGCAGCTTTGTCTCTGATGGTCCAGCTGGTTCATTAGCTTCTGACCCATCTTTACCACAGAAAGAAAACACCCTTGAGCTGCCTAAATGAATATTATTAATATGAAAATCCAGAGCACTTAAACCTCTGCAGTAATTTTGCCTTGATCCCCCAGAAATAGAAAACCAAATTTTGGTCAATTTGCTTTTATCAAATTTTGACAAAAAAAAAGACCACAATTTGACTTTCTGCCTTGGGAGAGCAAGGCAGAATGACTGCTGGAACCCTGGTTCAATTTAGCCGAAAGTCACAAAAACACCAACCCGCGATTTGAAATACATATCCTGGTCTCAAATGAATATAGCAATGCTTCTTGGCCGGCTTCTTGTTTAACTTGGTGCCATGAGTGCTGCCCATGTCGTACAGATACCTAAATGCAAAGGATATTTTTAAAAGTGAATATGAAATTTATCAAATACCATCTGGCTTCCTCCACCAAATTTCCGTATTGCAATATGCAGTGATGCCTTGAAACACTTGGATGATCCAACTGAATATCACTTGGCGGAAATCGACCAATACACAAAAATGACTCGTTTTTGAGCGAATGTAGCTGAATTTGCTCGACCACCACTCCATTTTTGATGACCTCAATTAAAAAAGCACTTTCCGGCGAAGGCTTGCTGCTCCAAGAAGGCGCACTGTATGACAGCTCCAGAGAATCTGAAACGCCAGATTCTTTCATCTGGCTGTTGACTTTTGCCGGCATTGAAGGCAAAGCTGGTGTTTTGAAAGAAAGTTGCTCTTCGTCCACATTTTCCACTGTTGTTGAATCCTCCATTTTGACAGGTTGTTCACAATTCGTTGGTTGATCAATATTTTCAGTTTTTTCTGCTGATGATGACATATTTCGCTAAAAAATAAAGGAGTTACGGATGCTTGGTACAGGTGAAATGAGTCCACAAGGCTACCGAATCTAAAATTGTTTTGAAAATTATTCTCAGAATAGTTTTTTGTTGCAATATGAATTTCTGCGAATTTGAAATGGTTTTTTTATAAAACTAAAAAAATAGTTTAAAACTTCAGGGTCGATTGGTGTGATCAAGAAAGGGGGACGGCAAAACTTATTCCTGTATTCCCGTTATTCACGTATTTTCGGCTGTTTTTTGATGAAATATTAGGTTGATCCAAAAGTTCTTGGGCACCTTGAAAAAATTTATTTTCGATTTTTTATTCGCTTCTTTTTCGTCGTTTCATCTCATCTGTCTTTTTTTTTTCGCAACAGAAGAAGCAATTTTAACAGATCTGCAAGTTTATTTTGATTCGAAACCGATTAGATTCTTTGTTAAAGGTATTGGGAGATTGCCTGAAAGATGGCAGAATGTTGTTGATGTTGAGGGAGATTATTTTGTTGAATAAAGATTTTGGAGAGCTGTTTTGTTGATGTGACTTCGAGTGATATCTCCTCTGAATTAGATCTGCAAACATTGGAATGATAAACATCATGCTAAAATATTAACACGTTAATAAAAAAATCGAAAATAAATTTTTTCAAGGTGCCCAAGAACTTTTGGATCAACCTAATAATTTATTTCAAATAAATTAGCAAATTAAAATTCAGATGTTGGAAGACCTGGTTGTGTTCGGGAGGGCTTCAGCAGATCCTTGGAATCGAATCAGTTGCTGTTGCAAGGATGCTGTATTTGTGTTGATTGAGTTCTGTCAGGTACTTTTTTGGTCCAATTCTATTTCAACTCAGTAATTTTTTGCTTTTAGATTCTAGGTCCTAAGCCACTGGTCTGGTTTCCTAAAAACTTAGGGCCTCATTTGGATCTGGATCAGGTATCTTTTATAATGACGATACTTTTTTCCTGTTAAAAATAACTGTTTTGGCCGAAATTCTTTGCGAAAATTGCTTTGTTGTCCATGTGGTTCCAGCTAAATTTGAGCCCAAAAAAAGTCATTGTCACTTTTGCAATTAAAATTTTTCCAAGTCTACACCACTTGAGCGGGCATGTGCACGAACCGTAATTTCGGATGCTCGGCCCTGGTAACAGTTTTATCGGCCCTGGTGCGACCGGCTTTTTTGGGGACTGAAATTAAATAAAAGTACATATTGGCGCTAGTGCAGAATCCGTTTCCGTTTTGGTCCCCTTCTGTTTTTTCAACAAAAAACAAATTGGGGACTTGCCTGGGCAAACGAATCGTTTACAAACATTTCATTATTTGTCGCAAGAAAATTTTTTGCAGGTTTGGTAACCAGCATTTTAAAAATTCAGTGTTTTTATCAGTAATTTAGGACTCATTGTGATGAACAGTCTAATTTTCTTCGTGTGCACACCAACAAGGTCGAGGGGTTCTGAAGCCATCTTAAGAATGAGATCAAAAGAATTCGTGGGACAAGCGAGGCATTATAATCGTCTTACGTGAATGAAGCTGTGTTTAGACAAAATTGCAAAGTTAACGAAAAGAATATCTTAGAATTCTTGTTCGAGCCAGTTTCTATGATTCATCGTATTGATAATTATGAAATTTAAGTTGTGTAAAATGTTTATTCCTGCAGCTATGTGTTTCGTATAATAAATAAATTCGGATGTGCATGGAAATAAATTCAAAATAATTCTGCTGTTCAAAAATAATTTTTTGGAAAAACGAAAGGGGGACCAATGCAAAAACGGAAAAGGATTCTGCACTAGCGCCCTTATTGCCGTTTATTGCCATTTATTGCCGTTTTCTTGGAGCCCTACAGTATCCAAAATTTGAATTATTATTATTTATCACGGGTTTTTCTGGGCCGGCAGCGGTCCGTGATTTGTGGCGGAGATTTTAAAAATTACGACCGGGCCGGCTCACTCAGTGACTTACACCGGAGATTGTTAAAGTTACGGCCCGGGCCGGCCAGTACACATTCCTGCAGTGGAGCATATGTTTCATGGAGAATCAACAGTTGAATTGATTGCCTAGTCTAACATATCAAGTACATTATTGAAAATCCATTGACTTGTAGGTAGCCATCTGGATAATGAGTTCAGAAAACGTGCATGGCTCCTTCTCCTCCATCTACAACCAACAGCTTGGCTTATACATGCTTGTTCAGCACTCTACCATGTTCGATATCACTGCTAGAGCCTTTCAGCGGCCTTTTGCCCTGGCTATGGTTCGTTGATTTGACAGTTCAGACTCTAATTACCATGTGTTCCTCAGCTGACTCCCCACGCTCCTAGTGCCACCACAACTTTGAAATTCCAAAACCAGTGTATTGAAGTGCTCCGACCCCTGCTCTCCTGCAACAGAACCTATTTTCACTGGATCATCAGACACTGCTTGCACATAGCCGAGGATACTGAAGCCAACCAGTTTGACAATTACTACGCTTTGAGCAGCAAAGAGCAGCCTTCCCTATTAATTCTGCCCAATAGGTTGAAAGCTATGGCTAAACAGGTGATATTCTGTTGAAAAACACTAGAGTGTATACCATAAATTGTTGAGGCCAGACCCTGGCACACCAGACTGCTCGAAGGCCCTTTGATTTCTGGAAGCAGATGTGAGTGTGGCTCTGACTTTTCTGAGTTCAACAAATTTGTGCCTCTGATCGACCAATACACCTCCACTGAATTATTGCCACTGTTTGAGCTGGCTCCATGTGTATGCATTTTTTTGGAGACAAATTTTTCAAATTCAAATACTGATGGGGCAAACACGCCTGCTTTTTCCTATTATTTAGGCATAGTAGCCAAATTACAGTTTTCAAGATGCATCTTTGCATCTTTTTTACGATCTCAACTTTTTTCAGTTTTTAAATTTTGCTTTTTACTGACAATTACTCAGGAATTTATTGCAAAAAGCATCTTTTCTCATGTTTTCTGTTTAACTTTGCCTCCCGTTCAGGGATGACAATTTGGTCCTATTTGCCTTAAAAATAGGACTATTTAGGACTAAAATAGTCCTAAAAAAGTCCTAATAATAGTATGGTCCTATATAGGACAATAGTCCTAAATAGGACTATTGTCCTATCAGGACATTTGTCAGTTTAAAAGTTTTCAACGCAAATTAAAGCATGTTGTTCTTATGTTTTGAGTTTAAGTGGATTTGACTGTTTTTTACTCCACTTACAGGGTGGCGCAAAAAAAACGTCACAGTTTTGAAATTTGTTTTTCTTGTTTATTTTGTTTAGGGTTTTAGACATGTAATATACGATTTTGTAGCTAAGATAAAGGGCTTTCAAACAAATAAAAGATCGCCTTAAAACGATAACAAAAAAGTAGGAGAGCAGGCTGTTGGAGTTGTTTAGAGTTTTATTGGAAAATTAAACAATGAACAATAACAACAAACATTTTTTAACAGATTCAGATTTTATTGAAATATTGCTGCACATGTCTTCCTCCTTGTTCCATGCATTTTTGAAGCCTCGGCTTGAACTCCTCCATCCACGCTCTCACAGTCATCACCGGCAGTTCGTCCCACACTTCTTGGATTTTCTCCCTCAGCTCTTGCAGATTGAGCGGATTCCCTAATGCATACACCTTCTTTGTCATCCATGCCCAAAGACGGTAGTCGCACGGATTGAGATCGGGAGAGAAGGCCGGCCATTCTGCTTTCTTAATGAACCCAGGCGCTTCCTCCTCTAGCAATCGTTGAGTGGCAATGGCAGTGTGAGATCGAGCACCATCTTGTTGAAAGACAAATCCACCTGAAAAGCAAATGATTTTCAGGCGGAACAAGAGACTTGTGACAAATCTTGAGGATACAGACGTCGACAGGCCGGAAGCACATTATCTTGAAGCAGCAGCCGATACCGGTTTCCGTTGATTCGCTCCCTCTCATCGAAAATGTGAAGACAGACCTTTCCACGCCAAGAAATCGCAGCAAACACCATCAATTTTCTCGAGAAGTGATCGGACGGCAGAAGAAGATTGGTAGCAGGAATGTCGCACTTTCTGCCGGCAGAGTAGACTCTTTCGTTTTGCGGAATTACTGGACCTAAAGAACCCAAAGCTGACCAAAGAAAGCAAACTGAGGACCAACCTTGGATTGTGAACATCTTCTCGTCGCTAGCCACCATAAACCTCTCTGAATTTCTCGCTTGGAACTTCTCCGTCAGAAACCATTGGCACTTCCTTTGACGACCTTCTTCATTGGTAGGCGACACGAAATGGACCTTGAGCTTCTTCTTCGGCGTCAAGCGCAAGTCTTTTTTGATGATTCTTTGCACCGATCTTCGTGAAATCCCGACGACTTGAGCAATTGGACGCTGGGTGAGATGAGTTCCTGGAAGTCGTGGCGGGCTCTTGACCAAATAGCGAACCATTTCGATGTTTTCTTCAGTTCTTGCAGTTACTGGACGTCCACTTCCTTGCACTCGGCTGATATTTCCTTCGCGAATCTGAAAGAAATAAACAATAAACTTCCAAAACATTTCAACCAACCTGGACTCTGCTGCACACATGTCAAATGGTTCCGTAGACCCATGGCCGAGCGCCTCTTCTGTTCCAGATTTCCTTTGGCTTGAGCCCTTCGTTCATTAATGTTCGAATTTCGACAAGTTCATCCCTTGAAAGCACCATCTGCAACAAAAATGTGAGATACATTTAAAGAAAACGCTGATTTTTTCATTAGAAAATCCAAAAATTGACATTTTTCAAATTCCTTATTCCAGCCCTTTTTTGTTATCGTTTTAAGGCGATCTTTTATTTGTTTGAAAGCCCTTTATCTTAGCTACAAAATCGTATATTACATGTCTAAAACCCTAAACAAAATAAACAAGAAAAACAAATTTCAAAACTGTGACCTTTTTATTTGCGCCACCCTGTAAAAATTCAATTACAATTTCTTAGGCTCCACCCAGACTCCGGCGTAACATTTTGGTAATCAGAAATTCTGTGGTCCATATATAAATTTTTGAGAAATTAACAAAAGTAAGTCGCGTAACAGTGTGTTACGTGACTCGACCTGCGTAACACGCTGTACTTTTTTATATTTCTCAAACATTTGAATATGAACTCTGGAAGTTCTGATCACCAAAATGTTCGCTAGATTCTAGCGCTCATTTTGAGTATAAAATGACTACAGGTTAGAATTGAAATAGTTGTTGTGGAAATCTTTGAAAGTTTGTTACGCAACTCGTGTTACGCCGGAGTCTGATTCGAGCCTTAAAAAACCATGATTTTTGGGAGCAGCAGCATTTTTAAACTTTGAATAGGCTAAGGAAAATACTTTTTTGTTTTTATGATTTCAAAAATTGAACAATTGAAAAGAGTACAGCGCAAAGTGAAAGAGTATTGGTCCTAACCACTCTTTTTTTCTTAAAAAAACGATATTTAACTGAACAATCTAAAAAATTTAATCGATCGCGACGACGCTCCATATGGTATTCTTAAATAGACGAACTTACATACCGGAAAAAAGTTACAAATGGATTTTTGCTATTAAAAAGTTAGAAAACATGTTGAGTGCAAAAATAAATTTCAATAAATAAATGAAAATATCTTTAGGCAGGTCGTACTTTTCTGAAAAATATGGAGGAAGCTTACAGGCTATTTTCCACTGATCCACCAGCCAAAGGCAATCTCTTTTGCTACAACACACCCCTCATCAGAAGCTTTTTCGGGGCCAACTCTCAGCTTAGTGAAGCACAAGAGGATCAAGATGAGAACAGGGTAGAGCAGATCTCCAGGCAATTTCCCAACGAAAACTCCTTGAAGTCACTGTCTTCTAGTCTTGTTCATGTATAAGTTTTTGACTTTTTTAAGTGGCATTGATTGTAGGCTTTAAGTGTTTATTTCCGCTCCTGGCAGGCGAGCGAATAGCTATTCTGGCAGCCAAACAGAGAGAATGCACAGGATTGGACTTGATCCATGCTTTGGACAGCCTGCGCATATGCAAGGGCAGTGAAAGCAGTGCTGTGTGGACTTATGACGGACAAACCAGGTAATGCCACTAATTGCAGTGCTTAGTTATGGTTTGTAATTGATAATGGCTACAGTAATATCTAGCTACGGATTACAGTTGTTGTTTGCAAAAACCGGAGGATTTGGCTACGGGAGAGGATATTGAAATTGAAAGACGAGGGATTTGTCCAAAGGTCCTCGGGGATTTACTATAAACAAAAAATAAGAAAAAATGATGTCAAAAGTTTTTCACTGTAAAATTTTTGATAGGCAGTGCTTCTAGACACCATTGTTCAAAAAGATTGGGTGAGCATTAAAGCGGGTTATCGACAAAATGCGCACGGGCATTGAGGATGGGTGAAAATTCTCTGGGAGCTGAAAACACTAATTACAATGCAGGTCTTTTAGTAGAACAAAACCAGCCCTATCAGATGGATTGATCAAGCAGAAAAAATTTATTTTTATGGCCTGAAAACAACTAAATCTGATTTTTCATGGAATAAGGAATTTAAATATGCAAGATGGGTATAGAAATTCGGCCGAACCCAAATGGTCATAAGGGTTTCGGAATGATTTACACATCGACTTCCCCTGAGCCCCTGTGATTTAGACCCTGCATCTGCCTGAAGATACAGCCGGTCGCGGACCTAATCAAAGCAAAAGCAAGAAAAAAATCGTGTTTTTGACATTACAATAAGGCTCAAGAAAAAAAAATTCGAGATCACATAAGAAAAACATTATGGCCATTTTTAATAGGCTGAACTTTCTAACTTTTCTTTAATCCAAACACCTAATTTCAAGTGAATTGTCTTCTAATCTTCAACTCTACGGGTATTCCTGCAAACGAGCCGACTCAGTGGACTGGAAAAACGAGAATTTCTCAGCCGTGATCGACTTAAACCACCACAAGTTTGTCCCCGAATACTGCGTAACTTTTTTTAACAATCCCATATTTGCAGACTGCTAGGCAAGGAGTACACAGGCAAAATGTTGGCTATGTTGACTAATCTCAAAAGTTTCCCGTCCGATGCCAGTTTGCAGCAATGGATTGCCTCGCTGGTTTGTGACCTTCATCAATTGGTGCTCCTAGCCAAATACACCTCAGTGCAGGTGGTGGCCAATGCTCTACAGTTGTCAGTGCCTGACCAGTTAATATTGATGAATGGACTGGTGGAAATGAACATAACCAAATATAGTCTAATTAAACAGGAAGCTAGGAAGATGTCCACAGCAATGACTATGAAAACTATAAGATTATGATTAAGAATAGAGTTCTGTGTGTATTGTGCGGCACCTAGGTTCACAACTATATGACAGATTTGAGCAGTTCCCCGGATCACTAAAACAGTACGCAAAACATATTAAGGTATCCTAGAAAGATATGATTGAATGTGTTTGAAGAATACTCGGTTGCAGTCTTAGGTCGTAAGGTCAGTCTCAAGGCAAAAACATCCGAATGGGAATCAACCACATAACATAAATAACTTATTTGACTTATTTGGTACAGCTAATACCGATATATGAAAATATCAGATCGAATACTGGATATGAAAAAATATTGGATCGGATATAGGATGTCGAAAAGCTACATATAGTCATACATACAGGGCTACATATAGTTTCTGTTCTTCTACTTCTATTGTTTTTACTTCTGTTTTTTGTTTTCTGCTTCTGTTTTTTTAGTCAAAAAACAAAAGTTGTAGGTAGTTTTAGGCAGAAAATCCTCATAATTGTTCATAACCAACTTTTCGAGCTTCCCTAGTTGTTATTAGATTAATTAAGAATGTTTTTAGGTATAACACGGACATTTTTTGAGAAAAAAACACTTCATCAAAATGTTGACTTTTTGTCTCTCTGTATCTTCTCACTTCTGTTTTCTGCTTCCTAACCAGTGAAACTAGCACGAAAACCATAATTAATTTAGGAAAAACTGTGAAATAAAAGCAAGAATTACAGTATTCAGTGTTCCAACCATCTGCAAGGATGAAGCTTCAGCATTAGAAAACTTGGCATCAATCATTGCGAACTCGGATCAATCTTTGCGAACTTGTCAGTACACAGCTTGGACAACTCCTTGACCTGTTTTGACAGTCCACCAATTGCAATGATGACTTACTAAAAGCACTGTGATAGTTGCAATAAAAAAATGCTAACGTTACCTTAGCACTTCGAAAGATCTTTCTTGTCTGGAGACAGCTCGATGACGAAAAGACACAAGAACAGCTTTCTTAAACTTTATCACACAAAAATGAAGAAAATACCGATGAATGACAAAAGAAGCTGTCCGCAGAATAAGCTTCTTATTCCCAATGTAATTCTAAAAAGGAAAAAATAATGAAAAATCGAGCACATACTAGACCATAACAGAGCTTTAGTAGGCACAAACCAGGGATGGGATTGCTAAAAAGTCAGGATCTTTTTATGAGATCAAAAAAAACGGAGTTGTCTTACATGATGACCAGCGAAAGATTGCACATTTTTGCCAAGAGGACACTGCGACTCCATCGAAAGTGAAGAAAAATCATTCCGATACCTAAAAAAATATGAATATTTCTCTTGTCAACAACAAACTTGCAGCCCCGGTATTTTTAAAAAGCAAACCTAGCCTGGTTGGAAGCCATTCCAATAATTTTTTTTGCGAGAGGAGACCTAACATGACCTAGCTAAAAAACATGTATTAGTTGAGATCTTGAACTTCCACCAACTATAGAAACACAGTGTCGCAAAATCCAGCTGATCGATGCCGTATCATCAACAGTCATTTGTGTGGATTAGATTATAGTGAAATACAACAACAGTATGAGTAGCTGTTGTATGCTATTTTTATTCAAATTGATAGTTTTTTGTAAACTTGACCAAGAAATTTGTATACACTCTTGTAGCTGATATCATAAGCTTTCAATAATATGATGGCTGTTCTCCGAAATGGAGTGGGGGTGTGTTCCGGTATTGCTCCTTCTTAAATTGACTGAATTATCTGGTTTACTGGTATATACCTGTTTTCATTTCATGCTTCACTTCTTTTTACAGGGTAGTGAAAATCAAGCTGGTACAAGCAGTCAATCTACGCCACATTCTTCCCAGGTTTTTTGCTTTTTATCTTAACATGTCTAACTGACTGACAGGATGATGATTCGAAAGACGTGGATTCTGCAGAGCACTTATAATTTTTTCGTTCATCAATTCCTTTTAATATCAACACAAAAGTTTGTCCGTACATCTTTCTGATGCCAATTCTGCCCATTGAAGTGCTCTATGAAGTTATTCAATGCCTTGATATTTCCAACTGCATAAAATTTTTAACTCTAACGAAATCATCGTCGCAGTTAGTATTTGTCAAAGACCATCTGTCAAAACTCATTATGGTTTGAATGGCTTAGAAGAAGTTTGCCCTATAGAAATATTTTCAGGCTATTGTTCGTAAATCTAAGTTAGAGCGCTTTAACGATGATGGATCTTTGGCAAGTTTCACTGAAGATGTCATGAGTCAGGCTCACTCTTTTGCGGTAAATTTTTTTATTTGGAAATTAATATTAACTCACAGTATTGTGTAGACTAGTGGCGAGGTTATGCTAACTATGGGTCGTTTGAAAGAGGCCGCAGCAGACTTCACTTACGCTTACGAAAAAGCGCCTCGACCTGTTTATCTAGTGCGAAGGTCAGTCTCTTAGAGCTATCTTCTTTAAAGCTATTTCGTTTTTGTAGAAGTTCTGTCAACCGTCGGATGAAGCGTTATGATGATGCATTGCGTGATTGTGAAACTGCGATCAGTTTGAACCAAAGCTATGCGTATGCCAAACATCAGATGGGGTTAGTTGAATGTGTAGAATTTCGACCCTTAATTTCTGATAATTTCACTTTACAGGAAGATATTTAAAGACAAAGCGACAGACGAATTTTTAAAGGTGACTCAAATAGCTGAGATTTACATGCAGGAAGCCTTGCTCATTGACCCAGACATCGACAGAGAAGAGGATGTAAGAATCACACCCTTAACCTTTGAAAAGTTTTTGACCAAACTTTCAGGATGGAGAGCAGCAGTAGGATCAGCAGCCCTGATTACACTGAAAAAATTATATTGGCATTGACACCATATTGACTTGGAGTAGTTTACCTCTACTCATTGTACCGCTAGTTTTGTTGTGTGCGTTAAATAAAACATTTGTATACGTGATTTGTGTCTGTTCTAATTGTAAATTTGGTGAAATTTGCACTGCTTGCACATAGCCGAGGATACTGAAGCCAACCAGTTTGACAATTACTACGCTTTGAGCAGCAAAGAGTAGCCTTCCCTATAATTCTGCCCAATAGGTTGAAAGCTATGGCTAAACAGGTGATATTCTGTTGAAAAACACTAGAGTGTATACCATAAATTGTTGAGGCCAGACCCTGGTACACCAGACTGCTCGAAGGCCCTTTGATTTCTGGAAGCAGATGTGAGTGTGGCTCTGACTTTCCTGAGTTCAACAAATTTGTGCCTCTGATCGACCAATACACCTCCGCTGAATTATTGCCACTGTTTGAGATATCTCCATGTGTACGTCTTTTTTGGAGACAAATTTTTCAAATTCGCATACTCCTGGGACAAACACGCCCCTTAATTTTTGATAATTTCACTTTACAGGAAGATATTTAAAGACAAAGCGACAGACGAATTTTTAAAGGTGACTCAAATAGTTGAGATTTACATGCAGGAAGCCTTGCTCATTGACCCAGACATCGACAGAGAAGAGGATGTAAGAATCACACCCTTAATCTTAGCAAAGTTTTTGACCAAATTTTCAGGATGGAGAGCAGCACTAGGATCAGCTGCATTGACACCATATTGACTTGGAGAAGTTTACCTCATTGTACCTTTAGTTTTGTTGTGTGCGTTGAATAAAACATTTGAATGCCTGATTTGTGATTTTTGCCGGCTTTGCTTATTCCTGATTGATAACGACATGTTTTATCCGAAACTTTTGAACAGTAGAATTTTAAAGTAGAAGGTAGTCACACCTTTTTGACTAGAATAGTATAGAATATTGACGAGAAAAGCAGTTTAAATATCTCGACTATTAGAATGAGGCTACGGGTATCCCTCTGAAACTCAAACCCAGATATGTTAGCTTTGATCACAAACGCTAAGCCACACAGCTATAACGCTCGCACACAATGCTGCAATATCTGCACTATATACGGAATTTGGGCGCTACTTGTCAGGGTTCAGAGGTGTGAAAAACCAGAATAGACCAGACCGAGATCAGACCTGACCGTGGCAGACGAGACCAGATCAGACTGGTCTGATTCTGTTTGATCTTTTTTTGTTTAATTTAGAGAAATTTTGTTGAAATTAAAATTTTACAGTCTGAAAAATCAATAAATCGGTCATAATCGGTAAAATGTCAACTCGCGAAGGATTTAACTCACGAAGGTGCCAACACATGCGTTGAGATCAAAGGAGCGAAAGATGTAAGGATTTTAGATTTTTTTTGATTTTCGAAAGAGAAGAAAACGTAAAAATCACAATCTTAATCTGATCGACATTTTTTACGGAAATTTCAGAATGAAGAGCACCAGTTGGACTTGTGGTAATCTATCTCGTTTCATTGCTGCATTGTTCTGTGTGTTAAATAAAACATTTAGTTGCTTAATTTGTGTTTGCTTTTATTGTAAATTTTATAACTTTGCTTATTCATGTCACCTGAGGGCATGTTATTCTGAAATTTTTGACCAGTCGAGTTTTAAAAGAGAAAGTAGTCACACATTTTTGACCGATATAGTCTAACTTACATAAGGAATTTTTAATGTCTCCTCTCGACCATTAGAACATGGCTTAGAGGCGTTCTCTAGGACTCAAACCCAGATACAGTGAAACCTCGATAACAGGGCACCCCGATAACTGGGCACCCTCGATAATAGGGCACCTCAGGCCTGGTCCCGGCCACGGTTAACTAAAAATATAGTAAAACGCACCTCTATAATTGGGCACTCTATAACTGGGCACCCTCGATAGTGGGGCACCTTAAGATTAGTCCCGACTAAGAAGTCCGACCTCGATAACTGGGCACCATAGATAACTGCACAGCAAAATATCAGTTACGACAAAAAATTTACTTGGTTCGGGCATAAGCCTAACTTAAAATCACCTACTCAGTCATTAACACTAGAAAGACGGCCTGTAAGAGCGGTATATTCTGGTGCAGTTTTGAACGCTGAATCCGAATTTCTCAGCAGAATTGGCTAATCAGCCCTTAAATGGCGTTAAATTTGCGATTTTGAAACCGGATGTTTTGAACATTTTTAAGCACAATTATTTTTAATGAGCTGTAAAACGCAAGTCTGCAAAAGCCAGCCATATCGGCTGCTGAAGCGTACAAAGCCTTTGAGATGGTCCGTCAGTACGTAGAAGAAAATATTGTTGATCCGTCCGTGCTTGATCTTTTCGACAGATGCGATGATGTGTTAATTTCCGTTCGAATGAAAAACAAAAAGCAAAGCATTATAACTGATTTCTTTTCCTCTAATGTTTGATTGTTCAATTGTTTTGATTTGGTTGATAAAATAAACAATTTATTGTTATCAAAAAAAAACTTGTAGAAAATTCTCGATAATTGGGCACCCACTGTGTTCCTGAAGTTCACTGGTACTCCATAAGAGGGCACCTCGATAACGGAGCACCCTCGATAACAGGGCACCCTACAGCCAGTCCCGTGGGGTGCCCTGTTATCGAGGTTTCACTGTACCAGATTCCCTATTAAATACCCCCTCTCTAATAGCAACCCCCCATAGGCACCCTATAACTTGGCTCAGAATATTTTGCACATCTGTTTCTCGCGTTTTTTTAAACTACTACGAACTTAGTTGATTCCACTGTTTGGATTTTGTTTGAACACCCAAAAATCTCAAAATCGACCTAAATTTTTGTCGTTTATTTTGGGTTGAAAAATAATTACCCGGGGTAACTAATAAAGAAAATACGATATGCTAGCTTTGACCAGAAACGCTCAGCCACGGAGCTATAGCGCCACTCACACAATGAACTCAATATTCGCACTATATATAGAATGGCTCAAATTGAAAACACTCCTCAAATTATGTGTTTGCCTTCATAAAATATGTATACTTCCTCAAATCGTAAAAACGAGTATTTTTCGGTGTTTTTTTAATTGTAAAATTCACTTTTTCTGTTTATCATGTATGAATCTCCGGTTTTTAATGGACTATCAACTAGATCGATGTGTTTAGAAAAAAAGCTCGTTAGAAACTGGAGATTCAGAACTACATGTTAAATAAAAACAAACATCGAGAACGATTTGAGGGGGTAAATAGATTTTTGTGGGTAAAGTATCGATTAGCGACACTAAATGAAATTTTTTTCAAATTTTTGTCAAAAATTGTCATTTTTCAAGGAAAAAGGTTTTGAAAAGTCTCCCCTGTTGCGAAAACCGACCCTAGTATAGAATACCCCCCAAAACTTATGCCTTCTAAAACTTAAGTAAGAGCACCCAAATATATGTTCCAGACCCCAGAAAAAGTGTAAAACACTTATTAGTCACAACTTCCATACGCTGGCCTACCCTAAGCCTAAGTAAAGAGCACCCAAATATATGTTCCAGACCCCAGAAAAGTGCGTAAAACACTTATTAGTCACAACTTCCATACGCTGGCCTACTCCTAAGCCTAAGTAAAGAGCACCCAAATATATGTTCCAGACCCCAGAAAAGTGCGTAAAACACTTATTAGTCACAACTTCCATACGCTGGCCTACTCTAAGCCTAAGTAAAGAGCACCCAAATATATGTTCCAGACCCCAGAAAAGTGCGTAAAACACTTATTAGTCACAACTTCCATACGCTGGCCTACCCTAAGCCTAAGTAAAGAGCACCCAAATATATGTTCCAGACCCCAGAAAAGTGCGTAAAACACTTATTAGTCACAACTTCCATACGCTGGCCTACTCCTAAGCCTAAGTAAAGAGCACCCAAATATATGTTCCAGACCCCAGAAAAAGTGCGTAAAACACTTATTAGTCACAACTTCCATCGCTGGCCTACTCTAAGCTAAGTAAAGAGCACCCAAATATATGTTCCAGACCCCAGAAAAGTGTAAAACACTTATTAGTCACAACTTCCATCGCTGGCCTACCCCTAAGCCTAAGGGCTAAGCCTAAACTTGTTGTTCCAAAGGCTAGTTTCAAGGATTTTTAGAAGGTCTGATTTGGGGGGGAGGGTATTCTATACTACCGCCCCAAAACCTTGTCCTGATTCCGAATTCGTTGAGATCAGATCAAAATAAATCTTTTGAGCTAAGATATAGCAATTTTGAGTAGATAAGTCCGAAATTTTGCACCACCTGCCTACTTTTGTACATACCGTAATTATTCTAATAGAATCATTCCCCGGGGCTACTATTTTTCAATCCTCTAAAAATCTTGAAATTGTCAATCAAAAATAACCCTAACTCTAAAATCTTAGTCAAAAAATAGGGGGGTTACTATTAGAGACGGGGTTTCTATTACAATAATTACGGTATCTCAGCTCATAAATTTTTGTGGAGGTGAACACATAATTTGGGTGGTGTTTTCACCAATAGCCTACATGGAATTCGAGCGCCACTTGTCAGTGCTACCTGTTAAATCAAAAGATTAGAATTAATGATTGGGAAAAGACTAAAATACTCGTTTGCATAATAAATTTGCATAATTTGCTATGGGAAATCAGTATTTCGGTACGTGGGTTTAATTTTAGACTTTTTAGAATTTTTTTTTACTGTTTGGCCGCCCTGTGGTTTTGGATAAAATTGCGACCGAAATTTGCGGCAACAAAGTATTTTCCTTACAAATAATTTCTGCAATTTCCTTATAAAAAGTCACATTGTAATTTATTGTAAGATCAAACCAACCAAAAAAATACATTTGTTAAATAATAATAGAGTGTGCATTCCACCAAAGTTGTGGCCCTAAAGAGGGCCGTTTGGGATATTTTGGTGAGAAGAGATCAAACAGAGACTCCTTCTGGTGCTGCCTTACTTGCTGCTGGTGTATTTGGTGACGGCCTTGGTGCCCTCGGACACGGCGTGCTTGGCCAACTCTCCTGGCAGGATGAGACGGACTGAGGTCTGAATTTCCCGGGAAGAGATGGTGGATCGCTTGTTGTAGACGGCCAATCGGCTGGCTTCAGCAGCAATTCGCTCAAAGACATCATTCACAAATGAGTTCATGATGCTCATAGCCTTGGAGGAGATGCCGGTGTCGGGGTGGACCTGCTTGAGCACTCGGTAGATGTAGACGGAGTAGGATTCCTTTCGGCTCTTTCTGCGCTTCTTGCCCTCACCGGCCTTGCGGACCACCTTCTGGGACTTGACTGCCTTCTTGGCTCCTTTTCCACTTGGTTTGGGAGGCATTGTTGATTGGAGTTGGGAGAGAGAGAGAGTTCTGTAGTTGATGCTGGAGAAATGAGATGTTGTGAATAGAAGACCCGCTTATTTATATGGCAAAGAAGCTGACCACGCCCACACCATTTGCTATCTTGGCGCCTCTTTTGAATGGAGGGAGAGAGGGAATATAAAAAAGCGGGAAAAGAAAATGACGCTTTGTCTTTTTCTCTAATGGTACGAGAAAAGAGAGAGAGTTTTCCTGCTGCTAGGCAAAAAATACTATTTAGAAAGGATGAGTAAAAGAATGCAAGTTTGATTTAAAGAAAGCCTGAAATTATGATTATGACATTTTCTACTTACAGTAGAAAATGTAGAAGTAGAAAAACTTAACATTGAAATTTTGGAAAATTTTGGCGAGCGCTTCACTTTTTATGAAGGGAAGGCGATTTTGGACAGGTTTCAGGCCATCTTCAAATAGCAATATGCAGCCATAGATAATCAATAAAAAGCAACCACATTTGACAAAAAAAATTTGCCAAAGAAAGGCTAAAATGGGTTATTCGGAGTCCTCCGAAAGCACCCTAAAATGATGTTTTTTCGGTGTTTTAGAACTTTTAACGTGTAGAAAACATGTTTTTAGGGAGCGGCCGACCATTTTTGAAAAAAATAATTTTATCAAAAATTTGACTTTTTGCCTTGAGGGACCAAGGTAAACCTTCGGGAAAGGGTACCTGAAGGGTACCCGAAAAGATGGAGCTTGAACATAGTTTTGTTAACTGGGGCCTACCGCATAAAGAAACTCTGGTATGCATACATTTTTATGCATCCAGAGTCACTTTCCAGTGATTTGTGTCTAAGGTATGTGGGTGTGCGCATCTCAACTCCAAGCCACCAAGCCTCCCAGCCTCTTGATCTAAAATGCATATAGGAGCTCTTTTTGCTCAGCTCCAGTGACCAAAACGTAGTAGAATACCCTCAATTTAGGTGCATTGCTGTGGTCCCCCCAAGGCAAAAAGTCAAATTTTTGGTAAAAAAAAATTCAAAAATGGTCGGCCGCGCCCTAAAAAACATGTTTTATACACGTTAAAAGTTCTAAAACATAATTTTATGGTGTTTTCGGAGAACTCCCATTAACCCAGTCCAGCCCAAAAAAAACAAAGAAAAACAACAACATATCAGTGCTGGATTTGTAATCCACCGCCCAAAATCAGACCTATACCTCAATGGCTGTGAACTAAATCACCCAATCAGCAGGGGGAATAAAATTGGGCATTTTGAAAAGACGTGACTTACCTAATAATGATCTGCAAAGAGTGGGTGAAAACACAATGTTAAAAGAAGTACAAGGTTAGACTATTATAGCATTTACGGTATTTATCTGTCGAATGTAGGATCTCTTGTCTCCCCTCGCTCCCTCCCTGAACTCCTATCATTGAAAATGTTTTTCTGTTATCAAACCTTATTTCTACGGGATGATACATGCACCAAACCAAGTGGTCGTCCATTTGGTGCGATTTTTTTTTCCTTTTCGGGTTTCAAAACTTGTTTTTGGAACCAATTCCAGCGTTCTAAAGAAGGTTTGATAATAGTAAAATGCCATTTTGTAGAGTATCTGTGAGTTTCAGTGCGCACACACAATTAGGAGTCTGTTTTAGCATCCTCAAACGGAATCCTCATTGTGAACGCTTTGGCGTCCTCACTCTTCATCCGGATTTAGCATCCAAATAGAATCCTCACTTGGAGTATTCACAACGAGGAAACAGAATTTGCAAACAGCATCCACATTCTGTTTAAGCCTCTGCACTCTGTTCACAATACGGATTGAAGAGTTTCATTGAGGATGCTGATTCTGCGGATGCTGGGCGAGTAATCAGACTTTTCAATTAGACTCCTCAGTCCACTAAATACCATAATTTGCCCTTTTTTCTTCTCCATTAGGTTTTCTTCTGCCCGAAACCATCCCAAAATACCATAAACTACCCAAACCAGCCCAAACCACGATAAAAATATTTAACTAGTCTGAGTTAAACATAGTTTCGTTGGCTGGGATTAAGTACCAACGCTAGCGTGGATAGAAAAGATAGACTGCAAGTACATAATTGGCTAACAATTGGAAAGTACGACTACAATATAAAAATTCCCAATTTAGCGTACCCCCTCGGAAGCGGCTCAGGTGTACACTGAATAGAGAGTACACTGTAAAAATCTATGTGTAAATCAACACTTTATTGCAACACAATAACAAAACAGTGTGATTCCTAAGCATGGAGGTTGTTATTTGCATAATAACGACGTGATGTGAGTTCTTCACAAGACAAAAAATATTAATTTGAATTCGGTGTACATCAAAAGTGTTGTTGGTCAAAAAGGTGTAGATCAAAAGTGTGCTGCCCTCTTCTGACTGTATTCTTTGGTAACTACAGGCAAAATGCAGAATTGGAGACCAGACAAGGATCAGGTGAATTCTTATACGATATTTGTATTTTAAATTAAAATTTTTAATATAAAATTATTGCAGGATGAAGAAGAAAAGCGCATCAGAAACGAGCTTCATCGCCGAAAGCAGGCAGAAAACGATGAAGAAGCCAGAACTCCTCCGAACAACTGTGATGAGCCAAGATGCAAGAACAACGAAGATGAGGGGCAGCAAGATGCTGGGAACACTACGCCAGCCAGAGGAACATCTCTGAGCGACAGTGAAAGCAAGAAAAAAGCGATCGCATCCAGCAGATATTGAAGCCAAAAAAACAAAGGCAGAGAGTTGGCACAAGATCAGTTCCTGGAATAAAGTCAAGAAGGCGTCGTCGACACACACAGCAGACTCTTCCAATCAAAGGTTCGAATGAGGATGATTCTCAAAAAAGTTCGGTTCGTACAGTATCAGCTTCCACACAGCATTCCATGAGAAGTGCTCTATCGGTAGTTTTCCTTGCTTGTGGAAGCAAGTCTTAATTTTGCTAGTTTTCAGCTCTCAATGACGCAAGATGATCCTAATGAGTCGTTACGAACTTTAGATGATGATTCCGCCCCGGAAGTCAATGCTGAAGCTATTCGCCGATTGGAAGAGTTTTCAAACGAAGTAGGCCTTGGACTGAAATTGAAAATTTGATCGAGATGATGTTTTTCAGACAGTTGCCCAGCCGATCGCCAAATTTGTGAAGGAATACAACAAGTCAATCAAATCCATTGTTCCGACTGACCGACAGGTTGAAGCATTTAAGAATAACAAGAAAAAGAATCGATATGCTGGTGAATTTTTTTGTAATATTTTTTTCGTAGTTCGTAGTAAGGGTTTGGTTTAGACGTTTTCTGTCTGGATTCCACACGCGTCATTCTTAGAGATCCTGATGGGCAAGGCAGAAGGGAAGGTAACTACATTCATGCGAATTATGTGAGCAGGTATATTTGATTGATTAAAATACAGTATCGAAATACGGGTAAAAATTTTAGCGATGAGCTTCACCGAACCTACATCCTTGCTCAGGGTCCCAAGAAAGAAACAGTCGTAGACTTTTGGCACATGGTATTTTTCGGTTCATAGATGATTTAATGATTTCTATAATTTATTTGTCTTTTTATAGGTTTGGCAAGTTCAATGCCCTGTCATCGTCATGCTGTGTGATTATACTGAAGGCGGAAAGAAGAAATGTGTGCAATACCTACCTCCTAGGTTTTATTTTTTCAATGTATTATATGTGAGTTTACCACTTTGATTTAAGGAATTCTACCGTACAGGTGCAGAGCTCTACAGGAAAAATGGCCATAAGAACATCTGAAGGAAAGAAGCATTCTAGAGGCAAGCTGGTTGAAACCGATTTGATACTTACGGAGGACGGCAAAGATTTGAAAGTCAAGCACTGGAAATACACAGGATGGGGCGATTTCAAGGTAAACGCATTTTTTAGAACGGACTCAATAAGGGGGGAAACTTAAGGCACCTACTGAGTTTCAAACTATTTTTCGTCTTCTCAAAGAGATTCGGCATACTGAAAGGGGCTTTCCAATTATTCATTGTTCGGCTGGTGTCGGAAGAAGTGGTACTTTTATTGCTCTCGAAGTATGTCTAGCCGTTTTGAGAAGTGGGAAGCCGCTGAATATCATGGTAGTAATTTTGTTGGAAAAATTTTGGTGATTTTGATGAAGCACTTTAGAGCTGTGTTGAAACTGTCCGACGGCAGAGAGCACACAGCGTGCAGACTTCGCTTCAATACGTCTTTCTGTTTCGTGCTTTGCTAGAGGTTTCTTACTAAGCGCAATAAGATAGATTTTTTTATCTAAATTTTTTGGTTCAGATGTCTGCTATCAATGATGTGATCACCGAGTCCCAGCTCAAGAATTTCCGTGTAGCATACGAAAATTTGTCGAAGAAAATCTGAAATAATAATAATGATTTATAGTTTCGTCTATGAAAATTCGGGAGTGTATTTTTGTGCATAATAGAGTTCTCTTGAACATTTTTACAGTTGTATCTCTATATAGTATTTGGGTCGGGGGGTCCGTAACGCTTTTTGAGTAGTCCCGTTGCACCATCAATAACTTTTTTCTGAGAAATTTGTACTTATTTTGAAGCTATTTCAATGGCGGAGGACCGTGTGTTGTGAAAAAATTTGAGATTTTGCTTCCTGAAGTTGAAATATGGGAGTTTCATGGGAAAATGCCATGAGTGGTCCCGTTGCACCAGTTATAACTTTTTTCTGAGATATATTTTATTAGGTGAGTTTATACTCATTTGAAAGCCCTTTTAACGGCGGAGGACCTTTGTAATTTAGATCTGGGGTTTGCTGAGAAAAAAAAATTGGAATTTTAGCCTTTAAAGCTGATAATTGGGGGTTTTATGGGAAAATCTATAAATAAAAAATTGGATGAATTTTTTTGACTTGGCGCCAAATCTTTTGGCAAAACCGCAAGTTCTCTTAGCCCTTACAGTAAAATCTTATATTCGCTTATATGGTCACACAAGCCGAACAGGCGCCTTAACAGGCGCCAAAATAAACTAAAAATGAAAAAAAAAATTGGGGTCACAGGTTCGAAGACCCCCTTGAGCATACCTGGTTTTTCCCACTTTTCTGGCAAAACTCAAAATTTTAAGCATCACATGTCAATTCTGATAACATTAGCGTTCTCAGCGACCCCGATTTACCCTTAGATATGATGATAACAAAATATTATACAATCGGGAAGTGGGTTAAAAAACGTGACACGAAAAAAGCGTGATCCGCCGACAAAAATACTATATGTAGATAGGTAGTAGGCCAGGTAGGGTGGCTAGAAGGTAGGTGGCCAGGTAGGTAGCAGGTAGGTAGGATAGGTGGCCAGGTAGGATACCCCCCAACCACCAGGATGGGGCCTGAACCACATGGATAACCTCCAATAACTAGGATAGGGCCCTAATTACCAAGATGCGGACCAAACCACATGGATAACCTCCAATAACTATTATAGGGCCCGAAATACCAAGATGTGGCCCAAACCACCAGGAAAGTAACTGACCCACCAAGATGTGTTCTTAACCGCGTGCATACCCCACAAACACCAGAATGGGGCCCGAATCACCAGGATGGTTCTCGAACCACCAAGAAAGTACCCCAACCACCAAAATGGGGCCCGAACTACATGGATAACCTCCAACCACCAGGATAGGGCCCGAATCACCAGGATGGAGATAGAACCACAAGGTAAGTATCTGAGTAGGAGGGTTTGTAGGCAGGCACCCAGGAAGAGGGTAGCCAAGACGGGGGTTACCAAGAAAAGGGTAATCAGGGGGTATGTGGTGGATTAATATTCATTAAAATTTCAAAATACGATAGAGGCGCCGATAGGCGTCTGCTGTTCCTAGTACTCGATATTTGGGGCTGGACCGTCAAAACAGAACTAGCAAAAGCCTTCAAATAAAGATAAAAAACATGTCGGGCCCAAGGCGAGAAAGAACTTTTTGGGGTGTCGGTATATCGAGGTTCGATTGTATCTAGAAATGGTATATTCTGTATGCTGAATTTTTTTAAGTTTAGAAACACCAAGGTTTAGCATAAAATTCCCAGCTCAGTCGCCAAGGAAGAAATTCTGAACTCTGAACTTTGATGTTTTCAGGAAAAAGTGAATAATGGGATCAGATGGCTAGACTCTAAAGTGCCTGAGATAGTGCTTGGAAGAATTTCCACTTCATACAGTATTTTACAAACTTCTTGTAAAAAAATTATTTTTTACGCAGGGTGCATAGATGTCCTGATTTGCAAATGAATTTCCTGCTTTTTTTGGGTCTAAAAACCGCTTTTTGAGACACGAATCCTGATTTTGCAATTTTTGATTTGGACACCGTATTTCTATCATTGAATACGGATTTCTCAGACGTTCTTTTTTCGCTGATTTGAGACCAGTGTTTTAAAAAGTCAAAGTCAATAATTTGCCTCAAGTTTTCTTAAACTGTGTTTAACTTTAAATGTCATTATAGTAATACTTTTTGCGGATTTGTTATTTTTCAATTCGTTAAGAATTGAAATTTGACTTTATGAGGTAAGAAAAAAATTAAGCTCCGTGGTTGTTATGAAAACCCTAGCTGAAATATATTAAAGTTAAAAAACAGCAAAAAGTTCCATTGACTTTGGCCGAAAATTTCAGAGTGTCAATATTTAATTCTGAACAAAACAAGAAATTCGTAAAAAATTTTTTTTAGAAAATTTGATGCAAAATATTGGGCCTGACTTTTGAAAACACTGTTAGATCTCTGAATTTTTTCAATTTTTGTTAATTCTGATCGGTTATCGGGAGTAGCACGATTTTTCATGCTACTCCCGATAACCGAGAAGAGCCCTTGTTTTTATGTAAACACATTTCATAATTTTACTTTTTCTCATTCTACATTGTTATTGTTTACGCATAAAGTATTTACAAACGCTTTTGATGTCTTTAAGATTGTAGACTCTCTTTCTTTTTCCGACTTCTACTCAGCAAAATGTTAGGGTTTTTATCGATCAACCCACAACCAGCTAATGCAAACACCATTTTTCTCTCCAACAGCACTAGCAACCATCGCTTCCATCTGTTTTGCACGCTCCCTCCAAATTTTTGGCGCCAAATGTGCCAATGCTCTCTATTTACCCTATAGCCAAAAGGAGTGGGCGTGACCAGCCATCCAAGCAAAGCAGGCCATCCAGGAGGGGTATATAAGAAGGGCCTGCAGACCCTCACCTCACAGTTCATTTCCATAGTGATCTTCAACAACCCAACTCTTCAAAGCAACCAACCAAATGGCTCGCACCAAGCAAACCGCTCGCAAATCCACCGGAGGAAAGGCTCCCCGCAAACAACTGGCCACCAAGGCAGCCCGCAAGTCGGCCCCAGCCACTGGAGGAGTGAAGAAGCCCCACAGATACCGTCCTGGTACCGTGGCTCTCCGTGAGATCAGAAGATACCAGAAATCCACCGAGTTGCTCATCCGCAAACTCCCCTTCCAACGTCTGGTCCGTGAGATTGCCCAAGACTTCAAGACCGACCTCCGATTCCAGTCTTCAGCTGTTTTGGCTCTGCAGGAAGCCAGTGAGGCCTACTTGGTGGGACTCTTCGAGGACACCAACTTGTGCGCCATACACGCCAAGCGTGTCACCATCATGCCCAAGGACATCCAACTGGCCAGACGCATCCGAGGAGAGCGCACCTAAGAAGTGGGAGCAGGAAATGGCAGTGGTGCTTTGAATGCTTGATTCTCTTTGAACATAATTTATCCCAAACGGCCCTCTTTAGGGCCACATTTTGGTGGAATGCACACTCTATTTATTATTTTTATTATTTGTTTAAAATACTGATAAAATTAAAACGGACAACACCCTTTTTAATGCAGATAAACTTTTTTTTGGTGAAATATCGATTAGCGACCCTTTTTGAATTTTTTTTGCAAGTTTTGATCAAAATCGTCAATTTTTAAGGTAAAAGTTTTGTAAAGCCTGCCCTTATACAAAAATTTCTTCTTGAATCTGAATCCATTGAGATCGGATCAAAACAATGTTTATATGCTGAGATATCCTCTCAGCATATAAACAGATAGGTAAGTGGTGCGAAATTCCTAGTCTATCTACTCAAATTGGTTATATCTCATCCCAAAAATATTTTGATCTGATCTCAAATGATTCGGATTCAGGAAGAGATTTTCTTATTAGGGCGAACTTTCCAAAAACTTTTGCCTTGGAAATTAAAAATTTTGATCAAAATTTGCAAAAAAAATTCAAAAAGGGTCGGTAATCAATAGCCGTCCCTTCTTTTTGTCTTAAATTTTTATTTAGCCTGTTTCTTTCAAATATTTCTGACCTTTTCCACGGTTATTTGGGGCTCAGGTACAATCATTTTTTGGCCCTTACTCGGACATGGTCATAACTTGTCTTTTGCTCTATTGAAAAACTTTTCAATTGGTGTCATCTTGCAGCCAAGATAAAGGGCTAGAAAATTGGGTCTCTAGTCAAGAATCGGCCCCATTTTTTGCCTCGGCCCCCCTTGTCGTTTTTTTCGAAATTTTTTATTGCAGAAAATGACGAATTGAGCCGACATCAACTTCCTCCAAATCTTGAACAAGTTTTGAGCGAACCATATTTCTAAAGTCTAAAGCATACAATATGATGGCATGAACCAACTAACACACACAAAAATTAAAAAATTTCGAAAAAAACAACAGGGGGGACCAAGGCAAAAAATGGGACCGATTCTTAACTAGAGCCAAAATTGGGTACTGGTAAAACCGATGTTGTTTTGAAAAATTTGATAAAAGTGGGTATATCCGCACTCTGGAGCCACTCGCTCAACAGATCCGAGTGTGGCTCAAGAGTGCAAATCCACCCACTTTTATAAAAAAAGTTTAAAGATACCTGATCAGTATCTCATTTTGTAGCCCTGTATCTTAGCTACAAGATGACACCAACTACAAGGTTTTTCAGTATAGGAAAAAAAGTTATGGTAATTTGGGGTGTGACAAAAGCCGCACTCAGTGCGCACTTAGCCTTAATTACAATGTCAGGCAGCCGTGCGATTCTGGTTTCTGACTAACAAGGAAGCCACCCTCTATACGACAATCCGGTGCCAAAAAATGCCTTGGTCCCCCCTGTTGTTTTAAGAGAGAAATTCAATTTTTTATTCTTACAATAATTTTTGTCCATTATTTGAATTTTAAATTGTCCTCATTTTAAAATAACAACGAGAACCAAGGCATTTTTTGGCATCGGATTGTCGTATAGCACCAGCCACCCGTACCCCACCCTAATTTAAAAGGGTACCGGGACGTGGAAAATAGCCTAAAAATATGGAAATTGAACAAATTTTTGTCAGTGTGGTCCTACTTCACAAAGAAACTCTGGTATGCATGCATGTTTTATGCCGCCAAAAAGGCGAATCAACTTATTTGTGTCAAAATAAAGTTCAACAATCAAAACTTTGGTAAGGTCGGCATAAAGGATAAAAACCATTTTTGCTAATGAAAACGCTGAAATATTCAAGTTTTGAGTTTTTCTCGAGTTAAACTGGACAAACCTACGAAAAGGGTTACTCTGATCTGTCCGATTCTGTATTGTTGGCACTCTTGTGGTTCCCCGATACTTGGATTTTTTGAAAAGTGACCCAAAATCAACCGCCCAGATAAAAATTACAAGCCCAATATCATATAAATATCATGTCAGACGGAAATTTTGAGGTCGATATCATATCATTTTGATATGGTATGAAGTCAATATCATATCAAACTTTGCAGGGACTCATAATTCTTTATTCAGCTTTGTCGCTTTGTGAGATATCATGTCATAATGACCTGATATCAAAATGTCGGCCTGTTATCACGTGATATCATGGTCGATATCATATCAAGGTGGTACCGTATCAGTATCATATCAAAGGGAAATTTCCTGACTAATATCATATCAGGTATCGTGTCAGACGACGTCAGAAGATTGGAAAAAATCGATATCACGAAATCTCTGATATCAACTGACTACGATATCAACTGGCAACCGTCTGCAATATTTGGCTGATTAGTTGTGGCTTATGGTTGCACTGCCTATTTGTCTCGATCTTCCCTGAATCTCAATCTTCAGTTTTTTTTAAATAAATAATCAACTATTTGTCAACTAATATGCTGAAATGAGGAACAATTCGGCTAAAAGCGGATACTTTTCAGCCAAAAGCGGACATATTTTAATCTCTTGCGTTTTTTTATTCAGAAAGTGCTTAGAAATGTTTTTTTTATCGTGTTGAGCAGAAAAAATTAGCTCAGGGCCGGTATTAATTAAGATTACCCTTACCTCTACCTTTTAACCTTACCTCCAACTTTTACCCCTACCTCTACCTTTACCTCTGCCCTACAACTGCTTCGGCACCAAGCAATTTATTCAACAACATAACAGTGCAAAGCACACCTCAACGGACAAAGTAACGATTTACGATAGAATTCCTCATATTTGATCCCGTGTTCATTCTTTGCAATGCGCAGAGATTGCATCCGCAGACCCTCCTCGGCGGCTGATTATCATTCATCTCCTCGTCGTTAATGAAAAACAGACGTTAAATTCGTGTTCAGCGAACTAAAATTGCCCTAGAAATGCTTCACGGGACAATATTTTGAAAATCGAGATGAAGGTAAAAAATTTTACCCTGCTACCACCCATGGTAAAAATATGCCTTGGTCCCCCCTGTTGTTTTTTACCCTTACCTCTACCTTTACCTCTAGCTTTTATTAATACGGGTAGAGGTAAGGGTAAAGGTAAGGGTAAATCGATTTTTAATACCGCCCAAAGGGTATTTCGGGTCACTTTTAAAAAAATCCAAGTTGGGTGAGGGGGGAGGGGCCGATGTGGTAGGGAGGTGAGGGGTAACTGTAAAAGTGCCTTCACCTGTGCTTTGGGCCCGAAAAAACACACCTGAAATGGGATGCCTGACCTTAGCCACGGTCACTCCCTCTATGCTGCTCTCCAAAGGGTCCGTCAGACAGATACTTAGCAGGCGTTTGGTGCCTTCAAACAGCACAATTTCTTCTGCATAAAATTGAGCCATGAGCACCAGATGTTCAGTGCCCTCAGTGCAGCTGATGTGGAACTCCACAGGGTCAAAGTGCACATTTTTCATAATTGGCATTGTGTCAAATTATTAGGTTGTCCGGAAGAGTTTGCTATTACTCATTTTGTAGCTAAGATGCTTAGAATAAGTGGTCAACTTTTGAAATATGGTCATCAAATTTATGTAAGAAAGCACAATGCCATAAAAAGTTCTTTTGAAAATAACCGCACGGACTTTCCGAACGACCTAATAGAAAAACTATGAAGATAGTTTATGAAAAAACATCACGTTGAAAGCCAAAGGAAGTGCAGTCAATCAAAGAACATTGACCGGAAATCAATTCTTGTAGGCACCCACATACCTTAGACACAAATCACCCGAAAGCGACTCTGGATACATGGAGGGGCTTGGGGTTGAGATGCGCACACCCACATACCTTAGACACAAATCACTCGAAAGTGACTCTGGATACATGGAGGGGCTTGGGGTTGAGATGCGCACACCCACATACCTTAGACACAAATCACTCGAAAGTGACTCTGGATACATGGAGGGGCTTGGGGTTGAGATGCGCACACCCACATACCTTAGACACAAATCACTCGAAAGTGACTCTGGATACATGGAGGGGCTTGGGGTTGAGATGCGCACACCCACATACCTTAGACACATGAAAAAACATGCATACCATAATTTCTTTATGCGGTAGGCCCCAGTATCCAAAATCATGTTCAACATCTTCTTGTTAGTGGGCCCTGTGTGATTAGTGGCCCCCTTTTATTTCCTTCCCTATACATCCCTTATTCCCTATTGAATTCAGAAGGCGCCAATTGAATTTTGAAATTTTGACTAAAAAAACTATGATACCCCCCATGGATCGAAAAATTTTTTTTGCTCAAAATTAAAAAAACAGCCGGCTTTCTCATGAAATCGGTATCTCCTCCATCTAAGCGCTGTGCGTGGCGAGTGGGGGGGGGTGTGGTTTTTTGGTTGGAGTAGGATTCTATACTCAAGCCATTGAATATACTTGAAAAAAGAAGCTATTGGCGAAAACATACCATTGGCGAGGTGATCTCATTTTGCCATTTTGACCAAATGTCCTTATTTACAAAAAAATAATACATTATACATTCTTTCGTCACCTTGTTATTTGTTTTTTTGCAAAAAAAATTCTTACAACTTAAAAAATGTTTAATCACTTTCACGCAGTTTTTTCATAATTGACATTGTCACTGACATGTCAGTTTATCAAAGCCGACATTTTTTAAAAGTGGTCGTAGAAGTGAAAAAAGTTGTTTTTTTTCGAAATTCTGTAAAGTACGTTAGAAAGCTGACGATTTTCTGATTGAGAAAGGTGTTATCAGATTTTGACGTGTCTCTGAAAAAAGGCCGGAAAAGTTAAGTGTCAGTTTTATTTTCAATGTCAATTTAGCAATAAAAGTCTTCACTGACACTGACATTTGTATTCCAGCTGCACGGCACCCGAGGTATACCGTCGCTTCAAGGTTGATTAGACGGTAGAAGATTACCAACTCTAAGAAACCTGTTTTTCAAAAAAGATCAATACACGAATAGTGAAAACCAGTCTGTGCTTCTTGTGTGGCTTTTGCTTAAGCGCCAGGGTAGGAGAAAATTGGAAAAGGATTGAAATTAGAAGAAGGCAAGTTGGGACACGATCTCGAGTTAAACAATTTGCATAGATTCAATTTGAAATTGGTTCAATTTAATCCTCCTCTCGAAAGGAATGATATTTAGCCTATGAAACTTATATCTCCCTCAAATTCAAAGATGTAAGGATGTTTTAACACACAGGAGACAATAACGACTTTATCCACAAACATATTGTAACACAACATTTTAAATGAGCGTTCGCTTGGCAAAGACCTCTTTCTTGGCTTTCATAGCTTCCAAGTTCTTTTTCGTGTCCACGACCACAGGATGCTTTTCAGCTCTGGATTCTTTCTTTTCATGATTTTTTTTCAAATTAATGAGACTTCATTGCATTCTAGCTCCCTTAAATAGCAAGGCGAGATCGGAAATAGGACAAGCCCTCTTCAACAGTCTTTATTTCTTTTTCAAGTTTGACCACTTCTGCCTGAAAAAACCAAAGTAATATATGAAATAAATAACTAAGCGAAAATTCTGGTGACTAAATAAACCTTTAATTTTGCAGTGTACAAATAAATTTGGCGTGGACGCATGATATGAAAAAGTCTGCTACTGCTAATCATTATTTCACCCAGCTCTGCCGCCGAAGAAAAAGAAAATACTTCCCACAATATTTCAGAGGACAACTTCATACTATCTCTGAAACCATACCCAAGAAAGTTGAGAGAAAGTTATGCAGGTGGTTAAAAGCAAATCGTCAGGACACTGCTTCTGATCAATTGCTTGCGCCTCTTTTTGATCGATGCCTGGCTTTTCTACCCACATTGGCTCATAACCTTCTGGAGTTTCCGGCTTTTCCTCGCTGACTTATCGAAAGGATGTGCTCTCCATGAATTTGCTTGAACTCAAATGACGTCATTTTTCTAGAAAAAAAAACTAATACTACATGAAAGTCCCAACAATAATTATTATCCGAAAGATTATGACAACAAAATGAGTAAAATTCTTTCTTGATACGGCATTATTTCTAATTCGCTTATTCAGTTTTTTTCACGAATGACACTTTAAAAATATTTTTAATGCGTATGCTTTTAGTCCCCCTTAAAGTCAAACTGGCAGAGGGCCTTGAGGAGGACGAATGCCACGAAAACAGCCAAACGTTCTAACAGAGCGCCAAGATTATGAAATTATCAAATTCATTTTTGCGTAGCTGTGTTTTCGTTCTCTCAAATTATTTTCTTAAAAAGTCTCTTTTTGTTTCTTTTCATGATTTTTTTTCAAATTAATGAGACTTCATTGCATTTGTTAAAAGCTAGCTCCCTTAAATTCAAAGATTTATGCGTTGTTCACAATGATGGACTTTAGTCGCCACTCCTGATTTTAAAAGTACCAACGCGTGTACAGCCTAATTTGTAAGGTTTGAGGGCAGTTTTATAAGCAAATCGACCACGCTGAGCACGAATTTAAAATTTGTTTGATACTTAAAATAAGTTTAAGTAAATTATTCGCTTATATTTATGCAAATGGTAGTCGCATTTACTTAAAGTCTTTCTTTAGAGAAATAAAAAAGAGTTTTTGAAGTAGTTTAGTTCGAGCTAAAGCGCAAAGATGTTCTATCATTTGGAAATGGAGAGGGAAATCAGCTTGCATCCCAAATATTTCGGCGGCAATCTCAAAGAAGTAATTAAGGCAAAGCTGTACAGCGAACTCGAAGGAAGCTGCAACGGGGAATACGGCGTGGTGATCTCAGTAACATCGATGGACACGATTGGACACGGCATAATCCAACCAGGTAAATATTTTATTTTATGGTTTGTGGGTGTAACTAACTTGTAGGTCGTGGCTTTGTCGTCTTTCCGGTCAAATTCAAAGCGTTGGTTTTTCGTCCCTTCAAAGGTCAAGTCATCGATGGAACGGTCAGTATAAATGTTAGTGGGGATTTGATATCCTCCTACGCTGTATTTCAGGTGTTTCAAGTCACAAAAGCTGGATTATTTGTGAACATAGGTCCGTTGACTTGCTTCGTCTCCAGGGTATGTGTTTCGGTCAGCCAAGTTCTACTTCTAGCGCGTATTTTACTTTAGCAGTGCGTTCCGCCGGATATGGAGTTTTGCCCTGACAGTGTTCCAGCCAGTTACAGAAATGAGGTAAGTCTTAGGTTACTAATTCTAGACATGAGAATTTTTTTTTACAGGATGAGACTGTTGTCTACAAGGAGGGGAGATGATATTCGTGTCAAGCTTATTGGAATTCGGGTGGATCCAAATGACATTTTCTCTATCGGCACGCTTATGGAAGATTACTTAGGGCCTTGCACCTTTGAATAGATGATGAATTCTTTCAAGTTTACCATTCTTCAGTGTTAACTTGTGTGTTCCAGGCAAATAAAGAACTTATTGTAGTTTGTATTGTAACTGGGCTTTTGTTGCGGGTCATACTCACCTCGTTCTCGGTGATAAATTAACCTAGCTTTTATTGTAATATTTTAAGCCACCCATCACACTATTCTCATAATTATGTCCTGTGTTTGTAGAGATAAAAATATTGTTTTTACCAACCATAATCTCAATACTTAGTGCTGTATCAATTCCAACATGGTCGACTCGAAATTTTGAGCTATCCAGCCTAAAACGGTCTTTGTCTACGGCGGTAAAAATAAAGAGTTGGTTTTCTGTCGTCGAATTTTCAGGCTTCATTCAATTTGTCCAATACCGTATTTCTTCTAATTGCCGCACAGTCTCTAATTACCGCACACCCCTAACTTTAAAGACTTATATCTCGGAGCAGAGTGAATATTTTGCTAAGCTGTTTGATGCATTTTCTTAACACCCACGAGCTCTACCGATTCCACTTTTCAGATCTTGGTTAAGCACCCGAAAATCTCTAGATCGAATTTGAAAATTTCCGATTTTCGGGTGATTGAAAAATAAGCGCACATGTGCGGCAATTAGAAGAAATACGGTATTATTGTTGCACAGCTAAACGCCAGATTGTAGGAAACTGCATTTTCAATTTCTGAATGTGAACTGGGTTTTTTTGGACTTTAGGCCGGTGGGATTTTGGATCAGGATTTCTTAAATTTTTGGGATTCCAATTCCGTGGGATTTACAAAAACAGTTTCTGTTTCGACAATCGTTGTTGTCTTGGGCTACTGTAGATTATTATTGTATTGTATTACAGTCAAGTCTCGTTTAACCGACACTTCGATTATCCGACACCCTCAGTTAACCGACACCCTCGGCGGGTTCCTTTCAATGAAACTACCCCTGATAAACCGACACCTTGTAAATTTTCGAAATTTTTTTAAACTCCCGCCAAATTTTGAAAATTCCTTTTTAATTTTTTTATTTTTCTCTTGCTTCGCCCTTTTTTAAGAAAAGTAGAAAAAAGGGTGCTTTGGCCGGTGCGAGAACTTTTGGTTGTTGGTGCTGGTGCCGTTACCAAACTTTAGAGAGTACCGTATTTTATACCAAGTTTTTGTTTTTGTACGCCACATATGTTATATACCAAAATGTAGCGCAGATTCCCAGCTACATTTTGGTATACAGTCCAAACCTCGGTTATCCGGCACCCCTGGGTACCGGCCTCAGGGTGCCGGATAAACGAGGTGCCGAATAACTGGAATGTCTGTTGACAGAGAATAAGCCAATCTCAGCCAAATGAAGTATATTGAAGGTGCCGGATAACCGAGGGTGCCGGATAACTGGAGTGCCGGATAACCGAGGTTTGACTGTATAACATATGTGGCGTTCAAAAACAAAAACTTGGTATAAAGGCGGAGAATGAATTGAGAAATTCCCGATTTTGGGGAAGGCGCTTATTAGAGAAAATACGATATACAACACTGGTGCCTAGCGACTATAGTACCATAGGTAATAAATCAATTTTTAGGATTGGTACTTTCGTGGTTTTTTCATCCCCTCTGAGGCCCACTGATCCTTTAAAATTTTTTTTACGATCATTAGTCGACATAGTGAAAGTGCAATCCTCCGTGCCGTCCTGCCCCATATCCGTCTGGATGGCACAGAAAATTAGGATGCGGAACAAGAATCCGGGTTTTGAGTTCTAGGTTTGCTTTGAGTGGAATTTTTTGCATCAAAATGTTTTTTTAATTATATGTATTTATACTTGTGAAGTAAATTTCCTTATTGATTTAAAGGGGCATGCCCACGCTAATAAGAGGTGGTGCCCGGGAATTCAAAAATTTTTCCTAATTACTGGACTTCTGTACGGATTTTTCAACTTGGTTTCTAATAAAACAAGGCCTAGAATTTAATTTTAGGCATGGTTTTGTTAGAAACCAAGTTGAAAAATCCGTACAGAAGTTCAATAACTAGGAAAATTTTTTAAATTCCCGGGCACCACCTCTTATTAGCGTGGGCATCCCCCTTTAACGACTAAATTTTATTTTATACAGAAATATACCATTGTGTTTTGTTTTCATCCAAAAAAACGAAAAAGAGAAAAGGGCTCAATCAAAACAAGCTGATTTTTTACAGATATTTTTTTGATAATTTTCATATTTTTTACAGTCGACGCTCCATATAACATATAGAGATATAGGTGCTCAAAGTTAGGGGGCTCTATTAGAGGGGGCTCTATTAGAGGGGGCTCTATTAGAGGAAATACGGTAAATCTCGATATAACATAATTTTTTTTGAATCTAATAAAATTAAGATATACAGAACCTCGAATAACACAACCTCGATACAACATAATTTCGCTATAACATAATTTTTAGCCAGTCCCTTGAGTTATGTTATATCGAGCGTCGACTGTATTTGCTTTTTATTAACCCATTTTTGACGGAATTCAATTTTTTAAATTTTCTCCTTTTTCGCCCACTTTTTGCAGACCATTATTGGTCAAGTTTCCACTCATTTTTAGCGCATCTCTCTCGTTACACTATAAGTGGCAACCGGACATTTTGTAAAATTTATGCAATTTGTCCGCGCACATTTTGTACAATTTTGAATGAAATTCGGGCGAAAACCACCGAATTTCATTCAAAATTATACAAAATGTCCGCGGAGAAATTGCACAAATTTTACAAAATGTCCGGTTGCCACTATAAGTGACGAACTAGCTAATAACTAGCTTTTCTGGGCCCCCGCAGGTGCGCCTATCAAAAATATTATCAAAAAGGCCTATTAAAATTTTTAATCAAATTCATCAGTGATAGCTGATTGATGCTTAATCAGGTTTGAAGCTTATTTTCCTTATGTTTATTAATTTGTAATCCTAATAGAATTTGTATTATAATTGCAAGGGTGGTAATTCTTTTTGCCCGCAGAATACTCATTTTTTCCCGCAGAATATTTTTTTTGCCCGCAGATTTTGAATGCCCGTAGAATACTTGTTTTCGCCCGCAGATTTCTCTTTTTTGCCCGCAGATTTCTCTTTTTTGCCCGTAGAATTCTCAATCGTCTTTTATCGTTCAATAATCCATGTTTCGATATCAACCTCACATTTTATTTTCGTTAAACAAAAGCAACGTTCAACAATAACAAGCCTACAATTAGAAATTCATCCTTGGGCAGGTCTTCCTCTCTTTCTTTTCTTTCCCAATATATCAGCCACAGCATTCCTCGGAAATTGAATGGCTCCTTGTTTCTTCATCATCAGCAGCGCATGTTTGCATGCTCCCTTTTTTGACCCCTCATAACAAGTGCACGAATAGAGTTGGCCAGAGTGAAGATGGAAGGATAACATAGAAGAGTGACTTTAACTCCTGAATCAGATTATATGGGAAAAACCCTACCAAGTATTGAACGCAAGTAATGAGATGTAGCCCTCCATTGAAAAGATCATAGTGCTGGACGATATTTTGATCAGTCATCTTCCTCGATGGCATCACGAAGAGACTTCTGCTTCCATAAATTCTACGACCTTCTTCTTTCAATAGATGAGCTTCGCGATAAAGAGACTGTGGAATTGATGGAACTGAGGCTACAATCTTAAAATGATACATGTAAAGCGAAATGGTGTAAGGCGTGAATAAATTACCTGGTGATCTGGACATTTGCTGCAATTTTCGATTATTCTTTCAGCCGCTCGCAGAAAAGAGCGCGGTAGAAGAAGCTTACGAAGAGGCTTTCTGCTTCGTCACCACTAAATTCGATCACTAGTGCGTAGATGAGAGCAGGTTTATCCTTCCGTGAGCTACGGGCATTCGAAATCTGCGGGCAAAAAAAAATATTCTGCGGCAAAAACGAGTATTTTGCGGGCAAAAAAAAATATTATCCTAATTGCAATGGTAATCGTTGTAATCGTAGTTTGTAATCGTACTTTGTAATCGTAGTTGTGATCCTACTTTTTACTTCATAAAACTTCTTTAAATACAATATTTTTCGTTTTCAGACTATCTTCTTTTGATTCTCCAAGCTTAGCTTTTCTGGCTTGAAAACTATGCTGAACTTGAAAATTATGAACAATATCTTGGAGAAACTTTTCTAGCCCCCCGCAGGGGGGCCTATCAAAAATGTTATCAAAAAGGCCTATCAAAATTCTAATTTTGGGCATGACCACAGACAAACATCAAGACTAATCACAAAAAATATTACAACGTTTGTATTTCAAAAAAATTTGTCGCGCTACGGCAAAGAAATTTTAAAAAATTGCGACTGACGGACAGAGACAGGTGTTCTTGATTAGAGTAGTTGATGGCTTGCAAAGAGTGGGTCGAAAACACAACGCCAAGAACAAATTCCAAAAAAAAGACGAAAACTTGAATTTCATCAATTTTTTGAAAAATTTGCTTTTAAAAAAAGGTCATATCTCAACGCTCTTGCATTCAAAAACTATTATGTGAAATAGATTTTAAAGCTCTTGATCTGCGCTACAACATAAAGCTGAGACACTGTTGCAGCGCTTAACGCTTGACCAAAATTTTGACCAGTTTAAAAAGTGTCAGAGATTATTCTTTTTTTCAACTTGAAGCTCTATTCCTGAAGACTAAAAATCATTATTATTATAATTTTAAAGGCTAAAAAATAGAGATGAAAGAGGAGACTCTCGTCTACAAAATGACATGTAACATTAAGGCAGACATATTTCACATTCGGTCAAAGTTTGTATGAACAAAAAAACACCATGACTTATGTTACAACCCAATATAAATAGGTATATTGGCAAGTATAATGTTAAATGATTGTTACGGAAAATTTAAAGAGAAATTCAAATATTTATAAATTTTTGATTGAAATTAAGCAAACATTTCAATTTTATGAGATTTGGGCCGCATTTGGCTCTATGACCACTAGTACTAAATGTTAGCTGTGAGAATAATCTTTCAACTGATTCTGAAGTTGCTGGCATCGGCGAAAACATAAAAGCTAGCTTTGAAAGCTTTGCAAACTCCTGAATTATTAGTTAATCTAAAATATTTCAATTTTATATCTATAGTTGTTTTGTAAAAACACTTATGTAAATCAATTTTTCCTATAAATAGCATATGATGCCTTGGTTATCTTTATATAGTACAGTATTTGGGTGGGGGAGGGTGTGTGTGTTACGCTAATTAATGGTCCCCTTGAGGGACATTTATCTTTTTTCTGTGAAATATTTTAATCGGCGAGTTTGTACTCATTGGAAAGCCCTTTCGCAGGCGGACGACCTTTTGTGTTTAGATTTGGGTTTTGCTGTAAAAATTTTTGAAATTTTCATGGTTGAAATTGAAAGTTGGGGGTTTTATGGGAAAATCGGAGCGAAAAACTTTTTGTGAACAAAAAATTTTTTTTGAATTGCCGCCAAATTTGAGTTTTCGGGTTTACGGCCTGATTGGTATTGTAGTATTTTGCTACACTGAACTTTGCCTTTCAAATGCGGGCGCCCGAGAGGGCGCCAATCCACTCATATTTAATAAATTAGTAAACAAGAAGATCAAGCAAATGTATAAAATGAGTAAATCAAAAAAAACGCAGCATAAAAATACAAATACTTTAGCTATTAAATTACGGAATTTTTTTTTAATGTTGGAAAGTTAAATTTCGGAAACAGCGCTGGAGCCATAGCTGCTTAAAAAACAGCGCCGGGTTAAAAAAATTTAGCGCCAGCGCCGACCTTTTTGCCGGAGCAGCGCCGGCGCTAAGGCCGGCACCGGAACAACACTGTTTAAGGGTCGTTTTATGGATGGAATTTCAAATTTTTGTGCCGGTGCGGCACAACACCTGTGCCGAAGCTTTTTTCGGCAGCGGACGCTAAGCACAGCACCTAGTGAAGCCTAAAAAGGTTTGTTATACACCATTTTGCAGAAGAAGAGTTGCTCTACAAAGCCTATACACAAGTTTTTATAATTTTATGTTTTTACGGTTTTCTTAACTCCGGTGCCGAAATTTCAGCTGTAACTTAAATTAACCATCCATAAAACGACCCTTAAACACCCTAAAATAGGTTCATGTGCCAAATCTGGTGGTACCGTTTTGTAGCAGAGAGATTTTTCTACAAATTGATATATCATTTATATTTGTAGGTCAATTTTGAGAAAAATATATGGCTGCCGCTATTGAAAAAACGCAAAACATCGATTTACCAGTTTGTCCATCACTTAACCACCTGGGTGTCACGGAGCTAGTACACTTCAAGATAACGGCGAAAAGAGTCTATTTCAGAGCAAAATATACAAAAACAGAAAATCTGTTATTGCCATCTTGTAAAGCGTCAAAAGATAGGTCTGAAAGGAGCTATTAGCAAGCACCTCTTATTTGGCCAAAACTTCCTAAGAAATCCATGAAAAGTCAGACTTTTGGGTACCCTTACAGGGGTTAAGTAAAAAGGTTGAAAATTACGAAATACGAAAGTATCTGTTCCGCTTATCTTTTAGACAAGACGATACACTAAACGGTAGCCCTACATGTGTAGTATTCAGGGAAACTCCAAGACATAGTTTATCTTTTTATTTTCAAATTTAAATACCCCTAAAACTGAAAAATACCACTTTTCCGGCCACTTGCCAACTTTGAGAGTCTGTATCTCTGCGGGCAAGTTCGATATCAAAATTTGGAGGAAAGGGACCACTGTAAGCATATCGCAAAGAATATAGAAAAAAAATTCAGTGTTTACCCAAAAATTTGGAGAAAATTAAAGGACTAGCCCAAAAATCTTCGACCGAAGTCGCCGTTACCTTAAAGTGTACTAGCTCCGGTGTCACTACCTGAGACCACTACCTGGGTACCTCAACCTAATTACCACTACATGGGGTTTTTTTATGCCTTGGTCCCCCAAGGCAAAAAGTAAAATTTTGGTCAGAACTTTTTTTTGTAAGTTATCTTCCCCCTAAAAACATGTTTTCTACACGTTTCAGGCACTAGAACACTTGAAAAAGTGGTCGAAAGCTCTTTTTTGGAGGACTACATATGCTGTACTCCTGCCTTTTCTTGGTGCTGTTTGTACCTATACCGTATTTCTTCTAATTGCCGCACAGCCTCTAATTACCGCACACCCCTATGTTTAAAGACGAATATTTTGCTAAGCTGTTTGATGCATTTTCTTAACTCCTACGAGCTCTACCGATTCAACTTTTCAGATCTTGGTTAAGCGAGTTGAAAATTTCCGATTTTCGGGTGATTGAAAAATAAGCGCACATGTGCGGCAATAAGAAGAAATACGGTAAGTACCCTGGTAGTAACTTAAAAGTTTCGGTTTAGGTAGCTCAAATTGTTTGCCCGAATGAGTGACAATGGCCCTCTTCATAGTCAGGGTCAACGTTTTCTTATATTCAAAAATGTCAAAATGTTTCTTAAAATTCTTTCATTTTGATATTTATGACCTTAGAGCAACTTTTTGAGCTCTGCACGAAACTTCGTACAGTGTTTCAGAGTGATTTATAAATATTCGACTTATAAAAATCGGTGGGTGAAAAAAGTTGAGGGGTTAACATGGGTCGGTTTAGGGGTCAACAATTGCTAACAATTGAAGGAAGAAATTGAACAATTGAAGAAAGAAGAATTTTGTATAGACAAGATTTTAAATTTCTGTTAAGGCCATCTTGTAGAGCTCAAAAAGTTGAGTGGAGGTCACAAATTCAGGTTTGGCACTTTCTCCTCGAAAAATTGATATTTTAGCACTTGAAAAAAGTTTGACCCCTAAAAATTGAAAATTTACAGACAATAGTGTAAAACGACATAAAAACTAATAAAACAAGTTATATAGTCAACGAGAACACAAAAAGAACAATTGAAGGAAATGAACAAAATGAGAAGCATGTGGCCGCAAAAAGCCTCATAATGTGGCCGCCAAAACGTCAAAAAATTTACAAAGCGAGGAAAAATCGTGTTTTTTACGAAAAAAGACGTCATCGTGTTTTTGGTATACAGTCGACGCTCTCTATAAGATACACCCCTAAAGTTCGTTCCCGCCTTTGGTCGGACACTTTTTTAATACCATTTTCCAAATATTTTGCCGAATGTGATTCGTCAGTCTGGTCGGAAATATCGCAAGGATTCTGATTTTACTGATTTTACTGCCAGTGATACCCGCGACACTCTTTATAAGATACACATAGATCTTAAAAAGGCGCATCTTATAGAGAGCGTCGCGCGTCTTACTGGCAAAACTATTGTAGATTGCAAAAATGATCGGTAAAATCGGAATCCGTGCGATATTTCCGACTAGACTGACGAATCATATTTGGCAAAACATTTCAGAAATCAGGTTAAAAAAAGTGTCGGACCAAAGGCGGGAACGCACTCTAGGGGTGTGTATAATTTTCAGTGTGTGTATACAAATATAACAGTATAATGTCAAAAGCACGATTTTCGCTAGGTCCCCACTGTGGTTTGGGTCCTGGTCTGATGATGGCATCTGTATGGGCGAGGCCCAAACCACAAGGGGACCAAGCAAGAATCGTGTTTTTTACATACATACTAAAAAAATTTTGTCGGCGAGAAAAATCGATCTGTAAAAACAGGATTATAAAAATCGCTACATAAAAAAGTCATGCCCATTTCAGAATGGGGAGAAATTTTACATGAAAGAGTTTTTGTAATTGAGAAGACATCACAAATTCCCATAATAGGCATGGCACACTTAGTCTCACCGAAAACTTTTGTGGCTTAAAATATAAATGAGACGATGCAACAAATCGGATTTATTCTTTACAAGCGGCAACAATCTCAAAGGATATTTTTAAAGGATGCACTGAAGTTTACTTGGTACAACCGTTGAAGAAGCAAGCCGACTTTTACGATAAGTCTAAAATAAAGGGTGAGATTAGGGTAACAAAAATGACCGAAAAGATAATTCACATACAAAAGTAATCGGTTTCACTGTCACGGCTGCCGATCTGCTCCTTGGCAAATTGGACATACTGCTCATGCTGCTCTGAACACAATATTTTCTATATTAGTCATTAGAATCAAAATAAGTTAGGCAATACCTTCCAATTTTTTATTGAGAGCTGTTTCATATTCAGCCTGCAGACGAATTTCCTGCTAAAATTTAGGAATTAATAGGAATTAGAAGAGGAAGACAACTGGTACTAACCTCCTTCAACAATCGCTCACAGATCAGCTTGACTTGCTTCAATGAAAATTGCGGCTTTTCGAACAAACTGTCATTGTTTGACTGCAAATTAGCTGCATTTTGCTTCACATCATCATTAGGTTCACCATCAGAATCGACATCCGACTGAAATTCTTTTTTGAACGAGAAAAAGGACTCTTGAGTAACCTACGTGAGAAGTTGAAATAGACGCTTTCCTGTAAGCAGCCATAGAAGAGCTTCCAGTTGACAGTTCAGCGGATTGAGGAATTAACTTGCGGCGCTTCAGATACTGAACTTCGGCCCTCAAATAACTTTCAAGCTGACTTCCGGAGAGCTGACATTTTCCAGCAACCAAAGCGAACGGACTTTCCTTGGATTCCTGAATTGCAAGAAATTAGTAACGGTCGACAGTATAATAAATTTAAACACAAACATTGATTTTGCTGGCGAAGGAAAAAGTTGGAGTCTTCAGAGCAGCAGTCTGAACCAACGAGGCAGCCAAACTTCCCATTTCCGGAGAAAAACTTGAACTTTGAGCAGCTTTTGCAGGACGTGGACGCTTGACTTCTCTTACTAAATCACCCGGACTCAGGAAGGATTCAAAGTCACGAGGACGCTTCACAGCCAGACGGCAAGTCATTGTTTAGCAGAGAACGAAATAACTGGAAAAATATTTGATAATTTCTCATTTTATATAAATGAATATTTGGTGTATGTACGTTTGGACAGTGCTTTTTTATACAAATATTTCTAAAACCACATAAATAACTTTATCTCAAAGATCTTATCAATAACAATAGAAACTCTTTTAAATTGAAGATAGAGAATCTAAAAGTGACTGTAAATTGTAGACTTTTACATGCTCATTACAGACATGACCTGAGGACATAGCCAGGGTGGTCCTGAACATGCGGTCATGAACAGCGGAAAATTAAGCACAGACAACCAGAACATGACTGCACAACACGAGCCCTTTTGATGCCCATTTCTAGAAATAATATTTTATTGGCCCTTTTCAAACAATTTCTTTAGCGCAATTTTGATCTAAATGTTTTCCTATCTTTTTTAATTCGACTGCATGCTCATTGTCGAAGAAAATATTTGCGCGTGCAGTCAGCCGCATGAAGTCGCCAATCCATGACCGATGCGTCGATCCATTGCAGTCCTTTTCAACAACCGTTGACCGAAACTTTAGCTTTTCGAAAACAAATTCATCTTTTAAATGGAGCGCATGTTGTAATTACAAAACCTTAAGTAATACGAGACTTCATGCAAAGTTTGCAAAGAATGGTTGCTTCATTTTGTGGCCGAGAAAGCCACACGGCTCTAGGTAAATTCCCCTGCGATAAATTCCAACCCCCTAAGTTTGTCTTGACAGGAGTTGTTTCGTTTGAGAGGAGCTTTTTGCGTTTACCTCGTATTTTTGAGTCTGTTGATAGACAATGAGAAGAAGTTAGACCTTGATTCGAGTACAGGGCAGGTTTGTGGGCGCCATTCTGACTTGTTATATATTTAATTTTTGTAAAAAAAATTTTCTAAAATTTTGTCGCTTTAGTCACTCGAATATCGGACAATCGATCGCAGAAATTCGACTTTTGGCATCTGGTTATATCGCTGGACGGTGTTTTTTATTGATTAAACAACTGATTAAACATACCATTTAACCCAAAAAAAAAACATCTTAAGAATTGTATAAGTACCTGGGCACTTGCTCTCCGCTTTCACATCAGCTCCGACTCGATAAAATATGAAGTGCCAATAAGTTCGTTTTCCTTTTTTATCTTTCCGCCAGTATAGATAATCTTCGTAGTTGCCCATCGGCTTGTTCTTCTCATTTAAAATATTTCCATCTCGAACTAAACAAGAATTAATAACCGTGAAACCAATAGGCCAAATTGTGAACAAGAGAACAAATTACGAAGAACAATAATTTATCAGGCCTATATAATATTCTGCGTCCATTATGACAAAAAAATAACTTCGAAATGGTTTTTCTAATGATCCAGTACAGACAATTTTCAAAGGGGAACTTACCGCGGGAGAATTTACCGCCACCCAATCCACACAGTTTAAACCTTACATCAATGCTTCATTCAGCTTTAACCCATATGTGCCCACGTGTATTGCAAATTTACGTAAATTACCCACTTTTTTCTTACACTTAAAAAATTATTTTTCTGTTTTTTTCGTAGATAAGTCATATATGGAGGTAAAATAGTATGGTTCATTATGAAAATGCAGTCAAAAGTTATGTATGATCGCACAGCCTTTCGAAATTTGAATTTCCTTGTAAACAAAACGCCAATAATTTAATTGTAGATTTTAAGCGCTTTTCTAAAATTTTGTCGCTTTAGTCACTCGAATATCAGACAATTTTGGCTCAACAGATGCATTTAAAATACAACCGCTACTTTATTCAGGTTCAATTTCCAACACATCACGTTTGATTGCCATTTAAATCAGAAAACCAATACAAATCCAACCTATCCTGTCAAACAGTTCACCACCGTCCGCATACACCAGAGAATTTGCACCAGAGAAAATCCGAGCAGATTGAAAAGAACCGTAAATCCTCAAATTTATTCCTCAAACAGCTACATGACAAATTTATTCAACGACACGCTCAAAATCAGCAGCTGACATTGAATTCTTCGTTCTGTACTTCCACAAACACCACAATACAAAGCCAATGGCAGCAAGCAAGATCTTAAAGTTTAACGGATCAAATTATGATATGATGACTGATTAAACAGCTTACAGAGCACCACCATCAGACAGGCAAACGATCAGCGCAGTATTGTCATTCTTGACTTCAGTAGCACCAGGAGTCAGCGAACCAAGAGAGTTGTACAGCTTGTAGTGTTTGTCCTGAAAAAATTATTACATAATGATTGTAGGATTGAAAGACTTACGAATTCGATTAAAATATCTGAACAAGTCTGCAGGATATTCTCGACCGAAAAATCCACCACGTTTCCACCTTGCACGGTATTGTTGTTCGCCTTGGAGACCACTTTGCACGCCATTGAATGATTCTTACCATTGTTAAGAGTCACATCACCTGCATCAAACACAACGACGGAGACGGAACTGGAGTGATATGATTTCGACATTGAAAGTAGACTCAACCGGTTTTACTTCCACAAGCTCTTTAGTGAGTTGGAAAACATCATCATCGATTTTCAAAGCATACCCTCTAAATTCAATAGTATAGACTACATAGCGACCTTTAAAAACGCTCACGATGACTTATCCAGACCTGCTTGATGTTCAATTAATTGCTCATCAAACTGCTTCACTTAAACAAAGAATTTTTAAAGTGGTATATAAGACAAGCTGAAAGAGCTTACGAAGACAAGCCCTTCCTACAGCCTTAGTTCGGCTTGCAGCCTCTGCTTTTGCTTGCTTTTTCTTCTGCACCACATAGCTTAGTGCTTCTCTTGCTGAAACTTGCTGCTTTCTGACCGGTTGACTCATTGGTTCTTGATCCCTTTCTTGCTCCTTGCCTCTTTTATAGCTTGAATGGCGAGTCCTCATCATACCTGAAAATTACACCAAATTTAATTCCGTCAAAAAATCTAAAAAAGTCGTCGCTTTTAGGATGAATAATAAAGATCTTGTAATCCTTTTCTGCATTTATTATGATACAATTTTGTCATTAAAATTTGTCAATTTTCGCCGCCATGTTTGGGTACCATATTGTGAAGCAGCTCCGTCTCATACAACAAAAAAGATAGCTCAGACATTCAGCTACAAGAAAAATCAGACCGATTTTTATAAAGTCAGAATTTTTACAACTAGAGACCACTTGAATCAAACAACTGGCATTTTCTCGAGTAAAAATAGGGGTTTTTGCGTTTTCCGTCTAACTTTTGTATAAAACATCCTAAATTTGTATTTTTTATATACGTCCTTGGTACCAAAATGCAGCAAATTTACTCCTCTATCGAGTCTCCGGTTTTGTTGGAGAAAAATTGGACAGAAAAACTCGGTAGGTTCTCAAACATGTCCACGATGCGCAGAAATTTTTTCGTAAATTTTCACCGAAATCAGTTGTGCTACTGAAATTTCAACTGTTTTATGGGCAAGTGATAGCTTATTCGAAAGCCCTGAATGTGAGAAAAATTTTTGGTATGATCATGCAAAATCCAAAAATAAAAAAACCAAATCAGAAGCATGAAACAAAAGCGGCCTCCAATCGACCATTTTCGATAATTTTTCTTTTGGCGCCAAATTTCCCTATTGCACTAAGATTCAGATTTTCAAAGGCTGTGGATCGGTCAGATCTCTATATTTCAGCCTTTTTAACATTTTTTCTATTGCACTGTGTTCGTTTTAAAAATCCTAATTGTTTCGGTCAGTTGAATTGTTTTTTCTAATAACATGACGGAAAGTTCACACCTGTTTGAAAGCCATGAGTGTGCCATTAAAGTATTTTTCGGTTTTCAAAAATTGCTTTTTTTCGGTTGTGAAAAAATAAATTGGGCAAAATGGAGAAAACTTATTATTATCGCCGAAAAACTGATTTTTGTCGCTGAAAGACTGCTTTTGTCGCCGACACGGTTTTTTTCTTTATCGAAAAAAATTCTGTTTAAGACAAAAAATTATTTTCGTCTTGAAATTTTTTTTTCAGAAAATTCTTTCGATAAAGAAAAAATGTAATTCGTACATATCGTTCCTTTGGCTTGTTTGGTTCTAACTTTTCCGCTAAGATCCCTTCACAGACTGATTGTTCACGGTAGTTCAACTGAAAGACAAGTTAAAAGAAGTAAACACCATCAAGAGAAAACCTTTCTCATTCGGACGACTACCCACTCGCCAATTCTAGCACGCATCCTAAAGTGGAACTTCTGATGACCGTTTTACGACTCCGCGTCATTCGTGGTGTGAGTTTCCATCCCCAACAGCGAAAAATAATTTGATCCAAGAGCCAACCACGTGTCGCTTAAAAACCAAATTTACAATAAACGGGAAAAATTACAAAAAAAAATAAACTTGTAGTAGTCTAACACTTCGTTAAGCTTTTTCATTTGACTTGGAGTAAGCAAGGCATGTTCAATGAACTTTTTTATAAGCAACACACACTTCTCCCATTCTGCTGGTGGTGTCAATTAAAGAGCTCCTATTTGCCGAACGATACTTTGTACTTCTGGGTCCTCTCTATACATTGACAACGTACCAATTTTTTGCACCTGAAAACAAGTTATAGGAAAACAGTAAAGGAACGACAATGTTTCACAATCAACCTTCAGGTTAAGTACTTGCTTGGAGTGAAATGAGCAGATTTTAACGGCCACTGATTTGAAGTGCTGCTGAAAAGACTTGAAAGACGCCTTCTCACAATCGAACATGGCAACCTTCGTCTTGACTTTTCCAAAAGGCTCTAGCGCTCCTGCCTCTGAACATTCAATAATAAAGATGCAAAATCAGGATGTAACAATACTCACATTTTTCCCACATTCTGTCGTATGAGATCCGATATTTTCTGCGCATGAGAATAGTAGCCAATGGGGTGCAGTGTGTTGTTTTGATGAATCCGAATACCCTGTAGATTTAGTAAGTATCTTGAGGTCGGTACTTGAAGGTAGCGTCACAAATAATCTTTTCTGACTTGACCCAAACCTTTACTTGAGCGTCTGAACAAAAAATCGCCATGGTTTTTCCTAAAGTGAAAATTTTTCAGTCACCGAAACTAGTGGGAAAAAAATCTAACTGGAGTAGAGAAGGAATCTCTCCTGAAAATACTCGGAACCAGTCTTGGCGATTGCTCCTCTGTGAGTATAGTGCAGTTTTTCCAAACCGTTGAGGTCTTTGAGATACTTCAGCTTAGGAAATCTCTTGCTTGGGCATCGACGAAAATAGTGCATAAGGGCCTCAGTGTTTTCACAAAGAGCAGCTTGCCTATCTTGAGCAAATTTTCTAAAAAATAAAAAAAAACCAAGAAAAATTAAGCAAATAGATACAAGCTACCTTCGTCTTCACCGGTCAACTTTTCCAGAAGCTTAACCTCGAGTCTTGTCACCGCAGAAGTTGCTGTTTCCGTTGATCCCACTGCCAGTTCAGTTCTATGCTTCTTCTGATCGCTAGCGCACTTATCTGAATATATCATACTGACAAACGAAAAGTTCGCAGACAAATCTTACTTTGACCCTTTTCTTTGGTCCTGCGCTTAAGTGATTTGCTCCATTTCCTTCTCCACTCAAGCGAATCACTTTGTCAGTTGAACGGATGGCAATCAACGATGGCAGAGGAGTATCTTTGGCTACACTGCCGTTCTTGGCTTGACGATGGCTTCGGCAATTAGCACAGAGAAAAGTGATTCCTTTAGTCCATATTTGTTTTTTTGTTCATATTTGTGACCGTCCAATGATAGCAGTGAGAGTCGGGTTTCTGTGAGCACTTTGTGATAGCCAGCATCCGCCTTCCGATTTGTATACAGCAGCTCCACTTTTTCGTCTTTCATTGAGTTAGACATTTCAGTACCTTGAAACAGATAAGTTATTTTCAGGAAGAAAAATGAAAACAAGATTTAGTAGAGCAAGTATACTTTTCGAACAACGAGTAAACGTACAAACTATACGCAAAGACATACTGCGCTACAGAACTTTACAGAAATACAAAAATTTTGAAAACTCGCTAAGTGCGGGACCTCAAAGACGTGGACATCCGACTTCCTACCTCTTTTGTGAGCGCTTAATTAAAAAATTTAAAAAATGTCAATAAAAATGGCGTTAGGCGAATTGATCGACACTGAATTGATCGACACTGAATTGATCGACAACTGAATTGATCGACAACCGTAGTGATCGACATCGAATTGATCGACACATTTTATTTTTCAAATCATTATTTTTGTCTTGTGAAGAACTCCTATCATTTAAAATTTTTTCCTATAATCCGATCTCGGTTCTCCAGGATAATCCATGCACCAACCAAACCAAATGGTCGTCCGTTTGGCGTGAATTTTTTCATGTTTTTCGGCTTCCTAAATCTGTTTTTGCACCAATTCGAGTATTTTAACGAAGATTTGATAATGGTAAAATGCTATTTGGTAGGGTATTTTTTATAGGTTTTTGTAATTCCACGCATATGACAATTTGTTGCTTACAAACTATCCTTAAATCATCGAAATAAATTATTAGTTGATACGAAATAGCTTTTTAAAACCGAACTGTACAAAAATTTTTGTTCCAGAAACGTCCGAATTCACCACTTGTGCCGGGTGTGGATTAACAACCAACTTTTATTTTCAACCTATTCACTGGGTATCTATTCACCACTGGGTATCTAACAAAATGCTATGTAATTTTATTTGACGAACATTCAGAGAATAAAGACAAAATATTCTCGACAAGATCAAAAAGACAAGATCATTTCAAAACAATTCTCCTGCGACAATATTCTCCTTCATTTCTGCACGGAAATCTTCCATCTGGGTTTGAGTGAAATTGGTCGATTCATTTTTGAGCCAAGATTTCGTTAGCTGGATTAGCAGCGGCTTCTTCATCGATTCCTGGAAATGGGTTGGCATTTTTATCTAAGTATAAATCTAAATACCCAAGTTGTCCAAGGTAATGAAAGCTAGAACCTCGCTTCGAATGAAAAGACATTTAAAAGGGAAATAAATCAAAGAAACAAATTGTCTATAGTTTCGTTTGAAGACAAATCTTGACATGTCAGAGGGAACAGGCCCTCTAAAACTGCTTTAATTATTAGCAAAATTTGGCAAAGCCGAAATTTTGAAAATCGTTGTTTTTGAGTTTATTTCATCAACGTCTCTGTTTTTTGATTCTCGTTCTACCTCTTGTAAGTTGTCAAAAAACTCACCACATTCAGCGCTTTCGAATAAGCTATCACTTAATAAACAGGACGAATCTCAAAACTAGAAGGATTTTCGTGAATATTTCGGAAATTTCGGTTCGATTGTTTGACTTGATTGATATCAGCGCTGATTTTTGACGATAAGTTGCTAAAGCAAACCTTAGACTTGATAGAGGAGTGAATTTGCTGCGTTTTGTTACAAAAGTATGCAAAAAATGCAAATTTTAGGTGTCTTATGCAAAAGTTGATAGAAAACGCAAAGACCCTATTTTATTCAGGAAAAATGGCAGTTATTTGCTGTTGATGGTCTCTAGTTTGTAAAACTCTTGGTTTTAAAAATTCTATTTTGGCGATTTGATAGAAGAGATTGTAAGCTTTGTTTTGGCATATAAAGATGCTCTAGAAATGCAAAATTAGAGGTTTTCAATGCAAATGAAATTAAGAAAAATTTCAGAGCTAAAGATGGTTTCTACTAGAAAGACGTGCCTCAATCAAAGGGGAATTTCTCTCTTCGAAATTCGTGCAGATGCAGCCAAGAAAAGATGGCTCAATGAAGAAATAAAGAAGCAGAAGCAAGCAGAAGCCAAAACTCAAGCTGCTGAGCAAGCAATTATGATGCGTAGAGCTCGTTTATGTAAGTCAATTTTCCCTATTTTGACCAGATGGTTCTGTGAGCTTTTCTGGTCTAATTTCTGATAAAAATTGGTCTTTTCCTCCAGCGAAACTTTCTGATAAATTGGAAGCGCAGAAGAAACAGAAAGAAATGGATGATGAAAAAAGAGCAGGAATAACAGCAAAACGTCAGCAAGCAGCTATGAGAAGGTGGAACAGGTCAGCTGTGAAGAATGCTATCAGGATCACAGGCGCTGATAAGACAAGTTAAATTTTTGGTCGCCTGTAGATAATCTATTGAGTTTTATTTTAGAAAAAAGAGAACCTCTCCGGAAAAGCACAAGAATCCAAGTCGATTCTACAAGTGAATGCATTAGGAGGCTTGAGCGAGAAAAAAACGCACTGCTTAATCGCCTTGTTGCACCGAAAAAGCGGAAATCTGTGAGTCAATTCTTAGTTAATGCCTTGAAAATGTCCAATTTTGTTAAGGAGCAGCGAAAGCCTTTGCAGTGCTTAGCAAGACAAGCTTCATTGTCAAGAATTGATGAAGTAGTTGCTCTCTTCCGCGGCAAAGATGGTCAGCTTCCAACGTTTGAGAAGTATAATCAGTTGTCAGAAAGAATTCGGCTTCGGATGGGTATAGCAGCTCCTGCTCAGGCATCAACTCCCAAAGCGCTCTCTGTGGCCGAAAATATTGAGATTTTTTCTGGAGTAATAAACAGTAGTCAGCGACATGAACTAAAAAGCAGGCTAGCTAAGGTATTTTTCAGTTTTTAAAGTTGGTTTCGACTAGAAATGAATACAACCTAGAAAAACATGCACGTCCTTGCTCCGACTAATAAAGTAGACTCTCAGCTTAAAAAGTTTGCTGATCAACTGAAGATAGAGTCATGCAGCAAAAATAGCGTCTGGTATCTTTGGTTATCCAATATAAAAGTTGTCCTTGAATCACGTCTTTCGCACCTTCAGCAGTCAGGCAAGCTAAAATTCGGCAGTGAATTCAACGACAAGATCTTTCTTGTATTTTTGGGGGATAAAGGCGGTGAATCTACAAAATGCGCAATTGGTATTGGCAATGTAGAGCGTTCAAATAGCGCAGACTCACTCCTTCTAGTGGCAATATATGATGGCGAAGACAGCTACTCAAATCTTTCCAGTCTCTCAGTGGTGTTCCAGCAGCTTGAGTTCAGTAGCATCAAAGTTGGGGCGGAGCAAAAGGAAGTAGAGTGGTGTGTTTGAAATCAGATTTGCTTGTTCTGTATTGTACTTTTTAGGTTTTTGACTGGCGATCTGAAATTCATGGACACAGTCTGTGGTCATCTTGGTTCAAGTGCAACTAATCCGTGTCCAATCTGCGTAACCCCGAAAGCTCACTAAAGAAGCACTATTTACCCAACAAGGACTATTTTCTCACTGGAACAGGGCTACTTGAGGCAAATATTAAATACAACTTTTCGATCGATTTATGCCATTTTTTCTAGGCATGAATTCTATACCCAAGATGAATCTGCGCTGACTGGAAAACAGTTAACCAAGCTTCGAAGGGATTGCTGTTCAGTGACAAGAAGGCAGCTTCTGAAAATTCAGCCTGCAACTTTATTCCTCCCACTTCATCTTATCAGGGATTGTGCCAGGACGTTCTCAAGCGATGGAGGAATGTGAGCTACACTGGTTAAAAATTTTGAAACTGTCTACAAAGGTTTGAAAGCAGACAAAACGCTTACATCAGCACTTTACAGGTAACAACTAAAATCGATCACTAAAAACTAACGTAAAAATTTGAGGCAATCATACTCGTAACCTCCTAACTGGTGATGGGCCGCAGAATTTCTGCTGATGTGTCAAAATCCATTGCGTGTTGGCTTTTGCACTCTGCTTTCGCTTCTAGAAAAATGCAAGCGTTAGCAAAGGATCTTTCTGGTGGATGAAGACATAAAACTTCAACAGTGGTCGAAAGAGTACTTCATGACGATGAGGTAAGTCTGTTTCATCTATTTAGCTAAATAAGCTGATGATAGGTCTGTAGTTTGTGTTTCCGCAAATAGCAATAACTCTAAGTGCCACATACTCTGCCAGCATGTCAGCCAATTCATGGAAAAACATCGCTTTTGGGGTCTCCTGTCCGAGCAATCAATAGAAGCTCTGCATTGTAAGGTGAATGGCGATGAAAGAAGACTTTGCTGTTTGCGTGAAGAGAGAAGACGCTTAAGATAATATTAGAAGACTCGTATGTCAGGAACATTTTATTTGATGGAAATTCATTTGACTTGTAATTGTTGATTTCTCGGAGTTTCTAATAAAATTGCTTAATTAAACCAAAAAACAGCGAAAAATCAGAAAATGTTTGAAAACACACAAAAAGTTGTTTTTCAAAATTTGTGGCGTTTTGTTTATTTTTAATTAAACTAAAGTGCAGTTTTGAGGGCCGTGACAGTCGACGCTCTCTATAAGATACAGTAGCGGACAAAATAATCGTAACACTTTACAAAAATCTAAGTTTAGTAGGATCAGTATCTCCTGGCAAAAATTTTGTCCGCTTAAAAACATATTTAAGTGTATTTTAAGCAGGAACATGATTCTGCAAAAAAATTCATTCTTGAGGGCACAATTTCATTCTACAGCCACTTTTTCACGACTAGTCCATTTTTGGGCCGGACAAAAGTAATGTAACACCTTGATTTTTGTACATTCGCTCACCTCTTGTTATTGTCGCCATTTTACAAAAGTTGTTTTAGCTCTAGAAGATGGTAAACAAGAAGAATCAGCCTGTGCAGACCAGAGAAGCTATCAAAGAGCATCGGATAGTGGTATGTCAACTCGGAAAGGTCGCGTCTTTATTTGGTGTGAGCAATGCAATGGTTTCGAGAGTCACCAAGCGCTTCAAATCAACCGGAAAGCAAACATGCCTCGTAGTGGCCGTCCGCGCAAGTCAAGTGAGAAAAGTGATAGAGCCTTAGTTCGAATCATCAAAAGGATCACTGAAGACGGCCACTGATGTTACCAAGCATGCAAATGAACGTCTGGGTCTCAGATAAGCACGCGCACAGCCAGAAAGAATTCTCAAGTAAGCTCCAAATTTTGTCGGAAAAAGTGTGAACAAGCTTTATTTCAGAAGAGCCGATCTCCCTGCTGCTCGTCCATCCAAGAAGCCGTGGATCTCGAAAAGAATGTGAAGGTATCTCAGTTCACGCTACAAGAGACTGGTCAGTGGCCGACTGGGGAAGGGTGCTCTATAGCGACGAATCAAAGTTCAATCTCTTCTCATCCGACGGCATTCGCTATGTCAGAAATCTGCGTGGCAAAGAAATAGATCAAAGTTTCAGGTTCCACTGTCAAACATGGAGGAGGGTCAGTTATGGTTTGGGGTATTTTCTTCGGTTTTTAAATTTTCCTCTTGCATTTTTTGTTGATGTTTTCAGGCTGTTTTCGAGGATGGTGTCGGTCCACTGGTTCGAGTCAAAGGCAAAAATAGAAGATGTACAAGGGCATTCTGGACGACAACATGATTGAGCACGCCATTGCCTCTCAAACGATTGGATCTTCATGGGATAATGACCGAAGCACGCCTCCAAGCTCCTGAAGAAAGTGGTTCATCGACAATAACGTGGAGGTTCTCAAGTGGCCGTGTAGGAGTCGGACTTAAATCCTATCGAGCACCTGTGGAACATCTGGATCGGCAAATTCTTACACGCACCTACTCGAAGACAAGCGACTTGTTCAAGGCTCTTTGTGCAGAATGGAAGAAAATCAGTTTGGATGTTTTAATGAAGGTGGTTGACTCCTTTCTCGTTGTTTCTGCTTTTGTGCGTCAAAGGGTTTGCGACGAAATATTAGTGTTGAATAAAGCGATTTCAATTATTTGTTGCTTCATTTTCTCTTTTTACAGGATAATCAAAGGTGTTACATTACTTTTGTCTGGCCCAAAATGGACTAGTCGTGAAAAGGTGGTAGAGATGATTGTGCCCTCAAGAATGAATTTTTTGCAGAATCATGTTTGCTTAAATCACACTTAAAATATTTTTGCCGGACAAAATTTTGCCAGGAGATACTAGAACTTTACCAAAACTTAGATTTT